>JAWWES010000038.1:1189036-1232916 GCA_035583135.1 Lophotriccus pileatus
GAGCTGCAGGCCCTGCCGTGGATCCGCTCCAGGCCGGAGCACCGGGACCATCCGGACACACGGACACTGCCGGGACAGCCCCCCTGGCACTCCCAGCTCTCTGGCTGCAGCTCGTGGGCCTGCCTCGGCTGGTGCACCTCTGACTGCTCTTCCTCTCCTTTAGGGATGCTCCAGCCACAGATGCTTCTTACTGAGCACTCTTACTCCTTCTCTGGAAAGCGTTCCCCAGCCAAGGGTCTTCAAGGTGCACGTCCTCCCCCTCACACTGTCTCCAGGGAATGCCACAAGGAAATAACCCTTAGGCACAAATTCAAGGGCCAGGCATAAACCTATGTTCATCAGAAATACCCCTATTTTTGTGTGCAGTAGTGCCAAATACGGGCAACACTTTCACTGCTATTCACAAAGCAATTGTCCTGTTTAAAGCGGTCGAAGGCACCAGAACTGTTTTGTGTATTTACACTGTTCCTAAATGTCCAACTGCTCCTCACCCTCAGCAGGGCCACAGGCTCTGTGGTACCTTTTGTGTCTGTGATTGGACACACACAGTGTGTAAACTGACCGAGATTCTCAGTGTTTGTGTTCCCCTCACCTCCCATCAAATACAAAAACCTGAGCTCAGCTGCCCTTACCAATGACCAGCCTTCAGCAGCCCCACATGAGACATGGGCCACTGTCTCTTTAGTAGTGGTAATTCCTGCTAGACACAGAAAATACCACTGGTAAGTATTATTCCGACACAGAGATTATATGACTGCTTTCTCTCCCTTCCTCACTGAGATATTGTCAGGGTTAATCAGCTAATGGTTATAAGGCCCTTTAAAATTGCCTAATAATAAGTATTCATATTATTACTGAAAATACATCTAATGGTTTGTTAATTTAAATTCTGAAAATACCCTGCCTTATGATAGAAAGGGATAACATCATTACCACCATATTGATATTCTGGTATGTGCTTAAGATATGCCACCATTCAGCAAAGATTTCATGTTAGAGAATGGTGAAAGATGGAAACTCTTATTCCCTGGGCTGGGGGGCTGCCCCTGCTGCCCTGGCCTTTATTCCAGCTGGACACAGCAGTGCAGAGCCCTGCACCTGGGAGGGCTTCACAGACAGAACAACCCAAACACTGAACTGAAAGAATCCTTCCAGAAGGACCTATCTCACACCAATTGCACAATTAGGAATCTGCTCTTCGGGACTGAGGAATAAACAAAGTCACTGGGAAGTATTTCGTGGTTTTCTGTCCAACTGTATCAGTACAAGGCTGAGCTGTTTCAAATCAAACGGGAAAATGGGGACCCAAACTCCCCCTGAGAGATAAAAGCAGCTGCAAAGCCCCAGCTCTGCTGCTCCCACACTCAGGTGAGCAGGGCTGGGCCTGGAGCTGGGCACTCACTGCTTGGGCACAATTGTATTTACTGAGGGCAAAATACTGCTCTGCCTCTTCAGCCATCTGGGCAGCCAATCCTTTGTCTCCATCCACCAAGTCAAACGGGAGTAAAATAACATCCCCATTTGATAGGGAAGTATTGAAAATAGGCCCACGAATTGTTGTAAGGGAACTGGCGGCTGCAGCGAATGAGATCATCACCTCAGATGACTTTATTTTCTGGTTTGTAACACCTCCACTGCTGCCTCTGTTACACCTTAGCTCCAGGAACTCCCTCTGCTAGAAACAGTTTTTTAAACACGATTTTGCTCATTCCCACAGTACCTGGAGACATTCCTGTTCCCTGAATTTCAGTACCTAGTAAGTAGAGACACAAAATCTAGAGGATGTGATCCTCAAAGCAGACTGTGCTCGCTCACTGCACACACTGTGATTGCTCTGCTGTAATTAGTGACTGCACACTCACAGGCGGACCCAGGCATGTTTAATGAGTGGGGGCTTGGGAAGAGTCTGCAGCCTAAAGCAAACCTTCCCCCAGGGGCAGTGCAGGGCCCTGGGTGGGGACACTTTGGACTCGTTGGCTCCTGGAAACTGGAGCAGAGAAGTCCAACTGCACACAGTGATCTTTGTAGGGCTCTGACAGCAGCTCTACTGGGGGTGACTCAGGAAAGAAGACACCCACTGGAAAATGCTGCTTTATGTTCCTAAATTGCTTTGACCATGTATAAACATACTCCAGACTCCTGGAGACAAGAGGTACGTACCCATAACTAGCAAACCAGACCTCCTCAGGGCTATCTACATCACCTTCCCTTTCTGCACTCACAGAAGGAAAGATCAGTTCCCCGAAGAGCAGCATTTGTGCCAGTTAGGTTAGTTAGCTCACAATTAGCTGGTCCCTTTAATTATGAATGATAGCTTACACTAAAGGGCTTGTGTTCCCCAGCTGCAGTACAGCAGGTATATGAATTAAATTGCAAACATAAACCTAAACTAAATATAAACTAAATAAAAATAGGTGTTAAAAACATAAATAGGCTTACTGTGATCCTCACATGGCTGCTTAGGGAGAACAGTGTGCATTACAAAGGCACTGAAGGCAGTGCACTCTGAGGAGCAGTGTTGCCTTTCCAGGCCACCCCACTGCTGGACATGTGCTGCTGGTGAAATATTGTATATAAAGCCCTTCTGGCTCAAAAGAATGAACAGGTGACACTGTCTTGGTGACCATGGCGAGTTTTCCCCAGCAAAGAGCAACCCTGAAACTCATGGAGGTGAATTTCAGTGTTTGAAAAACTGCCTCTCACAGGTAGAGATGAACCAACTGGGCACAGAGGTTCTAAAACATACGAAATACAAGTTTGTTTTATCATGGCCCAAACTAATTTTCAAACGAAATGTTTGTGAATACAGAGTGCTCATGACAGGAAAACTCAGGTGATACCAGACTAAGGATCCCTCCAAGCCATTTTCTGGAATTGCCTCCAACAGCATCATCCTCCGGGTGGAATTCTCACCAACATTACCTGCCCCCACCCTGCAGCTACAGGAGCCCAGACATACAGGAGTATTTAACTGTGACAATAAAGAAGTGAAACACCAAATACCAAAACAACAACTGAAATTTGGTGGAATTGTAAAAGTACGCTACAAAACACACAAAAAATGAAGGACCTCAAAGCACCTTAAAACTGCAAAATGTGACGGGATTAAGATGGAAAGAGAAGAAATGAAGAAACACAAAGAGCAGTGGACGTGTAATTGGGGTGGAGTCCAGTTTTGGAGACTAGGAAATGCATTCTGAAAAAGAAGAAGCAGAGAAGATAACTTGGAAAAACAGATGGAAGGAAAGATCCATTAGGGGAAAAGAGAAGAGAGAGGGGGAAGTCAAAGTTGGTGTGGAGCAAGGAGAAGGAACAGGAAGATGGTACAAGAGAAAGACACTTTCTAGACACTGATCTCATGTCTTAATGCACTCTGAGAAACTTCACAGGTAATTGGGGTGTGAGTGCACGGAAAGAGCGGAGCACCTAAATCCTGAGGGGAAAACGGAGGAGAAGGGTCAAACCAAGGACAGACAGATGCAGTCAGTTGCTCCAGCCGTGTGTGGGATGCAGGACAGCTGCTGTGGGTGACACTGCACCGGGGCTGGGCTGTGCCCCTGTCCTGTCAGAGCAGTCTGTTCCTCCTCCGCAAAGAGAGGCTGTTCCTCCAGCCCCAGGGACAGCAACACAAACTGCAGCTCCGGGGCCGCAGCCAAGAGGAGGGATCAGTTTGCCATTGCTGTTTTACTGGGGAGCCCACAGAGCCTGCTCTTCTCCCTCTGCTGGGAGCTAACCCTGCAGGATCCCCCAGGATCGCTGCCCACAGCCAGCCCAGGGGGCGGCTCAGCCCTGCCTGGCTCTGGGAGGGTCACAAATGCTTTTTGCTACAATTAAAACCCACTTAAAACTTTCAGCAATAGGTCTTGGAATGTCATGGCTCCTATACACCCAAATAGCTATAGGTACTTATATAAGTGGTCATTAAAATCGACTTCTTGGATCGGAACTGTAAATTAAAATGCAGCTGAACCAACTAATATTCCCCCCCTTTCCTTCCCACAATAGTTCAAATGGAGTGTGTATCCATGCAGGAAGAAAAATCCATATTTTAGAGAAAAAGTACTTTTAAAATGCAGTCTCCTTTCATTCTCAGTTATCAACTAAGAATAGAAAATTAATTTTTGAAAAATTAAATTTATATCCACTTCAGTTAAGATTGAAAAGCTCCCCTCCCTGTCCTGATAAAATAAATTCAAACTGTTGAATAATTTCTTACAAAGGTAAACATTGACAGTAATTTCTAAACTAAGAGCTCTCTATTTACAGGGAACACAGTAACTGAAATAAGTCACTTTTTCTTACAGCAGACTGAAAGCTGAAACGTACCAGAATTAAGTAACTTCGGGAAAACAAGCAGGGCCCCAAACCTTCACAACTCTCATTAAAAATTAGAACCCAGATGATCTGCTTTAGGGAAACTGAAAAGAACCAACTCTTCTGGTACTTTCTAGGACTCAACTGCTGTCCCACAGAAGGTACGAACGACTAAGAAGAGTTTGGAAATCAGCAAAATCCGTAGCATTTAAATGTAAAATTGATATTTTGATCACTCCCCAAGATAAAAGACTGGTGTCCTTACCTGAAGAACTCTTTTGGTGAGGCCAGTTTTCTGAGCCAGCTGTTTCAAGTCCTTGGCGTCGGGATTGTGGTTGATAGCAAAGTACGACTTCATTGTCCGCAGCTGGTGGTGTTTGAAGGACGTCCTCATGCGCTTGGTTTTCTGGTTGCTGGGGTACTGCTGGTCCCTGTCCAGGTGGTCCCCGTCGTTCTCATTGCAGCTCAAAGCTTAGGGCAACCAGAGGAAAAGGCCTGTGAGTCTCCTGCTCCACAACCACCGCTGTTTGCCGTTCATCTGAGGGCAGCACCGGCAGTAACGCACCGTGGCGTGTTCTGGCACGGGCCCTGCTGGCCTTCCCTCCATTCCACTGATTCATGGCACAGTTTAGGTGGGAAAAGCCCCCTGAGGTCACTGTGTCCAACTGTTCCCCCTGCGCTGCCAAGGCCACCACTGACCCATGTCCCCGAGTGCCACATCCCCAGGGCTTTCCAATCCCCCCAGGAATGGGGACTGCACCAGTGCTCTGGGCAGCTGTGCCAGGGCTGGACAAGCCTTCTGGGGAGAGAGTTTTCCTGATATCCAACCTGCCTCTCCCCTGGCACAGCTTGAGGCCATTCCCTCTCCTCCTGTCCCTTGTTCCCTGCGAGCAGAGCCCGACTCCCACCTGAGGAGGGAGAGGGTCCCCCTTGGGTCTCCTTTTCTCCAGCTGAGCCCCCCCAGCTCCTGAGCCCCTTCCCAGCTCCGCTCCCTTCCCTGCCCACGCTCCAGCCTCTCCATGTCTCTCCTGTCTGAGGGGCCCAGAACTGCCCCCAGCGCTGGAGGTGCCCCAGCCCTGCCCAGGGGACGGGCACTGCCTGGGCCTGTGGCCACCCCTGCAGCCCATTTCCATCCTCTGGCCTCCCCTCACGGTAACCAGCCTGCAAGGACCCTGCCCTGTCCCTGTCCCTGTCCCTGTCCCTGTCCCTGTCCCTGTCCCTGTCCATGTCCCTCTGGGGCTCTTAAAATAGCAGGTGTGTTTCCCTTTTCCCCCCCTCGCTCCCCACAGAGCCTTTCCCCCCTGTCTGTGGGGACAGGAGCTGTCCTCCGCTCCGTAAAGGGGTTTCATGGGCTTGGGATCACCATAAATTGCACTGTAACACACGAAGGGAGCTGTGCAACACAGTCCACTCAAATCTCGATGGAACAGACCAGTTAAAATCATAATTATTTCCTCCATCAAACTAAACCCTGTAGAGTACAAGAGAGACTATTAAATGAAACACTATAAAAAAAATAAAGTTTGTGGCTACCAGACACCAAGCTATTACTATAATCTGACTAGCTAAAGAAATAAAGCAGTTAATACAACATATTCTCTGGCATGCCAGATGAAAAATAGCTTTTTAATTATTTATGTGTTTATATTTCCACTTAAGAAAAAAGTTGTTGCAAATACGAGTTTGAATGATCACTTCTGTCACACCCTTTGGAATCAGGGAATGACACTGACGGATACACTTGGAGAAATCAACCATCAAGCCTGTGAAGAAGGTCTGAGAGCAAGGAACTCTGTAAAATTATCAAGGAGTGTTAAATGTTGAATGCCAAGCAAAATAATCTCGTAGACCAAAAGTAGTTTCTCATTTATTTGTGCATACAGTAAACCATAGAAAACCTCTTAAAATAACATTAAGGACTGAGCTTAAATCCAATAAAAAAATCAGGGATATAACTGAAAATTAGCTCTGACAAACTGCATTAATTAGCTTTTCCTGTTCCAAAATCTACAACTCCCTCCTTATTTCCTACAAGTTTTATGTTAGAAGTAATGAAAAATCACTACTATCTCTGTTCTACATAACATGCAAAATATGAGAAAAAAAATCTTTTAAAACGTGAATCGTGGGTGAGTTTCTTAAACACTTGAACAGGTTTGTTCTCAATTGTCCATTATTTATTGCTGTTTCATTACAACTGAGTACATCTCGTGGACGTGTCTTTACAGTGTTTCTTGAATTCCTGCTGTCCATCAGTGGGGCTCAGCCCTATTAAAAATACCCGCGTTCTGAAAGGCATGCATTAAAACCAGTTTTGAAAAATACACATAAAATGCACGCATTCCTAGGTCAGGAGCCATATGGATCCCCTAAACAGCAGGTTTGCAGCAGTTACAGTAGCTGCTTTCCAAACCTCAGCCTTTCCCAACCTTCCCAAAAGATATGGCACAGTACAGAGCAAGGCCTGCAAAAACCCAGCTCCAAGCCCCAAAGCGCGTTTGTTTAACAGATACGCCCAAAGTGGCCGAAGGCTCCAACTTTTCTGGGTGTTTCTGTACTCCTATAATTTAAAAAGCAGCTTAAGCAAATGGCCCTGCGTATAGAAATGTGTGTCTGGGTGCGGGTGTGCGTGCATGTGCATACATTTGGATAAATCCTTTCCAGACCTCGGCCTCTTGTGCCAAATTCTGGCAACAAGAAGCATTTCTGCTTGTTCTCCCGCGGCACGGAAAGAGTGGAAGCACCTGAATTTAAAAGGTGTAGGGTGCTTAAACGAGCTAGCAACAAGGGAGCAGTAATGGAGCTGGGTGGGATGCAGCAAAACCTTTACTGGTTTAAGAACTGAGATCCCATTGCCCAACTGGAGTCATCCTGTGCTGTCCAGTCTCCTTCATAGATACAATTCCTGATATAGAGTACTGGGATGAATAACATACTAATGCCCATTGAAAATTCTGTTATTGAAATGTAAAACCAAATCATTTTTGTTTTTAAAATGTACTCAAAGAGTTTTAGATACTAGTAATGGAAAAGATCTTTGTGTGTCATCTTAAAGGTTTTCAAACCCTCCCAGAAATAACAAGGCAGAGACACAGGAGGAAATGCATCAGAATATCTGTCTGCAGGACTGAGGTCTGTTCCTGTTAATATGCAACAAAACAAACCCTAGGGCTGCGAGGATTTGGATTTTAACACGTTCCATAGAGAATGAGATGCTCTCAGAATTCAAGGGTATAAAAGTGATCCTAAACCCTCCCAGAATGGAATGAGGGTGCCAGCTTTTCATCAAGCCCCAACAGGACAATGAACAATTTACTCTTGGAATTTCTCGCAATTTTACCTACTCATCTGCTCAGTAAAAATAATATTGAAGTGACAGTAACCACGTACCATTTGGGGCCAGCGAAATGTCCTTGTCTCCGATGGAAGTTACAGAACACATTTTGGAAGTGCGAGAGGGCGTGAGCTGTTCCTTGTCCTGTGCAAGTGGTTTTACTTGCAGGCATCATCCAACACGACAGAAATAGTCCTGGCTGGTGCCAATCCCCCCCGGGTTTGGTTGTGGGGCCTGGCACCCTCCTCAGAGGTCTGTTCTATGTGGTCTAACGTGTCCTGCGTCCCTCCCCCAGCCCGCAGCGCCCAGGGGGGTGCAGGCACAGACACACACAGCGGGCCAAGGGGGTAAGAGGAGATTTGAAGAGCTGAGGAGGTTCTGCAAAAGGTACCAGGGTGTAAATCCAACACTGTACATGCTCCTCACGCAGCCCTCTGTTTTCAGGCGCTATCTTCCCTGCTCCTTTGTGGTATCCCTGTGTGTCTCCCAAAGGAATTGCTGAACTATCTGTATGTAACATTTCCATTCCATTGCAGTCTCTCAGGCTCCTGCTGGGATTTCAGGAATACAATTGGTAGAATTCCAGCTCAATAGAGGAGCCTTAAATTAACTAACGTTTCATTTCTATTTTGTGGTAAAACTAATTCTGAGTCAGTGCCAAGTCTCTTTTTGGACCCTAGAACATTTCTAAGACCCCTGTGCTTTTCCCTAGACCTCACACCCAGGCCATGGCCCTCCCACCCTCAGCTGGTGCAGCAGTGGCAGCACTCACAGCCTCCCTTAGCCCCCCAGGGCCACCTGGTCACAGGATGGTGATGTCCACAGACTGAGATGAAAACATATTATTTGGATATCGGTGACCAAAATACCGTCTGCAGAATAGTGTGAAACACCTCTCTAAACCAAACAACAGGAACATAGAGCAGGATATGCTGGTCCCTGTGTAACAAAGCCTGTGTGAGGAGGAGAGTTTGGGAGTACCCTCCACCCTCAGATGGCCAGAGCCCCGTGTGCCTTGGGATTCAAAGCATGTGCTCAGTAGTAGGTCGCTGAGGATATGGCAAAGATGGGAAAGAGGAATTTCCTTCCGTGGAACTTTTGTTCTCGGTAACTTGTGTTTGACATGTTAGATTACACCAAAAGAAAGCAAACTAATCCTGATTCCAAAGGAATGATTAAACAAGAGACACATTTGGTGTGTGCATCAGCTCTCAATATTCAGTGGCCCAGGAACATACACCCCTTTCCTTCTGTAATCGGAGTCAAGGGGGTGTTTTAACCTCCTGCTGCCTGGAGAGGGAACTTGTGATTAACCAGACCAGGCAGGGGTGCAGCCAGATTTGTTGTTGGTCCGAGTGTGTAGAGGACTTTGTGTTACCCATATCCTCAAAGGGACAGAAGTGAGACAGAGCCCTCGGAGTGGTACTTGGGACAGGAGCAGAGACAGTCTTTCCCCTTGGAGGAAGGAGAAGATGCCTGGAGAAGGCAGACGCCTGAACTCCCCCCCACAGGGATGCAGAGGGGTGAAGCTGTGGCTCCGGGAGCAGGCAAGGTACCCGCGGCTGCTTCCGAGGCGCCTGGCAGTGCCCAAAGGAGGGTGCCTGTGCCAAGCCACGGAGCAACAGACACGACAGCGCTGCCTCAGCCCTCACATTTCCACAAGTGCTTCTGGGGAGACGAAGCCTGTCTTAAGGAGCAACTATCACCCAGGCCGAGCATCACAAGGCCAGGAGGGAGGAGAGCAGGGATTAGAAACCTCTTCCTCCGGCCTTCCCCGGCCGCCTCGGACAAAGGGGCTGCGCGTCCCGCTGCCCCCCGGGGCTGCCGGAGGGCCGGGCCCCCCGTTCGCGGAGCCCCCCGGGGGGAGCGCGGCCGGGCCGGGGCTGCGGGGCGGGAGAACAAAGGGGCCGGCGAGGGGCGGCCGGGCCCGGGCCCCGCGGGAGGAGCCGCCGCCAGGGTTTTTCCCCTCAATTAAGCCAATTGAATGGCGCTGAATGGCCGGTGCGAGAGCGCGGTCAGTCCCTGAGCGCCGCGATTAACCCGGGCAGCCCCGGCCGAGCCGCGCTCCTCCTGCTGCCCCGCCGGGGGAAGGGGCTGCGGCTCCGCTCCCCGGCCCTGCCCGCGCCCCGGCCCCGCACCCGCCCGGGCTGCGGGAGCGCCCCCGGGAGCCCCTCGGGCCGGGAGAGAGGCCAGCGCCCTGCCCCAGCCCGACCCCAGCCCGACCCCAGCCCTGCGCCTGCCCCAGCCCCGACCCCAGCCCAGCCCCCCGGGGACCCGAAAGGTGACCACGGCGGGGCGGGGGGAGGGACAGAAGGGGAGCAGCAAAGAGGAAGAGGGAAAGGGGGAAATTCTTTTTTTTCCTAGGAAATCTCTGCAAGACATCCTTTTTTAGGCTGCGACTGCCGTCTGCTCGCTCTGCCCCTGGAGTCCCAGGGAAGATTCTTTTAGTCCCAAGGGAAACGGGGAGGAGAGATTCGCTCTTCAAAACTTTCCAGGCTTTTCTCATTTTTGTGAGGGAAAAAAAAAACCCAAAGCACTCGTGACACAGCCCGGTGGGAGGGTCAGCTCCGGGCGGCCCGGGGGTTCCCCGAGCCCCGCCGGGAACGGGGTCGGTGCCTCCGCAGCCGAGGGTCCTCCAGCCGGGCTGTGCGGGCACCCCTTAGCGACGCACGAGGCATCTTCCCGCCAGCAAAGGAACATCTTGGACGTTTGTATCGATTATGGGTATTTTATCAGCTCGTCGTGCCCCAAATTTGCGCAATACATCTGTCGTTTTCCAGGATATTTTAGTGTCTTAAAGCCGGACTAGACACAAATGAATAAAACAGCAGGCTGTGGGAGGTTTGGGATCTAATTCACAAAGGGAGTATTCAGAATTCTTTACAGGTGCTTCTGTGTTCAGCAAGCTTTCAGCCATTGATTTACTGACCCAAAAAACCCATCAAACTCCATTCCAACAAGTGAAGGAAGAAATTATGATCACAGGAACACACTTTAAAAAAAAAAAAAAAAAAAAAAAAAGGAGGAGGAAAGAAAGAAAAAGAAATCTTTTTGAAGTTCCAGCATCCTTCTAAGCTATTTTCCACTTGTCAGGCTCTATCCACATCTAAACCCATCAACCCCCTGCAAACGGAGTCCTGTTTAAGTAGGGGGGGAGAAGTCAGTGCAATTCGTGTTGCAGATGAATATTTACTGCAATTTACGAGATAATTTCAGTCTCCACTCTGCCAAGTTTACGGGTCCCCCTTTTCCCACCACCTCTGGGTGTAGATTTATTTACACAAAGTACTCTACACAAATTACCAGGAGCAGATCCCCTCAGAGGACAACACTGTGCATTTCTAGCACATTCCTGAGAAGGAAGTGACAAGTTCCATTAAAAATAAAAAGAGAAACTATCACATTTTTAAACGGTTTCTCTTTTAAAGGCACAAAATCGAAGGCTTTGCAATAATTTACTTGTTTGTGAAATTTTACATCAGCGGGCAACCTGGTCTGATTTCCAAGATCAATGGCACTTATTACTGCATAAATTAGTCGATTATTGGTCTAGCAAATAGTTAAGTAGATAAATAGCTTAAGCAAAGAAGCCAAAGGTTACTCAAGGAAGATCTCTTAAGTTTCAGCTGCAGGCTTTAAACAAAGATTAAAAGACCAAAAAATCGGAGGGCAATTATTTTGTAAACGAATTTTTCAAAACGCAGTTCAAGGCGGTTTATTTAGGAAGTCAGGGAGCAGAAAGACTTTCTCAGGCTCTGCTCCCATCCAGGACAGATGCCGCTGGTTCGGTTTACAGGTCCTTTGAATCTGAACATCTGCCCTGCACAGGGAGACAGCGGAAGGACAATTAAAAGCTAATCCCTTCGAAAAGGAGACTTTTTAAACGGGAAGGATGCATATTTGATCCACGTTTTAAAGCTGAACTGTTACCCGCGAGAACACTACATCCACCTTTCATCAACCTTCACCACCGGGACTACTACTGCTTTTTGCACTATTTCCAAATTATTCAGCAATTAGCTAAACCAATAATAGCTGGCAATTTCGTTCCCGAGGTGCGTTTGCCGGTTAGAGATGCGCCTTTTCTCCCTGCAATTTTCAGCGCAAACCACCCCGTTCCGTCGCCGCTGTTATTCCCTCCAGGCGCAAAACACCCGCAGCCTCCCCGTGCCGGGCCGCGTCCCCCGAGCCCCTCACCTCCCCCGCAGCTCTCGGTGCCCCGCACGCACTTTCCTCCCCCGGCGCAGCCCGCAGCTGTCGGGGCGCGCAGAGCTGCGGCCCCAAACCCACCGCAGCGGGCTCGGCCTTTACCGAACGCCCTCTCCGGGAAAAAGAAACGCGTTAGAGGCAAATCTGCGCCCTACGGGACACGTTTGGACGCGGCAGGTTAGAAAGAAAACAGGCTGGAAGGAGCGGGGAAGCGCAGAGGACACTGAGGCACAGAGGCGGGAGGGAACGGGTTGGGTGCCCGCGGTCCGGCGGGACGGCAGAGCGCCCGGTGCGGGGAACGCCGCGCTGGGGGGAACCCGCCCCCGCCTCCGAGTCCTCTCCTAAAAACAACAGCTAAGAATTTTGGTTTGTCCGAGCATTTTTTCCGGTTGCATCCAAGGAGCAGCGCGGGAAGCCCCGGGGAGGGCAGTTCTGGTGGGCAGTTACACGGAGGAGCGGAGCGAGGGGAACGGGGGGAGCAGGGATGGGGCGGGGGGCGGGAGACTGCTCGAATTCTTTTGCCTGCAAAATTACAGTGCTGTGGCGGCCGGGAGGTTAAACGAGGGAACACATCGGAAAGTTTGCATCTGGATACACAGAGCTCTGGCTGCTGCCAGCTCCGCTCCCGTTCCTCCCGCTGCCGGGCTCGGCTCAGGGGCAGCGAGGGGATGGAAAAGGGATGCGCGAGTCTCCCGACTCTTCTGCGAGTCACGTCTGACGAATAAAACTCCAGCCGAGCTTGCCCCGTGTGAGCAGGCTCCGTGCTGCCCCCAGACACCTGCAGCCAGCAGCCCCTGCCCAGGCACCCCCAGCCCTGCACCACGGCCACCTCCCACCGCGGGCCCTTGGGAAACGGGCACTTCTCTCTCTCTCCTTCCAAAACTTTGGGGTGCAAGAGCTCAGGACGGGGCAGAATAATTCGCCCATCAGCAGCCTTTAAGTGTAGCCACTAAAGAAAATTCACAGCTCTCTGAAGTGCTAACTTAAAATCTCTGGTTTCCAGATTTTATTTCAGGCTACATTCCCCCTTCTCCACTCCACCCCCCCCTTAACCAGATGACCTTGCTTCAAAACATTTTATTTCCAGCTGAAGTGAAAAATGCTAACATATTAGCTTCTGTAATTGCAGTTTGACAGCACTTGATCTCAATAATTATGCTGCAGCTAAACTATTATTAACGGTTTAAGCTAAAATAAACGGAAATCCCCCTTTGGAAGTGAACAGAAACAAACCATTTGAACTGTTCCGGGGGAAGGTGGGGGTCTCTTACCTGCATTGTAGGCTGCCAGATCTGCTCCAGGCCCTGGGCTTTTCCTTTTCCTGGGTCTCCCCTTCTGGACAGTCCCCACGCCGTTGTAATAAGGCAGTCCCAAAGTGTTGGCAGAGCCCGCTCCCAAAGCCGGGCCCTTCCCAGCGGCTACATCCGAGTGATTGAAATGCACCTGGTACTCCCCCTGGATGAGAGTCTCGAAATGGAGGCGGCAGTACACCAGATTGTCCTTCATGCCAAAGTGATCGCCAGTGGTCAGCATCTTGTTGCAAGTGGTGCAAGTGAAGCAATTTAAGTGATATACCAAATCCCTGGCCCTCATGACCATCTCGGAGGCAGAAATCCCCAGGTGACATCTCGCACATCTCTGAACCGAAAACCTCCTGCAAAACAGAAAGGCCAGAGGAGATAGTGAGAGGCACGTTGCCCCCACCCTGTCCTCGGTCGGGTGTGCCCAGAGGGCGGCCGAGGGCTGCGAGGCCCAGGGGCTGTCTGGTCCTGGGCAGCGCCACAAGGCCCGTTTGCAGAGCCCAGCCAGGCGGCCCCGCGGGACGGGAGTGCGGGGACACCCCGTCCTGTTTGCACCTCGCAGGGCAGCTCCTGCCCCGCCAGACCCCACCAGGGAGAGGCGCCGACCCCCTCTCGGCAAACATCTCACACCCCCGGGCCGGAGGCAGCACCGCGGGCAGGCGAGGAGCGGCCCTGCCGGCCCCACACCCCACACGGGAGGCCCCAGTACCCGCAGCCAGGCTGGGGGAGCTGTGCCCGGGCCGTGCCCCCTCCCGGAATGCAGCATCATCCTCCCCACGAGCGTCCCTCTGCAGAGGGAGGTTTTAGGAGCCCACAGCCTGCCCCACATGTGCCCACGGATCCCCTCCACAGTGTCCTCAGGACGGGGTGAGCTCGGGGGGTCGGCGGGCAGTGCCCCCTGCCCGGCTGGTGGCTGAGCTGTACCTGTAGTAGTCCTCCTTGCAGTAGATGCTGCCGTCCTTGCTGAAGCAGGTGAGCTCGGACTCCAGGTTGAGTTTACATTCACAGCACTTCAGGCAGCGCATGTGCCACTGTTTATCCACAGCCAGGAGGTAATAACGGTCGGAGATTTTCCCCCCGCAGCCGGCGCACAGGGCAGCCCTGTCACTGCTGATGGAAGGCATGGTCTGCTGGGGGAAAACAATTACAGACCGTTAGCGACAGGGAGAAACTCCTGAGTGCTGTTGGGCTCCCCCTCCCCCTGCCCGGCCGGGCCCCTGCTCTCCCTCGCAGGGGCTGCCAGAGGAGCGGGGGCTCCGTGCCTGCTGCCCCGACAGGCCCCATGCCCGGTCCCCAGGGTCCCGCCGCATCCCACCTTCCCGGGAGGAGGCGGGGAAGCGGGCGAGACAAACAGAAAAACACCCTGGGTTTTAGGGGAGGTGTCCGGACCAGACCCACAACTTTTTTTTTTTTTTTTTTTTCTGGTGGATTTTCCAGTCCCAAAATAAGAAAAGATGCTGTTCAATAAACAGGCGCAATAATCACAGAGTAGGGCAAATCACAGATAGTTAATTTTAAAATTTATTATTATGGATATACCGAGAGTGTCTGCATAGTTAATGCTCTGTGAGTGTGTGTATGTGGAGCATGTCTGTGTGTGTATTTTCCTAGCTATAAAATTCCGAATGAATTACGATCAAACCCCCAGTAGTCACAGTGCTGCAGACACAGCTCTCTGCAAGCTGGTCCCAAACAACACAGATCGAGATCTGCTGTGACCCAAAGTACTAAAGGGATCAGAAAACAAAGCTGTGGAGGAGATGAGCATTACTAAATCCGAGGTGCAGAATATTTTACCAGGAAAACGAAATAGTGGGAAATGTATTAGAAAGAAAGCAGGAAAAAACCAATAGAGCACTTTAGATTATTCTGGAATAAACTTGGAAGCAATAAAACTAAATGTAAGCCCTATATAATTTAATAGTTTAGTGTTAAATCTCAACCCAATTGAAACTCCCAAAAAAACCCCCCAAATTCATACATATCCTGTCAACTTCTACCGAAAAAGAAACCGAGAGAAATATCGGAACCGTTTGAGCACGCTTATTTATTTTAGCAGGCACCATAAAACCGCGTTCGGGAGAGGAGGCTCGGTGGAGCAGGGTTTGGGGCAGACCTTGCCATTCGCTGCTTTCCACTTCGGTCCCGACTTACTCTTACCCGCTTTGCACAAAAGCCCGCGGCAGATCCGTTCTTGTGCAAGAGAGCCCGAAACATTTCCTTACAGCTGTGCCCAACACGCAGTTTGTTTTGGTTCGGGGCGGGGGAGAAGTTGTTTGTTTGCTTTTACCTCCTCTAGAGCCTTAAATCCTCGCGCAAAGCAAAAAGCAAAGGCAGCTACCGAGGGGACTGGGAAGGGACCGGGGCTGGGTTTCCAGCATGTGCCAGATCCGCTACTTTCATCCCCTGCTTGCGGGGATCACAAATCCCGTCGCTGCGAGCGCTCCCGTTTGCACCGCACCATCCCCACTAGCAGAACTCCACACAAATAAAACCCTGGCACTCCGCTGGTGTTAGTCACGGGAACCCACCGGGAGCTTGTTTCTTTAAGGCATTAACCGAACTCCGAGTAGGGATCAGTTTATAACCAAAGTAGTTTCTTGTAAAACCACTTTAAATGAAATAACGATTTTTTTCTACCTTGCTTTTCCAGTAACAAAAATATTCTGAGATCCCGAAATGGCATTCAAGGATCGAGTACTCCATCCCACTATTTGTTATGTACACACGTGTATGCATATACATTATATATAGTTAGATAAAGCTATCATGTCACAATATTTATTCCAACAAAGATCATTCGATGCCGTTTAATTGTACGGAGAAATATTAACTTTTTCAAAGAAAACCAAAACCGTTTAGATTAGAAATCACGTCCCACCCTTATAGCACAAAGGCTGTTTTCCAGCCAGTATTTCACGATTAAATAGTCTCACTGTTACCTTTAAGCAAATTTCCACATAGCATTAAGAGAAAGAACACATACTGATGGAGTTTGAAAACCCGAGAACAGATCTTCCTTGCATATGCCCGTATCAGCTTACAAGACAGCAGTTAACCAATGTACGAGATCGTTTCACTGCAGAATTATTTCTTAACAAAAAAAAACCAAAAAAAAAGCATACATGAATTGTTGAATCAGTTAAAACACTTCGGAAATCTCTCCCACTCTGCCAGCTTAACGCCGGTTAGACGGATGCATCCTTTTATTATCGAAATGTATTAATATACAAGCACTTTGCATCAGCAGACAGAAGGTAAAAAGTGGTAAAGTTATAAAAAATCGCATCCATCCGTCTCCCTGAAACATATCTTCCAGTTCTGTGTGCCATGTTTACTAACCCACATATTAAAATTATTTTTTAAAAACCATAACTTAAAGGCACTCGGGTTTGTTTTGCTTTGGGTTTTTTTAAATAAATGCTATGAAGATTCTCTCACTGCAGACATCCTACCTGAAAAATAACACAGAATTGGATTCTTTGCTGTCTGTGTTTCCATTCTGCAGACAAAAAATTCGCTGTGCCAAAATGTTATCGCTATAAAGCCATACTTTGCCTCTCCCTAAAAACTTTGGAAGGCCGGACGGGCTGGGGGAAGGGAAGGAGTTCTTGGACGCTACCAAAAGGCTGGTCTATCTTTCTGTTTTCTCGCAAGAGCAGTACCGTTCATTTCACCCAAGCGTTACTATTACTATGCATATTATTAATAATTAACAGTTTCATGCCTTTCCCCGCGGTTTCATTTAATCTTTTGGGGTGCCTTTATGCTCAGTTCTCTCCTGATTTAGCATTTTGCATACGTTTCCCCCCAATCTGTTATTTTAGGGGAAAAGCTGCATCTGTGAGGGGTTTGTATGTTTAGGGGGGTGCCTGACTCTCCCATTCCTTCGGCTCCTACCGTTTCCGTCTCTCCCCTGTCTATAGCCGAGCTGATGGCCGGTGCTTCGCTTTTGCTTCTGCGATCCATCTCGTCGATGACCCCGTGCATCTCCGAGCCGGAAAGACTGTGGAAAAGCATCGCTGAGGAAGCAGAGGAGGAGGGCCCGAGTTGCTGCTGCCGCTGACAGTTGTCGGGGTCCCTGCAGGAGCCCAGAACTTGCATTAACCGGAGCCCTCCCCCATGCATCTAGCACGGCCGCCCCGTCTGTCCTCGGGCACCGGGCTGTTCCCCGGCAGAGCTCTCCGGAGCGCGGCGCAGGCACTGGTCCGAGCTTTCGGGGGGATGGGGCGCAGAAAAGGCGGGCGCAGGGGCTGAGGGAGAAGGGATAACTGGTGGTGTGAGCTTCGGGGCTTGGATCTAGTCTGTTGCGCGGCCCCGGCACATCCCTCTAGGAGGCTTCTTCAGTGCAGGGCTCATTGCCCCAGGTGCAGTCCCAGGCTTTATGCTCTGGCCCAGCTGGCAGAAGGCTGGGAAGGTTTACGGTTGGGAGGGATGAATAAATAATAGAAATATATAAAAAAAAATTAAACCATCTTCGGTGAGAAATAAATAATAATTGGGAAAAAAAATAAAGACAAGCCCCCTACATCGTACTGTGCGAAATTTAGAGGAGGAAAGCGAGGGAGAGGGAGGCTGCAGCAGGCGGAGAGCAGGCTGGTGCTGCAGGGAGGCTGGGGCGGGCACCACCGTACGCACTCACAGTCCAGAGGGCTGGCAGCGGCGGCAGCTCAGGGGCAAAGTTTGCTCCTTCCCCCGCTCCTCCCCCAGCCCGGTGGAGCTCATTGGGAAAAGAAAAAGCCAAGGGGAAGGAGGGAGAGTTGGACGGGCACCAGATGGGACGGGCACTCGCGGCCCCCCTCTCTCCTTAAAGCGGCGCGGCCCGCGGGGCCCGGGCGGGAGCGCGGCGGGGCCGGAGCCGCGGCGGGGCTGGAGCGGCGGGGCTGGAGCGGCGCGTCTGCGGCGCGGGCACCGCGCGGGGCTCCGCGCCTTTTCTACAGCCCCGCTGACATCATGTCCTGCCCCGCCGCCATTGGCTGCGCCCGCCCGGGCCCGCCGCATGTGCTCGGGGCCGGGGCTGGCCCCGCACCGTGTCCCCGCACCGGCCCCGCCGGCCGGGCATTGCCGCGCCCCGCGGCCTCGGGCCCCACGCCGGGGTTGGCGTTGGTCACCCGGTGACCCTCGGTGTGGCACCGCGGCGTGACAAAGAGCGCGTGGGGCAGAACACAGCGAGGGACGAGGAGCGGTCAGAAGTTTGCACCGCTCTGAGATCGTGGTGCCCCAAACATCCATGGCCAGATGAATGCACCCAACAGCCCTCTCATGACGAATACTCAACGTTAGAACATCATCATTTGAGTCATCCCAGTTCGTGGAGCCTTCCACGGACCTGGGCCTCACGTTATCGCTTGTTTCCAAGTAGACCGTAAGAAAACCAGGCCAAGAAGGTCTCTGAACTTGAGGAGAAGCTTCAGGAAGCCTCCAGAAAAGACAAAGAGTATGCAGGGAGACTGTTCATGATGCCTAAATATTTATCCAGGAGGTGGGTGGTGAGGAAGGACTAATTAGTATTAAAGATGTCAAATACCACACTTCTAATTACGTTACAAAGGTAGCACAACGGAAGGTAAATGTGAATGCACAGTGAGATCATGAGCTCTTACATCACTCAGGTGGTGTGTTCTGGCAGAGCCATTTGCCTCTTACAGGTGTAGCGTGGTTAGGGCTGTCCTTGCTAAAACTGGAATGACTCTGTTCATAGTCAACTCTGCTGGGTTTATGTGTTCCGTTCTTACAACAATTGAGGCTTTTTATCATCTTTCTGTTGAGATTGCTCTGAGTAGTTAAAGACATTTGCATGTCACAGAGGAGAACAAAGTGTCTCTTGTAGAAATGCATATGAAATAACCACAAGACCCCTCAAGAAATCATACAGAACGCAAGCTAATTTGGCATCTGTGGGAACTATCCAAAGACTGTCCTAAAATCAGACTTTGGAAACAATGGAAGTTCATGTTTGAATTCAGATTACAATTCTGCAGCACAATTAGAGGCACTGTATGGTATTTATCTTGATAAAATAATCTTTCCCTTCCTCTGTAAAGTTGCGAGACATTTCCCAGCCCCGTCTGTGCTGGGAGATTTGTCTCCAGGAACGGGGTGGGACATTGCCCACCGGACACCACGTCCCACCGTGGGACACCGCTGGGTTATCTTCACTCAAGCAATTTGCTCTACATATCCTTACCAGGGCTCTGCACCGCACTGTCCTTAGATGTTTTAATACCAGATTAATTCCCCATCACGGAATTGATTACATACTTTTTGCAGTTAAGGAAGGTCATGGATTCGTACACTCTATCTGACACTGCTAATTATCAAAAAGATTGTAGATATTTAACAGCATCAAAATACAGTATTTTGTGTTACAGAATTGCCTCAGTGGATGGAACCAATAATACCAAGAGTACATGGAAAGAGTATGGCATGACCTCCAGTTCACAGGCTATCTCTGATTCCCTTCCTAATGGATATACAAACACAAGAAGACATCCAACCCTTGCTACCAAAACACAAGGAGAGTAACAGAATGTAAACATAAAGCTGCTAATGTACACACTGACACTTGAATGACATTTACATTGTTCAGAATGAAATCCAGGATATTCTTGAATAATGAGCAACAGAGAAATTGCTGGAGCAAAATCGTCTTCGGAATGAGACGCGGGCTCATTTGAAACGAGAGTTCTTTCATTAGAAAAATGGTGCAGCTAATAATAAAGTCTTTTAACCTGTATTTTGTTATAGGTGACAGGTGAACAAATCACAGGTCTTGAGTTTCTCTACCCTGCCTCTCTTGGTAACGTCATCTCCAGTACCATCTGCTACCTACCAGACAAACAGACCAACCACATAATGAGGTACCAGCTTCCACCCAGCTACCGTGACTAAATCAGAACAAAAGATTCAACGCCTCCTTCAACAAAGGAACACAAGTCTAAGCTGTCTTTGCTAATTGCTGGGTTTCAGGTTGTCTGTTACAGATTTTAAGTGAGCTACAAACTTCTATCAAATACTTATAGCTGTTGGATAACGGTACTAAGAATAAAAGATAAATGGAAGCAAAAGGTAAGAAAGAAGAGAAGAAAGCTTAGAAAATAAGTAACTACTTATGGTAATTTAAAGGCTGTGGAATAATATAAACATGAAAGACCAGGGGGCAGAGTGATTGATATCTCATATGTTTTCGATGCCCCTACGGTTATTAGACTGCAATATATGGGAACATACAATAAACTATGAATTAAAATGTAATTGTAGCTTCAGGCATCTTCTTCATTGTCTGCTGTGGTGTTATGTCTTCATGCACCGTGATTGACAAGGTGTAATTAATCATCTTACTCAGTTGTAAATATGGGCACCCTTCACAGTAGGCATCAGGAAGTGTGTACCAGCAAAGGAAGCAATAGTTGACGCTGAGATACCATTAAATCAAAATCAGAGCGCGTATATGTTCAGAAATGTGTGTTTGGTGTGATGCTGTTATCATTTATTTCTAAAATACTGTACCAACAGATTTACTTGATTTGCAAGTTAACTACAACATTAACTGGTTTTATTTATTTTGTCTCTTCTTCATTTTTATAGGCAATGATGTTGTTCTCCTAAAATGTGAGACAGTTTGCTTCTCGTCAGCAAGTGGAGCTCAGCTCAGCTCTTGCTGTGCCCGAGTCGCTGCAGACAGACCAGCAGCTTCAGAGTCAGCTGCTCCATGGACTGGCCTGGAGCGGTCCTGGGGAATTATGGCTCCGTGCATGGATCACTCTTTGCACTTCTACAGACTGAATTGGACACTTTGGGTCATTTTAAAGTGAAAGACAATAATGAAGTTATCTTAACAAGAAGCATTGTTCTGTTTAAAAATAGGACATTTCTTGTCGCCATTGCTGTGTCTTAATTGTAAATGAACATCTTTTTAAGGATTTTTTTCCATATTCCAGGGCAAGAAATATTTTATATCTGTTTTGAAATGATTGCTCTCCTTATCCAGTTAGTGCAGAGGTGGTGTCTGAGTCTGGGAAATGGAAGTGGTTTGTCTCAGGAAGATTTGGTGGTATGCGTGTTTCTGATGCACGTAGAGCTGCTGAATGAATAATTGGCCCCCCATTTAATGTCCTCTGCTTTAAAGCTGTCTGGTACATTTGCTGTTTAAAAAAATGTCTTTCAAAGCTGTTAAATATGTAACAAAAAGAGGTTGCTCTCCCCATTCTGACGTGAACAAAGCCATACAGTGAGGTGCCCGAGGTACTTCCAGCATGGCACTAATTACAAACACAATCATAAATGGAGATCTGCAAAGTTCTCCAATTCCATTTCTCTGCAATGCCAGCTGATGAGTGTTTGATAAAGGCATGCAGGAAAAACATCTGTCCAGGAATTAGCTATTAAATATTAAGCCAAGTATTTTTCAGAGAGCATGGGATCTGTTGGATCTATAATTCCACCATCTACCCCTGATGGAATAAGATCTCTGTCTGCCTCCGAAGCAAACCGAGCTTAAAACAGGAGCGCGCTCTCAAGAAGATGATCGACTAAGAATGTGCTTTATTTTGATTTGAAAAACTGTCAATCACAGATAGAAAAGACCAAATAATATTATTATATAATACTAGCTAATTGTATTTGTCTGGTAAACCAGGAAAGCGCAGGAAAGGAGAATAATACAGTTCAAAGGGAAAATATTGTGAAGGGTTTGCCCAGATGTTGTGCTGAGATTGTTTGTCACTGGTACAAGCAATCGATTTCAGAGGAAAACACAAGCATGTATGTATAGAGGCGAGGGAAAATAAGATGTCCAATGTCTCACATATTCCAGTTTATATAGCCACAGCTATTTAAACAATTCCAAAACTGCCTCTACGGGTGTCAAAGAGGGAGGGAAATCTTCAACCACATGATCTTCTCTCCAGAGTCCTGTTAAATCCACTGAACTTAAAACAGAACAAGAAGTGTGAAATATGGGTTTGAACATGTTATGTCAGAAATGTAAAGGTTGGAAGCCTTTTTAGTAACCGATATTAATATTGTATTAAATGTTATGAAAAGGTAGGTGTTGGGGAGAAGGGCTGGGCTCATGTGCAATTTTGTCAAGGTTTTTATCTGTGATTATGATTCCAGATGTATCTATTCCCTGAGGAGAAAAATGAAGTAAAGTTGGCATGTGACATGTGTTTTAAGGTGTTTGGCACAGTTTCCCAAAGTGATGACAAAATGTTCATTTTCATTACAGTGAATTGGTAAAGAAAATACGATTCTGAAGGTCAGTAGCTGTGCATTTCAGATAACTTTGGAGTTTTATTTGGGGGAATACACTTTTTTGGTGGTGTGCTTAGATCTGGTTGCCTGACAGGCACCTAGCACAGTAAATAATGTAAATAGAATAATGTTTACAAAATACAGAGCAGTAATTACTCGAAATTTGGTAAATCTCACGCACGGAATATGGCAAAGATTGCAAAAATGGCTCTTTTTGGATCTACTAGTGTTGCTGCTTCTTAATAATGCTTTTTAATCTGTTTACTACAGAATAATCTCTTTGCTCTACAGTTACAGCTCAAGTTAGAGTCATAAGGTCCTTTGTAGGAAGAGGTTTTTCATGCAAATGGACAGATTTTTAATTTTTAATTTTTTTTTAACAAACTGGGGAAGGTATTCTGTGTGGGGAAAAGTGTTTGCCCGAAGGGGCATTAGGAGTTTGGGTGAGGGAGTTGGCTGTGGCTGCCCCTCGCCCCTCCCTGCAGCCCCAGCACTGCCAGCAGGGCACCCCGGGCTGCTCCACCAAACACTCCCTCATAAACATTTTACAAGTTCCACCTCCACCAATCCGAGGGCTGCGAGCCCGCCCTGATTGGGTGTCCCAGGGATTTGGTAAACACGGCTACACAACAAAAACAAGGTTTGGAGGGGAAGGGCTCCAATGGCATTGCCTCCTTTGAATATTCAGAGCCGGAGAATATGATTAATTCCATATTTTATAAGTAAACTCTCCCAGCCCTGCTTCCATCTGCAAATATTCAGAGTGATGTGCTCAATACATTCCTTTTCTGTTCTATAACCACATTTCTTTGTGAATTTAACCACATCAGAAAGCACTTCAGATTTCTAACACAAATATTCAACGCATTTAATGTAAGGAGGCTTCCTTTATTGGAGGTGATTGGGAACATTTTGTATTTTATAGGTATATTTAAGAGGTTAGCAGTAGGGGGGAATCGTCTGTGGAAAATCTGTCTACAGCTGAAATTTTTAGATGCAGAAGTGTTGCTGAAATGTCTAATACATCCACATTCTTTTGTTAAGTAGCTTACAGGACTATCCTCTTAGCTACCAGATACCCAGGCCTCCCCCCCCCTTTTTTTTTTTTTAAAGTCAAATAACACTCCTCATTTTCCCCCCTTATTTGTTATTTTCAGGAGTTTATACTTGTTTTGGGTTTTTTTGTGTACAATTAGAAGATTTTCATTTTCATGGGCTTTTTTACTTTTTTCATCTACAATTTGGTTGTTCTTTTCAGTAATCTTCTGCAAGTTTATTTTATCTTTAGTGCATGCAGAGAAGCCTCTCATTGGCTGGTACCTTACTGATAATGATTTACAAGTTTTCCCAGATTAATTTTCCATGGGGTAATTTTTTTCCAACACAACGTAGCTCCAATTAAAGAAGAGAATGCCAAAGGTTAATGTATTTTATAATACAATTTAGAAATTCATTTTTGAAGTCCTTGTGTTTATATTTTAAATTTAGAATCCTATTTATACTTCAGTATTGGAAAAATAATGTGGACAGTTTGAAAATTAGCAGTGTGGTATTTTCCAGCCACTGAAACGTGCCTGCCTAACGAAGGCAGAAGACTTGCTCACCAGATTTATTTTAAAGCAGTGCTTTTAGATATTCATAAATTAAAATGGCAGTTTTCAATGAGATACTTATTACTATTTTATTTGATATTTGCAAGATACCTGACCATTTAATATTTATCCTTTATTTCTCTGAGCTGATCTAATTGCACCTCTCTCTTTTGCATTTATTTCTCTTTGCAAACACTACATTATTCACTCTCTCCTGTGCTTATTAAACAGTGCCACCTGCACCAAATGAAACAAAGCTTCTCCATCAATCTATCCCAGCTAAAGAACCCCGACTATATATTATAATTAATTGAAGCTCAATTGAACACTTGAGTCTGAACTAGATACAGTAACCTGAAAAAACATTAAAAAAAATTAGGATGTACTTTAAAGAAATCTTTTAAATGAAAATGTTCACTCCAAACTGAGAACCTAACCTTGTACCAAGCACTCTTCATCAGCTCCGCACAGTACCTCAAGTAGCAATTAGCAGGTCCTTTAATTAATTAACCATTCCCTGTACATCACAGGGATTTTTGTGGCACTAACGTCATCCTCCATAAGTGAATACCAAACGCAGTCAATATTTTGTCACTGCGAGCCCTTCTCTGGACTACCTGAATGCCCAGCGCCCGGCTGAGCGGCAGCAGCGCCGGGCCGGCAGCAGGTACGGGGTGGGCTGGGAGGGGCGGCGGGCTGAGCGAGAGCCGAGCGGGGCAGGAGGGACCGGCCGGGGGGCACAGGGGGAAGGTGGGACGGCTCGGCTGCGGCTCAGCACGGGAGGTTGTGGCAGAGCCGGGGTGCTCCGCAGCTCCCAGCGCTGGGGCTCTGCCCGCGGGGCTCTCGCTGCCCCTGCCCGCGCATCCCCCGAGCGGCGGGGCAGGCACAGGAGCGGGAGGGCATTTCCCACCAATCCGGGGCACCGCGCCCACCTCACGCCCCGCAAACTTTTATATCTCGGCGTGGCTGGTTACTTCCAACGTGATTCTCATTTGGGGAAATATTAAGGCATTTTAAGGGAATTGCCATCTGAGGGTGAGGCACGAGATGCTGGTTTGAAGATTTACAAAAGATGCAGTATGTAAATTTGTTTATATAAATATGTATAAGATATATCACAGTATGAGGCTCTGTGTGTGTGGATGAACATATGTGTGTGTATCCATCCCTCTATTTGCAGATTCAGACACAGACATATGTTATCATTTCTTAGAGGCAAATATCTGCAGAAATAATTCTTTGTGTTCAGTGGTTTTCTTTAGTGGTAAGTTTCTCTTCAGAGACTTCTGTGTTCAGGAAAGATCTTCTGAATGTAATGTACAGCATAATGAAATCAAATAAAGTATGCCCTGTATGATTTTGCAAGAATTATATATCAGCACTCTCTTTCAACATGTGTAATATTTTGAATTATGGAACCAACTTTATAGATAGTTTTAAAATAATAAATGATACATATTACGGACTTGCAGAAACAGACACTGTAGAAATCTTAAGAAAGAAGAAAAAATTATTATTCTAATAATTTGAGATATTTGCCAACTGATATTATAATTTAAAACCCCACCACATTTAATTTGAACTCTTCATGAGGAGTAATATGTATTCAGTTACTGAAAGATAGTAACTGATTCCAGTAAAATTTGCTATTTAGTAAGAATAAGAGAAATTTCCATTTCCACCCTGTGGACTCTTCTGCATCACTGTGCCTGCAACTTCAGTTAAAAAATTTTTGGCATGAGCAAAATATAAGCAAAAATATAAAGGTCAACTGACAAGCTATGATTGTATCTCTGTTTTTGCTGTGTAAATCTGCTCTTATCAATAATTCACTATTCATGTTCTACAAAGACTCCGTCTTTACATTTTTAATTAGCACTTACAATTTTACAAAGGTAATTAGGAAAAGGGAAATACGGATCTCTGTACTCGGAGTCCCTATGTCACAATTTACTGCACATTCTTTCCAATAGCTTTGGCAAATGAATACTCTGTTTTGATCCATCAATCTCAAACAAAGGTGGACTCCGGTGCAATTTTTCACTGTTCATTTCCCTGAACCTTTTGGGATACAAGGAATGGTGCACAAATACTTAACCGGCTGATCAATAGCCATTGACCGTTCGGAGCCCCTCGTACCCTAACAAGCACAGCTTGATCATGTATATTTGATCATGTAAAATTTCAAAGCACCTCGAGACAGCCCAGCAAGTCTTGCCATGGCATCTTTGTGCTGCTTCCTGAAGCACATCTTCCCAGGATTTAGCTTTACCATTAATGGAAACTTGCTGCTCGTACATTTGATGAGGCTCAAGATCATGAATTCCAGGGTTATATACCCACAGTATTTCATAGCTATGGCAAGTATAAACCACCATCCTAACATTTTAGGATAGCAAACTCTGGATGTGCCTATGGATTCAATGGACCCCAGAGTGCAAATTTAAAAAGCCCCATCGTTATAAATCTTGCATTCCTGGTAAGTGTTGGCATGCACGTTACACTGAGGTGTGTTAAGTTTATCTTAGTGGGAAAATTGCAGTAAAAACCTTTCCCTTGATATCCTTTCAAATACATGTTCACATATGTATAAAATAAAAAAATAGTCAAGTTCACGGCTGTGTTAGCCCTCTGCCTTATTAATACCATGGAAAGAGATAAAGATCTAAGCAAAAAATATTTACAGTGAAAAATGTCTTCGCAGAACTTTATTATCATTTGTAATTCCACATCCAGTGTTTTTCATATAGGAATTTCAGTTTATCATTAAAATATAACACTGATGCTACATTTGTATAGCTGCCTTTTCTGCTTATAATCATAATGTTTATTCTAACTTTCTGGGCTTATTATTTTAGACAGATATCAGTTTAATTAGCTTAAGCTGTCATACTCTAATAAATACAGACGGGTTGCCTGGTTCGGGAGGAGGAAGGTGGCTGCAGATTTCAGGAACAGAGGCAGTTAATGCTTTGTACATTATCATGTAAACAGCAAAAGGACAAAAATAATTACCTGATAAACTTTCAATTTCTGACTCTCCCCTATATGCTTTCTGACCAATTTTTCTATAGAAAATCCATTCAAATTAGGCAAGTCCTCTAAATATCTGCAGCATCTGCTGGTTCAGACACCTTCCTTTATGCAGAGTACCATTTTCATATGATAATACATGTAATATGATATAGAATGACAGAATGCATGACAGTTGCCCATAATACATAGAAAGTCACTCAAAGGACAGAAGCGACATTTGGATAATTAGCATCCATTGGGCAGTCAATCATGCGAATAGAAAAAACTGCACAAAACCCACAATGGAGTTAGAAAACAAAAGGGACCCCAGCCAGTCTCAGGATTAACTGCTCTAAAGCGATCTAAATGCTTTTGTATCTAAAGAACTGAGGCTCCCAGGGCTGCCCTGTTCCCCTCTAGATACCCAGGGAACTAATTGTGGCGATCAAAGTTAAAGCATTCTCTCTTCTTTATAGACTGCTAAATACACAGAAAAATTATTTCTCCATTCCTGTTCATTAAACTATTTTAAAGTTAAAAAACTGATGCCACGTTCTTTTGCCAAGTGAAATGAGCTGGAGCATTGAGATTGTCCTGCTTTTATGAGAATACAACAGCCCTTTTAATTTAAACTCTGTCTTTGTTTGATTAATATTATTTTGCTGTTGTCCAGTGTGCTATCTCTTTCTTTTTGGATAACGAAGGCAATTGCCATTAAAAACTCTTGTGTGAGAAAAACCTGGAAACAGGAATAGAAATAATAATGATAATAACAAAGCCCATTAACAAAATTAAGCAGGAAAGGTCGCACAATTTCTTAGCAACTGCCACTTTATAAAACAAATAAAATATTTTGTCACTCAATATATGCAGCTCAGAATATTTCCTTTCCCCAGATTAGGCGGAAGATGAGGGCAGCCTCCTTTAAAGCTCCATCTAACAGAAGAGAGAGAGAAAGAGAAGAGATACAGAGAGAGCCCCAGGATGTGGAAAGTCATGAAAATACCTACCCTGGAGACAGTATTCCCATAGGATCCTTTTCATACAAATTCCAACTTGCCTAATGCCCTTAATGAATGAAATAAAAAGAGAATTCAGAAAGGCCCATGCTGATGGCTCCTGCTGGAAAGTGTGTGGTTTAAGGCATAGCTGCAGCAGTTCTGGGAGGGAATCGGCTCCGGTCCCCATCAGCCAGGCAGACGGGAATCACTGGGGCGAAATCTTCCCCCTCACACATTTGCAATTGACTGGAAATAACATCACGACACCTTGGGATAATTGACGCCTTCTTACCTTTCGTTGTCCTTTGTAATTAATATTGGTGGATCTAGAGGTTTCTCCCAGGCACAGATAAGAGGAAGGTGGAAGGGGTGGGGAGAGAGCGCGTGTGTGTGCGTGAGTGTGTGCGTGAGTGTGTGCGAGAGAGACGGAGGCAGAGGGAAGGAGAGCGCAGAGAGAGGCTTTGGTTGTGTCTCTGCTTGGGGAATGGTGTGCTGGTGGATTCGTGTGGATGTGCACTGGGGGCTTTGCAAACCTCTGGAGTTCTAAAGGCAAGACAGAAAGTGAGCAGTAGGATGAGCTGGATCTCCCCTGCCAGTCCTTACAGAGTTTCGGCAGCCGTGACCTTCAACCCCTTTGCCGTGTGTGAGCCCCACCTTGAGCCCCCTGCCCAGCTGCTGTGCCAGCTCCACACGGGGAGCGGGGCAGGGACAGCCCAGGCTGGAGGCAGGGAGAGATTGAGATCAGAAGGGCTTTTCGCCCAGTCAAATGGGCCTCTGGTGACAAATCAATCACGGCCCCTTCAAACCAATGGTGCTGCCAGTCTGCAGCTCCCCAACCCTGCCCAGCCTCCCCGGCTCTCCTGCATGACACTCAGCTGATCACGGGGGCTCCTCGCAGGGCAGGGCTGCTTTTCACAGCTCCCCTTGGTCATTAGCAGCGTTCCTTCTCCGTCTCCCTCTCGCTCTGCCTTTACCTACCATCTATTTATTTATTAAACACTGAAACCTAATATTAGAAGGGGGATTGTGACAGGCAGCAACACTTGTAAATAGGTTGGTATCTGCCTTCCTAAAAGCGCCCAGATTTATTTATTTGGTCGGTTTTGTACATTAGGAAGAGCTACCTGTTCTAACGTAATGAGGCGATGTGATCAATATAATCAGGGACAAAGAAAGGAGGCCCTACAAGATGCTCCCTGCACCTCCTCCTTCCCTTTCTTTTACACTAATAAAACTGGCTTCAGTGATTTTCTCCCACCACAACCGTAAGATAGGAATTGTTTTTCAATTTTCTTTTTCTGCAGACATTGGTTAAAATACAATTTTAGGTCCATTTTGAAGCTGTGAGGCAGATCCTTAGCTGGAACAAATTTACATTGCTACTGAAATTCTTGACTTTTCAATACAAAATTGCTGCTACATCCTAGTAAGTACTTCTTTCAATACTGGCTTTATCCCAAATACCTGAAAAATGTTTTAAAGCGGTTAAAGAGAGAAAAAGTAATATGAGTGCTTAGAAGTTTAGGAAGAACAAAGTACTCTTGCAGGTTTTGTGATCTTAGGAATTGCATTCTCTGTTTCTTCCTCTCTTCCTTCCTTGCCACCCCTCCCCCTGCCAATCCCTAATACAAAGGGAGAAAAAAATCAAAATGAGGCCTTAACAGAGCATGCATTGCTCTGTCCTAGTCCTTTCTAACCTTAATCCCTGGAATAAAATCCTCCTACAGCCAAGGAAAAACCCAGAGTGTTGCAGAGCAAGGAGAAGGGAGCGGTCCCTCCTGATCCTCGCCCACCTCCAGTGCCAACCTCTTGGCTCAGAGCTCTCTGGTCCTGCAGCCAGAGAGGGCAGTGCACGTTTGTACCGCCAAATGTACGTGTTGGCCACCCCGGAGAAGCGGCCAGCGCGGGGTGGGAAGGCAGGGAGGGTGATGGACACGTGCAGGACGGAGCTGGCTCTCCCAGGCTCTGCAAGGAGAGCTTGGGCGAGGTACAGCAGCGTCAGAAACGCAGCACAATATGCTCAGCAATGTGTCCTTGTCTCCTGCCTGCCGGGAGGGAGCTGAGCCCAAGTGGAGTGGAGTGCATTCAGGCAGCAGTGTGGGGTGCTCCACAGCCTGGAGCTGGAGAGTGCTCGGGCTTTATCTTCAAAGCTGTCCTGTCAAATACAAGGTCTTTTAAACATCAGAGGGAGAAAGTTTCTGACTCTGGAAGGGTTCGTTTTCCTCTCGTTTTCCTCAATCAGAAGTTAAGCCCACCCGACCCCCACAGTAAGCTGGCTCTGGGATTGCTGCCCTGCTCCTTGCCCCATGATTTGGGGGTGCCTGTGTAGAGCAATCTCGATTTGCTCACTGTTTGTTGAGTTCAGTTTTCTTCATGTTAGTTCTTTCTTCCATCTCACGTGCCTCGAGGCTTTTGCTGTGTGGCAGTGAATTGAATCTTATGAACCTAAAAGGAAATTGTGGCTGGGACCTGGAGAATATTCATCTGTTGCAGAAAATGCTGAAGTCTGAACATGTGAGAATTGAACTAATGAGTTTTCCCCTCATTTCAGTCCCTCAGTCTCTTTTTTAGCCATACCTTAATTGCAGTGTTTTCTGACAAAATGATCTTAGCTCCTAAAATTTTAAATGTGTGTCTTCATTTCATCCCTTGTACTTCTTTCTACCAACACAATAAAAGAAATTAAGATGATTTACAAAATAATGTGCCTTTCTATCATCTTAGTGTCAATAAATAAGTACTACACCTAAATCTAGTTGATTTCTAAAATGAAAATTCATTACATTTCTGGAAACTTGAACAATCAGCTCCATGCATTTTAATTAGATTGTCTGTTTTTTCATTTATTACTAATACAGTCCTCTTAACTATGATTTATTTGTTAAACAAAGTGCCATAATCCGTCACTTATTCATCTTAATTTCAGCAAAATTAAAGTAGTCGCTGTTATATTACACCTAATTGCACTTGCAATGAAAAGAACGGAGATGTTAATCAAAATAAATTGAAGATAAACAATAAAATCATTAAATCTTTGCTGCAGTAAGTGTAACTAATCAGTTTTGACTTGAAGCGACCGAACACAAATAATGAATCTGTCAGTGAAGACGCGCTCATTAAATCCAGCCTGGCCCGCTCGGGTCCCGCAGGCAGCCCCGCACCCCCGGCTCCGAGGGGACAGCAGGGACACCAGGGGAGCTGGGACAGGCTCAGGGTGCCACACAGGGCCCCGTGCTGAGGCCAGGGTGCCACGGGTCTGCAGGAACCGTGGGGAGCACCGCGCCAGGAACACCAAACACCCTTTGTTTCGTTCAGCACCAGCAGGTCAGAGAGTGCAAATGGGGGGAGAGGTAGGGAAACCCAGAAATCCAGAGAAAGAAAGCACTTGGGTTTAAAACTTACTAGAACTATTAGTTGCACAGCAGATCAATGAAGCTGGCATTGTGTTAAATAATATATGCTAAATAATGTGCTTTGCACCAGTCCAAGATGCTGATTACAGCCCTGTGCCATCCCCACGGGGCAGGGACAATGCCTGGATTAGCAACAGAAGCTGTTCATGGACTCATTGTCCTTCCACCAGTTATCACTTCTGGCCTCCCCACCTCATTACAGGGCCCGAAACGGGCACTCCAGCTATTCCCAAATACGTTGGTACCCTGGCAAGGAGTCCTGTGTCTCAGCACTAGAGCAATCAACACGTTCTACTTCAGCTTTTAAATTGTTTGCTTAATGATTTCAGTTTCCCCAGTGGAGTATTTGGGAGAAATCATTGGTGAGCAGGAATTTACATGGCAAGGAGCAATTTCTCTCAAAATAGTTTTGTGTGCTACGCTTTTGTGTGCCCTGAGCCAGCACTGAACGCAGGCAGAACACACAGGCAGTGGCCCTTGGCTTCAGTCACTCTGAACCAGCTTGTTATTTCCTGAACAGTTACCAGTTCCTAAATGGAATACACTGGTTTGTATTTTTATGTTTTCCCTCCGTGTATTTTATCAATAATTTCACTCATTTACAGATCTTACTGTCCTTTGTCTAAAGCATTTACTTAGGGAATATAATTCAGCTTAACATGTTGATCAGCACAAGGATGTCTGCCTTGCTCCTGGAATCACAACACAACCAACCAACATTTCACAATGCTACTGCTTTCTACTGCTTTTTGAACAGTGGTCACTACAAATCATATGGGGATAGTTTAACAATTAATATGCTCTAGCTTGAGTACCTCAGGGACTTACACATAATTTAAAGTTTATTTTTTATTATCTTTGGATATGAAACAGCAGAAGGCTAATTTCAGCTCAGTTTTCTTCTTTCTTTCTCTTTCTCTGGGTATAGTTCATATTTGGGCCATACCAAAAGACAATGATTAGGGGACAACAAGCTTTCACAGCCCATATTCAGGGTGGATGACTACTGAGCAAATCTTTTCCCCTCTGGTTTTTTTTTTCATGCTAGTGAGATTTGGTATCTATGAATAATAACCTTTTAAATAAAAAGCCTAGCTGGTGGACCTTACATTTAGTTTCTGTTCTGCATCTTTCCAGCATTTATAATGCTTAACTTGGGACTTGACGTCTCTCAAGGCGCTCATTTGGAATGATTTATATGGGCTTTTTTAGTTCAGTAGCAGGTGGGTAATTCTAGAAATTAAATATTACCTGTTTTTTACTGATATAACTATAAGCACTTAACAGAAGTAGTAAATATTACTATTACTAATTTCTAGAAAAGGCAATAAAAATACAGACTGAAAAGTGGCTGGCAGAATAGGAACCAGGTAATGATAAAAAATTACCCAAAGGATGGAGCTGATCCTTCATTAGTCAGAAACTCCTACTGACTGCAGTGAAAATCTGCCCTGAATGGAAGCTGTCGAGGGCTCTGGAGCTGAGGAGTGGTCTGTGCAGAGTTAATCTGGGAATCTTATTCCAGTGGCTTTCAGGAGGTCTCTCAAGAATCTCCCCCAGTACAAGTGGCACTAATTGGAGCCCATGTCGGGAGCCCTTGCAGAGGAGCTCAGGACTGACTGGGCCCTGGCAAGTGCAGTCCCTGTGCTGCCTGGGGGTGCCAGAGCAGGAGAAGGTCTCTTCCTTCACCTGGGCTGCACCTTTTCTATAGCCAGCATGCTGCAGCGTTCAGGCTTCTCAGGGTACTACCTTGGTTGGTACTACCTTTTGTTGTCGGCTTTGTTTTGTTTTTATATAAAGTGTTTTGGACATCCTTCAAGTAAAATGCATTTTCAAACCAGAAGTGTTGACCATCCACGGCGAGGAACCTGAATGACATGCAGTGTGTGCACAGTGATTAAGGAATGAATAGGGAAAGCCTGCAGAGCAGGAAGGATGGAAGGAATTGTCTTTAGTCCCATTCTGAACAGCAGATGATGGTGAGGTATCTCCGAAGACATTTCAAGAAGACAAAGTGAGATTTCAGTTCAAATAGAAGACAGGTTTGGAATAAATAAGTGGATCTGACAGTTGGCAACACAGGGATGATAGTGAATCTGTGCTTGACTATGAGATTACACCAAAACAAGATTGGATTGGAAGGGGTAGAAGGCAGCAAAAATATAACTGCGCTAAATACCTTCAGAGAGCTAGAGATGTGATGTCAGGATGAAGGATAAATGAAGAAATTATTAGAGATGCAACTGAAGAACCATGAAAAGACAGGGTCAGGGAACTCAGGAGGACAAGATGTCAAAACCTAGAACTGAGTCCACAATTGTGAGTGAGGAAAGGTAAAGGCAGATGAGATTGGAATGGTGGTTGTCAGCTTTACCAGAGAGGAGTGGGCTGTGCACGATCAGACCAACGCAGGCACTCGCACTGGAGTGCTGGTCTGTGCGTGGGTATGAAAGTCAGAGCTGGGTTTATAACCCCTCCCACAGAGGGACACTCGGCCGTGGGGTTACACCCCTGTGCAGCACCAGGCACCACTCCAGGGAGCAGCACAGCTCATCAGCTCTGCCACCGGGCAGGGAGGGAAGGAACACTGGGAGAGACTTTGGAAACAGAAACATAGTCAGCTGTATCAGAATGTAATGGGGAGCGTAACGATGTAACAGCTCAGTCCAGACAAGGGAACAGAATCCTTTTGAGTGCCAGGACCTCTCAGTTATGAATCATGAATTACACAAAGTTGAGCAAATGTGCTTTCCCAAGAAATGCTGCACGTTCCCTTTCCCCAAATGTTTTTCAGAATTTTCTATGCTTTATTTCAATAAACAACTGGATTTACTATTGTTTTTTCCATTACCACTTTCTAACAGTTACTAAAATTTCCTGTAACAGATTTCACTTTGCACAAACAATTAAAACTTAAGCTAGCAATGTCAAGTTTTGACACTGCAAAACCGACAGTCCTCCCCTCAGACAAAATCCAAAGATCCTGAAGTCCTTCAAGAGCTTTGTGGCCTATGACCAAGTGTGCAATAGAGAACACAAAGGTGGCAAAATTCATATTTGCTGGTCACCTTCTACCATACTTAGGTTTTTTTCCAACAGCTTTTGGTTATCTGACAGATCACCACTGATGCAAAAACATCAGTCAGTCTCCTACAGGTTCACTTTACCAATCCCAGAACTTTGCCACCTCCTCTGCTGGTTCTGTAAACATTTCACTCTAGAAGGACAGCATTATCTGACGTCCAAAGGGCAACCTAACTGTGAAAAGCAGCATCTTCTGCAGTAACCCAGGAGAACATGAAATGCCACACTGCATCAGGAGCCCATCTGCCCCTGCAGCCTGTCCCCAGAAAGGATGAGTCCTAGCAGAATTCCCAGGACGTTCTCCAGGGAAACCCTTCTTAGCTCCAGGTGGGAGGTGGCTCATTCCTCCTTACACCTGCAGTAGTCAGTGGTAGTATCTTATAACTATATATGTATACCCAAGTCATCCAAGCTCCCAGTCCTAGGGAGAGGAACAGACACAAAGGCGGGTCAGTGAGTCCAGGCTGCTCTGGGTCTGTCCCAGTGCACCCCTCAGCTCAGGCCAGACCAACCCCACACACACATTATACACATGCCTTTAATTTATTTTTTTGTTCTCCTACTTGCTCACTCTGAGGCCACTTTTAGCTGGAAACAAGTACATTTTAAAACATTTAAATATCTTTGCAGACATGTTGGAAGTCATTATCCTGGGGGGTTGGAGAGCAGGTTCTTTCAGGATGGCTCTCTTAATTCTGATCACATCATCAACCTAGGGGATGGGTAATGGTATGAACTGGTTTTATTGTTTATGTATATGGATCTCAGTGCTGACATTTCCAGAACTATCCTTCACACCTTTTGGAGGATAAATGCTCTCTACTTTACTATAGGTACTGATTTTAATCAGATTGTCTATTCTTGGTGGTAGCTCAGAAATTTCTTCTGAAATCCCCTTAGAATTTATTTATTTACTTTCCAGTCCTGGGAGCCTATTTTTATTTAATTTATGATTTTTTTCAGCACATCTTTTAATTCCTGTGTTTGACAAAACCTCCTCCATATTACATAACAGGAGGAAATTTGGTGTATCTATTTCCCCCTAAACTCTGTGTGGAAATGCTAATGCAAACAAGTCATTTACCTTCATTTCAGTGCCCCTGTATTCTCATTAGCTTTCTTACTTTTCTACCAAATAGCCCACTGGACTTATAAAATCTCTTGCAGGCTTGCTGCTTCTTAATACTTGAGAAAATCTTGTTTTCATGTCAGGCTATCTGCTCCTCAAATCCTCTGTCATCCTTCTAATCTCCACTGTGTATCTTAGCCACTGGATTTTATCCCCCTTGACTTCACAAGTTAAAATTCTACCTTCAGAAAAATACATTTTTGACTCCACAAACTTGTTGAACCTTCCCGTAGCCCTGTGGCTCATTTTTGCTTGTCAGCTTCCTCTTTTGTTTGGGATTATGCTGCCTTCTGTTACACTGTTATGGTTGCTCAAGTAGCCTCCATGCTGAGTCTAAGGATTTTAATTTCCTCACTTCTGACTTTAGGGTCTTTTTAACTAGCTTCCTCATTTTTTGTACAATCTCTCCCCTGAGGATGTTGAAGTTAATTATATTGTGGTCACTATTACTTAGTGGTTCAACTTTACTTACTTTATAAACTAACTCCTGTGTATTACTTGAGAGGCTTTTCTTGACTTAGTTCTTTATAGCTCTGCGATTAAAACAACTAACATATGTATCAAAACATGTTTAACATCCCAGCAGAACTAACTGGGAAGTTGAGGAAAAGGCAAGTGCTTGCAGGGGAATTAACAGCAAGGACCAAGAGCATTAACCCTGGTGAAATGCCACCCACTCTTCATTAACTGTGGGACTAGAACAAATCAAACCTTTAACGACGGCTCCATTTAGAGGCAGCAGGACAGGAGTGCTCTGGTATCCCCACCTTATAATTTTAAATTATACCACAAAAGTGTCAGAACCAGATTCAAAAGAGCATTTCCAGCAGGACCTTCCCCCCATTTTAGAGAAAGGAAATGTATTTGCTGCCTTTCAATCCTGCCTGCTGCTGTTGACTATTAAAAGCGTCTCCACTCAGTTCAGGATAGGTTGGCATTTCCTACCTCATGGTATCACCTCATTATATCTTGATCTTGTACAGTTGCAGTAATTACATAAATAAAATTGGCTTTTTGTGAAGTATAAAATGAGTGACAACGTTTAAGGAAGTGCACCTTGGTTTGTGTTTGTGGTTCCCCCCCCAGTATGGAATGGAATCATTAGCATCAAAGATCTAATTAAAGTAACATCTAAAAATACAATAGCAATCTTATTTTTCTGAAACAATACCTATGGTTCCAGAAGAAAGCTCTCCTGTACTGTGAACCTGCAGTCTGTCAGGAATATTGCTACATGCTTTAAAAAATTAAGTAAACAACAGACACTAATAAATGACAATAAACAGACAATCCCCAAGTTGGTCAGGAACCCCTGAATTCTTAGGAAAATGAGCAGGGCTCTTCCCCCCCAGGTCCTGGACAGGAGGCACATCTTATCTGAACTTCTGAGACAAAAGGGGAGCACAAACAAGAGTGGACAGATCTGGAACTTACTCACCCTTGTATCAATCAGGGCAACATTGCTGATGCCTTCTGAACATCAGCGCAGGGAAATCAGTGGCAGGAATTGGTGGCCCATCAACTCCATTTTCTGTATGGAAGCTCAGAACAGCTACTGGCTGCCCAGAACTAGCTCTTGCCACAAAGGTAAGTTGGAATGTCATGCTGCAGCAGTCATATGGAATTACACTCACACAAAATGAGTATAAATCACATAAGACTCAGGCCCCTACTATCTAATCACTGTTATGCTGTTGAAGATTGTAATAATTTGCATATTTGATCAGTTTGCCATATAGCCATATCAATTAAATCTTGATTTTAAAATTATGTAGTTCAATTTTGATATCAACACATACTTTCTCATCGTTAAAACAACCACCTTACATCCCAGAAGTGCTATTTGATGTTTTCGTAATAACAAGTTAAAAATAATAGCTTATGACAACATGTTGTCTGATGACAGCTTAATAAGTAGTGGGCCATCAATACTTATCATGTTCCCCATCCTATGGCAGAAAGGATAAGCAGATTCCCCCTTAGAAGGGCAGTGAAGCTGACACTGCTAGTGGTCTTTTGATTTCTGGTGATTGTAGTGATTATATTTGAAGCCTGGCTCAAAACATCCTTTAATTTTATATTAAAAAGTTGTCGTAATTGCTACTGAAAACTCAAGAAGGACAAGCCTGAAATTAGGATCCCACCAACTCTGTGAGACAAGGAAAACCCAGAGAAAATAACACAGCTTACACCAACACTTCATACAAGATTTTATTATTTTTAGTTTTAGAAAGTGTGTAACAATATAAAATCGTGTTTCAAATAATGAACATTAGCAAGTTAGAAATGCTGTGTTTTACACATTCCTTATTCTTTTGTTGGTCCATTCGTTTGTTCACGCCTTCCTTTCTTACTTCTTTTGTTATCTCTTTCTTTTTCCTTCCCTTCCTTTCATGCTCTCTGAGTTCACCAGCTTAAGCCAGGCACTGCTGTACAAGAGTTTAGTATCATCTGAAGTAAGTACTTCCCTCTGCTCCAACAACTTACGTCTTGCTGTTCTGGATTTCTCCTAAGTATCCTTGTTCTTCCAGGCTCATTAGTAACTTAGAGGGACTTGAATGCAGCAGTCTGATTTACATCAGTGATCTTATTCCTTTCAGCTCAGGAGGGTTATCTTTTCTGTGACAAAGGCTATCGCAGATATGAATAACTATTTTCATACTGGGCTTTTTTTTTGTCTGGCTGGAATCACACCATCATAGATTTTGCCTCACAAATCTGACTCTGCTTTATAGAGCAATAACGGTACAGTCAGCACTCTGCCATCACAGCAAGGTGAACAGAGAAGAGGAACTTAGGTCAGTTGCTTCTTTATTATTGGCAGATGAAATAGTGTCTTCAACAGCTTCAGAGCAAGAACCAGCCAGGCAGTGTGTTTGTGCTGGGAAGGCTGTGCCATTCGGAGAAGCCACAGCCGGAGGATTTTTGCTGGATGCAAGGAGGGGCACACAAACCACAGAGGAAAGCAAATCACTGAGTGGGTAACCTACTGGTATTACCCACCTAGTGCTAATTGAAAGTTGCTTGGGTGAAAATTTGGAGAATGAAATATGTGTGAGACATTATCAGGTAGCAAAAATACGGGAGTTCTGTTAACTCTGGCCGACTGCAGGAAGAGGAGGACAAACCTGCAAAGCCAAATCCATCTAGTTAGAGCTGTATTAAAACCAGTCAGGACCAGTGCTGCAGAACCTTGGCTGTGCCTTGGGAAGGAGGGCATTTCTTGCTTTCCAGAAGACTGGAGTGCTCCCCTACAGCTTTCCTCACCTCCTCCTCTGTGTTCTCTCTTTGGTCCCCCTCCTGGTCCCTTCGGTGACACACACGGGTGTGTTCATGGTCCAGGTGCCCTGGGGGTTTTAGTCCCTCAGTTCTGCAGTTCATACAGAAAGCTTTCTGACTTTAAACTTAGATTTGCATCATCTTCAGCAAATCCAAGGTAACCTGTGAGGAATATGTGACATGGAAGGTTTTGAGCATGATACACGATGTACAGAAAAAATGTGGTACAAAAACAGGGTTCCTTTGCAGCCAGTCATGGATTGTCTCCAAGGACTGGTACTCACTAGCCCTCACTGGTTGCTGCCAATATTCATTTTTATGTTTTTGTGTATTGATAAGAATCACTTCTTCATAAAAACCTGTTCTTTTCCAGCAGTCTCAGCTGAATAGTGATGGACGTTGATACTTGGAGACATGCAAACTATATAAGACGAATGTGCATTGCTAGAAATAGGGATGCATTTCTGCTAAAACACAGTGTAAGAAACACTTTCAGAACATTATAGTAATTGTCTGTAAGAAAAGAACTTGACAACCTATAGAAATGTTCAAAACTTCGAGTGTAGATTTTGAAAATGTCAGATAAAGTATGGTGAAAGAAAACATATTCAAATACACTTACAAAAAGCATTACCATATACAATTCTAATTTAATTTTACTTTGGTAGGTAATTGTCCCTTTATGAAGAAAATTTGAAGTTGCCATGCTGAAGGCAATACTGAAATATTGGTCTTCAAGACAAAAACTGCTGTTCTTGGCTGGAGAGTGCTCTGAGGCAAAGGTAAAGGTAAAAGTTGAAGACATTTATAACAGGAAGAATTTCTGAAATGATAAAAGATTACATGATACAGGCAAACAGATAGAGCAGGTGAGAATAAAAGGCATTATGGGGAAGATGCTGGCAGGAGACAGTATGAAAATTGTGCCTGCAGGCACCAAACGTGTGACAACCAACAAAGGGTGGCCACTCTTTTACCACAACACTCTATAAGCACTGACTCTTTGATGCTGAACTGGCTACTTCTCTCTTATGCAAACAATGGAAATAAGTAAAGAGGAAAAAAATCTGACAGAAGAATCACCACACAGTTAAAGACAAAGAACAAGTAGTTGTCATGGCCATTTTGCTGGTTTCCCCATGATATTAAATAACCAATTCCTGTTAAGCATAAGATATTCTGATGGGGAAGATGTCATCTGTTGAGAGACAGTAGCAAAGGGAAATGTTTGCCATATTTAGATCTCCTTTCACTAAAAAATGAAGAGGTCATTTCAGGTCAATCATCCAGGGCTCTTTTCTTTAGGGGAATGACTCTCCAGCATGGCTCATTATATTAAAGGATTTCATGGGCCTGAGTTATAGCTACTGGTATAATCACAGGTATCAGAAATAAGAATAGTTATTTCTTATTTCTTTGTGAATGGAAAATGAAAAGGTCATTCAGTGTATGGTACTTCAAATACTTGAAAGGGAAGGTATTTTACTGCTTACTTAGCTTTTTAAAGGAAGCCTACAGAGGCTGGAAGCAAGGACAGGTAGCCTGAGAGGAATGCAGAGAAATTGTCTGAAAAGCCAGCGATGAGGTTAGGAAAGCTAAAGCCCTGAGAGAATTAAATCTGGCCAGAGACATCGAGGGCAACAAGAAAAGCTTCTATAGGTACATCACCAAAAGGAAGAGTGGGGAAAATGACCTGATCCATAATTCTTGAGGCTTATTGTTTGAATATCACGAGAATTACAAGCTCGAGGCTGATGGAATAACTTCTTCACGTCTAAGAAATCTCCTTAATAAGCTTTCCATCAGTTTATAAACATTGGTAGAGATTTTCCTAATATTTACCCAGTGAGAAATTAGGAAAATCGCACATGAACATTATAATCAATATTAGTCATGTGGCAGGATATTCTCTTTCAAGGCATAACCTTTTAGATGAAGCTTTGCTATTGATCTCTCAATTCAGCATTTTTCCCTTGCCATTGCCATTGGCTGGGATGTGGCAGGGAGAATTTCCCCAGTACCCTCAGGTTACAGGATGCTCCAGAAGGGTTGTCACCAGGAGAGGAAACAGTAACTGTGTTCTCATGTAGATCGGCTGCTGTGGGCGTGTTACATATTAAAATACAGGCTCAGCCACACTCACCAAATCCTTCCTGGAGTGCACAGTATCAGACCTCTATTTCTGTGCTATTGAACTAAGACTTTCAGGTCAATCTGGAAGCATCCTAAGGCTTTCACCAAGCTTTTAATTCCTGGATTATTTTCTTCTGGCTGAAGTTTCCCTTCTGCTTCCCTTTTGTTTGCTATTAATGCTTCATCTCTTCTGGGAGGGTGACTCAGAGTTAATCAGCTCATCTATTCTGAGCCAGTGCAGCCCAGGCCAGGCCAGCAGGCACTGCTGGAACCCTGGGCTGTCCTCGGGGGCTTCGCTGTCCCCGCCGCCCTGTCACGGGGCCACAATTACACCGACCACGGGGCCACCTGCACACAGGGCCACCAGCAGCACACTGGCACAAAATGGGACCTGGGGGACCTAAGGAGCTGCTTGTTTACATAAATACACCAGGTAAAGCGGGGAATAACCCCCACTCAACAGCTTGGAACACAAATTAGGCAGATAGAGAGAAAAACTCCCTTGAACAGGAACATGTTTAACATTTTTGTTGTCCCACTGTCTTTTGCACAGAAAATACAGTTTTCACAATTTGAATATTTAAATATTCAGCATCTATTTAGTCAAAATTTTGAATGAATCCTCCTATTTTATTGCTGACATTTGGAGAGTACAAGCCATGTTCTGTGTTCTGAATTCTGGAATATACCTGACTTTGCTTGTTTCACAGATACAAAAGAAAGTGGACTGCACCATACAAATTCCATATTGAGAGTCTGCTTTATCCTTTAACTAGAAGAAATTCTGGACACATCCTCTCCTCACCTTTCTGGTTTCCTCTGACTTTGCATTACCAGATTTACAAGTTCACACCTGTTTTATTAGGCACTCTTTTAAACTGGAGTTTCCACAGAATGAATTTGCAATGCTCATGTTGCCAGACCCATTAGTGTGCCTTCTGCAGCAAGGACAGAACCTTATTATTCCCATACACATTCTCATTTATTTTTATTAATCAAACTCCTCTTTTTTAAGTGTGAGTTTGAGGTAGGTCATCCTCTCCTTGACACACACATTAATTTTGTTTTCAGATTGATTATCTCATGCTTATCACATAACCTATGTGCCTACAACATTTCCTGCTTGGAAGTTCAGGCATACACCTGCACAAGATCCAGGATCAGTCACCTACAAAATAGATATTTCACCGAGACATATTTCAATCAAGTCACCAATCACTAATTTTGCAGCCATTTTTCCTGGCATTTGTTAGTTATCAGCCACTATCAGTTCATCTACCACCTCGGCTATCCAGTCCACTTCTCAAAATCCAGTTTTTATACCCTATTTTTCCTCCATGCTGGGGCAAATGCATACTTGTTAACCACTCATTTGCTCTGTGAGACGATTTAAATTGCTTATGTGAATCACCCAGCACTTTACTCCTTAGCATGTCCAGTCTAAAAACTGTCAGATATAAACCAGTCTACTACTCTCGACACTACATCATCCACATCAAACATTCACTAGATCTGTTTATATTAATAAATCTACCAAATCCTTAAAACACACACTAAACAGAACAGAGCAAAACTAAAACTGTGAGTCTTAAATATAATGTCAATCCTTGTTCTAAAAAGGGTGATGAAATTTAAGAAACTCTTAGCCACTCCCAAAATGTTGGGTTTTTTCCACACTGTCATTTCACACTGCATCAGCATTGCATATACCAGCTTCCTTATTTTTTTTTCCTCATTACCTATCATGGGTTTTTTTTTTTGCTTTTGTAACCAATTGAGTGGTATTTTAATAAAATTACCTTCATCTGACTATTATAGGTATAACCCATAGTGCACTGATTGGTTTAGAGTTAAAATACTCATGTCTGAACACAGTAATTTCGGCTACAAAGCTATTTGACATGGAAATGGGTGTTTCTGTGTCAGACAAGGGAACACCAGCACAGACCAAACAGTGGTTCAGGACTGGGCACAGGTACACCCACCCCACAGCTCCTGGAGGACTCAACGCTGAGGGCTGACCTCACACCCAGCTCCTGTGGCAGAGCCTGTGGGTGGAAGCACCTCATCCCAAGTACTCAAATGAGTGCTAGAAACACTCCTCCTCATCTGCCCAAACATCTCTTCAACTTACTGTAACTGTGAACAAATCCTCCAGGACTTTGTGCATAAATGTTTAACATGTTTTATATTTATTACTTGAATGAGGGTGGTATGATTTCTCCTACCCGGCCTCTCTGGGGAGCAAATGGGATATTAAAGTATCTCAAATGGGATATCCTCTCTCTCTCCCATCTTTCTAGCTGGCCAGACTCCTCAGCCAAGCACTTGGCTTTCCACAATGATTTGCAGTTTAGAGACCTTCTTGAGCCAAATTTCCAAGTCCTTCATTCCTCACTGCAGATCATCCCCAACTCTAAAAAGCTAGAAATTTCTAAATCGTGTTAGAAATTCTCCAAATCTTCCTGAAAACATGTTTAATAAAATTGTTGGGTATCTGTTTATTCTTGCTGGCCAACTCCAACACGACACGTTTCAACAGCTGTCTGCAGTTTCTGAGTCAACATGAGCCGTGTTTCCAGCAGACTGCATTCCATCTCTCCTGCACTTTCTGAGCAGTCTCCAGTCCCCTTTATGACCTTTTTTGGGCTGGTGATCCTTTCTAGGTCTTTCCTGGTCCCAGCAGCGCACAATGTTCTGAGGGCAGCTCCTGTCCCTGCCTTTCTCCTCCGGCTCCTGAAGTCCCTGGCACCTCGCCCCTGCTCCTGCTCCTGCTCCTGCTCCTGCCCGGGGCCGTGCTCCCGCCCAAATGTCCCTGAGG
>JAWWES010000038.1:1233016-1260516 GCA_035583135.1 Lophotriccus pileatus
CCCCGGCGCTCCCGCTCACAGAGCCACTGGATGGTCAGGCTGGAAGGGCACAGGGCGGCTCTCCGCTCCCACCTCCCCGCTCCAGCAGGGCCATGCCGGCGCACGTGGCACGGGACTATTCTGGAACGCCCCCAGCGAGGCAGAGCCCGCACCCGCTCTGGGCGATCTGTCCCCGCGCGCGGTCACTCGCGCAGGGAAGAAGTTCCTCGCCACGTTCAGGCGGAACTCGCCGCGCTCCAGCCTGTGCCCGGTGCCCGCTCTCCCGCCGCCCGGCAGGGCGAGCGGGGCGCGGAGCCCGCGCGGAGCTCCCTCAGCCGCGGCCCCGCCGCACTACAGCTCCCGGCAGCCCCCGCGCCGTGACTCGGCCGGGGCGCCGCGGCGCGGGCCGGGATGGAGTGAGGGGCGAGCGGCGGACAGAGCGCGGCCCGCGGCCCCCGCCCCTGCCTCGCTCCGCACGGGTCTATGCGGCCCCCCGGAGACCATGGGATCCAGGATCAAGTGAGTGCCCCCCGCGGCCCTGCGGACCCGCTCCGGGCCCTCGGCAGAGCGAGAAGGGGATTGACTTCCCCGCCCTCCCTGCGCTCCGGGAGAGGCCGCGCGGGCGGGACCCCGCGGGCCCCGGGCAGGGCGAGGAGGGGGACAGGGACGGGGCAGAGCGCTCCCGGCCCGCGGGCCCCCGGGACGGGCAGCACGGGCCGGCAGAGCCCGACCCCGGCGGGACCCCCGGCCCTGCCCCGAGAGGGGCGAGAGCCGGCCCTGCCTCACCCCCACCCCTGGCACCGCCGCCCTCGGGGCCGGGCGGGGAGCGCCGTGTTATCGCTGCGGGCCTGGGCAGGGCGGGGGTGCCGCGCTGGGAACATCTCCACGGCCAGCACCGGCGACGCCTGTCCGGGGGCGTGGAGCGGCCCGGGGAGCTCAGAGCTCTTTGGCCAGGTCAGAGTGCGCTCGTGGAAGCACCACGGCCTGTCCGGGAGACCTTCAAACTGCGTCAGCGAAGGGGTTTGGGGGAAGGAGAGGAGTGGTGCGAGTGATAGACGTGTTGGGCCTGCAGATCCATGCTCTCGATGTTTTTTTAGTTTTCAAAAAACTGGTGGTTGATTTGTTGGTAAGCCCTGTTGGTATGCTTGGTATTGTCACATTAAAGGTCTCAGTTCATTCATGTGCCATTCCTGGAAAATTCAGCTCCTCTGAGACAGGTGAAGGTGTAATGAAGCCATCACCGAGTAGGGAGTGCTGGCATCTCTGTGTGTGAAAGGGTGATAGAGGGGAGAGACCCAGTTAGGTTCTGGTTTATTCAGCAGTTACAGCAGGTGCTGTTGGGCAATGGTTCTTCCTTCTTGAACACAGGGATCTTCAAGATTACACAGAGCTTTCACTTTTCCCTTCTTTTGTTTAACTTGAATACAGGACTAGAGGGTACATAGTTTGTGTGATGACACATCTTGGTGTTCCCAAGCCCACAGGCTGGATAGACACACATGTGTGTCTGTTCAGCCAGGTGTTTTAGGAACATGTAAGTGGATAATGAGTGTTTATAATGATGGCACTGAGGCAATTGGTTGGTTCCAGAAAGCCTTCCTTCCTTGGGCATACTGTAGGCTTTAGCTTTGCACTTTATTGGCATATGTGGTCTCAGCTGCAGCTACAAAGAAATCAAAGCCTAAGAAACTAGTGAAGCTCTTACAGACCAATACAGGTAGAATCTAAAACTGCTGGTATTTTTGGCAGCAGAGCAGGCTGTATCTCTAACCTGCACCTTCAGATCCTTCAGTGGTCACCCTTGCTTGAATCACTTCAAGTTCATTATTCAAAATGACTTCCTAGGATGACCTTATCTTAAATCTATTCAAAGGCTGATACTTAAAATGCAGGGGGAGGTTGTGTGCGTACTGAATCCATAAGCTGTGTTTACCATCTTTGGCTTTGTGATTGCTAGTTGGACTTCAGTGCCTTTGAGTAGACTTTGCTGAATGAGAATGTCATCAGGCAAGGGAGGTGCTCCATCCAGAAACTGCTGTAAGGGAGGAGATGTAGCTGTTAGAAATATTTAGTGCAGCCAGTGGACTTTAGGACTTTTTCTGTGCAAATTCTTTCAGTGTGAACTTGTCTTTCAAGATTGCAGGTAAACCCCATGTCCTTCCCAGTCACCAGGAAAACACAGGTGATAACCCCAGATAAACATTGCTTTTCGTTCTCCTTGAACTTTGTGAGAAAGCATTTTGTCCATTGATTGATTAAGCAACTTTGCCTTGAGCTACACTTAATAAATTGCTTTTTCCCATTTTGGACAAAAAACTGTGCCCAGCTAGAGTAAGGAAAACCTTCAAAACAATCTTGAAGTATATTAAGAATGAGAGAGCCTGTCTGAGTAAGAGGCTTTTTTGGTTTGTTTTTCTGAGCTGGATGTTTAATCCAGTGAAGATTTTAAGGTTGGTAAGTAGGTTGGGAGTGTGAATGAGAAAACTGTTTGATAATTGGGTGCGCTGAGGGACATCTCCTTTAGGGGTGTCACCAATATGTGCTGAAGCCCCAGTAAAAAAACAGTGCTCAGATCTCCTGCTCCTTGCAGTAGATTGATAACTGTGAGGGTTATTAAACTCCTTGGCACAGGATCCCTTGCACACGCTGTGATAGACTCTGCAGGAAACCCGGGCATATCTGTCAGTGAGATTTCTGATGGGTGCGTAATAATGAGTCATTTGAGGGAGAGATTGCTTAGAGAGAAGTATCAGTGGCTGCATCAGACTGAAGTGAAAGAAATCAAGGAGTTGCCAGCAGTCCTGTGAGCTCTTGGCTTCTGTATAGCTGCAGGCGAGCAAGCAGGTACAGGGAGTGTTGGGTTGCAGAGCTGGGTTCACCCGTGTTCAGCGTGTCACAGGAACGTGCCAGCCAGGGCAGGGAGGATACGGGATACAGGGCATGGGATAGCAGCCTCATTAACCTGCTGTATCACTGCTCCGTGGCCTTTGTACTCCACCTTCCAGGACAGAAAGGATCCTTTCTTTATTTATTTTAAATAAGGTGTCAGTAGCAATCTGTTCGGCAGAATTGCCTCGCCCGCTGACAACGCCGGGCACGTTCCTTGCCAGAGGTGGTTGTGTCTCCCTGATGACACAAGAGATACCCCATATACAGCTGGGAAAGCTTTCAGATATTTAACAGAAAGCCTGCCACATACTCAGATGGAATATTATCTACCTAGGGAATACCAGGCAGAAGAAGTTAAATATATGAAAGTTAATCAAGGCTTCAGTTGCAATTTCTGAATTGAATTAGCCATTACAGATTTCTGCTAATAGTTTTATTTCTGCGAGAGTTGAGCAACTAATCTTGTTACAAGACAACTAATTATCAGGCAGTGTCAGGCTCCTCTCATGCCTCAATTTTTAAGTGGAATGATACTTTCTGTCATAAGTGCTATTACACTAGAAAAACATGCTCCTGACAGAATTGAAATAGGCTGTAGGTATGTAAGAGATGTACTTCCATGATACAGCTTCGGAGCAGGACTTGGTTTGATTTTATTCTGCCTAAATCTCTTACAGTTTGGTAAAAACTAAAATTTCTCACAGTAAGAGGTACATAAATAGCTTATTTGAAATCTTATATTACTTCAACTTAAAATTCAATTTCATATTGATTGCTTTGATACTGAAGTTATTTCTACATCAGAGATTTGAAGTAATTCATACAAGTAGTGTTATCACTGGAGCATTATTTCCTCATACAGATCCTTCCTAAATTTCTATTTACAAAGAAGTATTGCATTTCCTTCTGAAATTAGCCAGTTCTCAAATAATTGAGTGTGCTGGGTTGACCATCTCAGGCAGACCCAATACAGTGTATTCCCTTGAAAAATGACTGTGGGTCTGTAGGTGATTTTGGGGAGGAAAGAAAACTCAGGGTGTGTGTTTGAGGCTCTGCTGCTGTGGAGGATTGCAGGGGGTTGAGGGCTCAGTGCCATGCACAGGTGGCATTAGATGTCTGCAGGTCAGTTTAACAGTCATAAAAATGGACTGCAGAATATACATATTGTGATCATGTTTATGCTGTATTTGCAAACTGTATGAAGTCTCACAGTGACTTGTTTCCTTAATTCCACTGCAAAGTTATAAAATAGCCACAATCCAACAATGGCTTCATTCTCATATGGAGGTGTTGGTCGTTGAATGCAGCCTTTAATACTGAGTTTCTCACTTGGCAAAGCTACTTCAATTTCCCTGTTCATAGAAATCAATGGACATTTGTCATGGAAAATTAAAATACAAAATGTGATGTCTTTTTGTCTGAAAGTTTTGGTATAGTCTGTGCTCCTGCCAGCTGTGTGACACAGAGCTTTAACACATGGACTCTAACATAATACTAAAAGGGTGTTTGTTATTTTAACCATTAGCTGTAAAAATATTATAAAATTCATAAACTTTTAATTAAGGAAACAGGGTGCTAAAAATAAAGACATAAACAAGGAGGGTATGATAAGGCTGCACAGCAGTGTGTATGAAAGGAAGAATACATTTCTGTGGCTATGGGATATCATTCCATCCTCATCCTGTTCCGTGATTGTTGGAACGTGGCTAAACCCCAGTCTTTGCAGCAGATTTTGTGCAGCAACTGGAGTAGCACAGCGAGAATTGTGCAAGTTTGGTTTATATTGCACAATAACAGCTGACTTTGGATTTCTCATAACCTACGAATGTAGTTTTGTGAAAAAAAACCCAGCTACTTAAGACAAACCAGTTGGGAACTGGTGGCAAATTAAATTACCATTAGTTGAATTGTGAGCCATTGTTGCTCCTGAGAGGTGCTCTGTAAAACTGAGGAGTGTGATCCTGTGCTACTGAAAGCAGGGGGGGCTTTTCTGTGGGTTTAAATAGGTGTGGGGTTTGGCTTAGAGCCACTTGAGTTAGACTAAGTGGGCCTGTGGCATGGTTAGAAATGTTTTCCTTAATCCCTTTCAGTGTTAAAGTAGGATTAAAAATAATAGAAATTCTCTGAGGAGAAAGCTGAACTCCTTGACATGTTTATCTGTTTGGTTTCAGATGTTGGGTAAGATGGGTTTAATTTTTTGATTATCTTTCAGTTAGGAATTCTAGCATATGTATTTATGGGTCTTGTCATTATTTTTGTCCTTAGCTGTAAGGGAGTTACAAAATTCACAAGTTAATTATACCTCAGCAATTTTCTAATGTTGGATAGTTTGCATTAACACATAGGAGACAACATTATCACTATCCAAGCAGCCATAAATTTGGAGCAGTAATTATGCAATTTTGATTCTTGACTTTAACCAGAAAGCCTAAGAATAAAGTGTCACATGTTCAGACCTGCAAAATTGTTATTTCAGTAACTAAACAATTACAGTGTAATGTGTGATTCTCTTTAATCTCATAAAAAATTTCTAAAGTAGCTAAAATTGTTAGTCAGGAACTAGCTCAAAATATTCTGTCTTATATAATCACCTGCTGCCTTTGCATCCTCATTACATTGTGAAATGTAATTCCAGAGCATCACTTACAGAGTTATATTAGTAAGGACTGAAAATATACACCAAATGGCTTGTTTGTTTGTTTTGAAGTAATATCATTAACATTTTACTTTTAGTAGTGGTATATTTATAAATCTTGCAAAGAGGAGGTTTCTTTCCTCAAGCTGTATTTATGTTTTGTGGCTCAGTTTGGTGTTGGTTTTGACTATTGCACCTATTTCCTTGCATCTGGCAAATTCCTGGATTTAAGGCCAGGGAGTCTCAGGAGGCCAAACCTTGGGCATTTGTAATATTCTCCAGCACGATCTTTTTTGTCAGAGATAGAAATATTTTGACAGGTATTCAGAAGGGGAAGTGTCTTCATCCTAAATACAGCCTCGTAAGTTTCTCAGTAGTGTGTACATGAAATGACTTTGCCTCCTCTTGACTGCAGCTTCTTTGTTTTTGCTTCTTGCTGGGCAGATAGATGCCATGATGTTGAACTCAAGGGTCACAGTAAGGAAAATGTGAATCTGGATTGTTTGTTCCATGTTGGACAATGTGACTGTTTTCAGTTTGGTGGCCTGGTTTGTCTGGCAGGTTCTGAACCGTGGGTGATATTTGCTATCCAGAGATGCAGACAGGTCACAACAGTTGAGTGGACTTAAAGGTTTTGTGTGTTTGATTCCTGTGCTCAGTTTCTGCTGGTTTGCTGCTTTTTCCTCTCGAGAAAGAGGAAAGTTAGCCCCTGTGCACACTGAGCCATCTGAGCTTTGGGCTTGTGCGTGTGGCAGGAGGGCCTGAGAGTCAGCCCAGGCTGAAACCCAGCAGGATTCCTCTGGTTCTTGGTGTGTGTGTGTGTGTTCCAGAGTGTTTGTGACTGTGGAATGGTGAGTGCTCTTAAACCACATTCTCAGTGTGCTCTATGCTTTCCTTTCCTTTCAGACAAAACCCAGAAACTACCTTTGAGGTGTATGCAGAGGTGACCCACTCAGGAATCAGTTGCCTTGGGAAAGGTACTGTTTAGCACTGTAATTCTACCTGTTTATTGGTTGAAACTGTTGTTAAGAACCATGTATTGTGAGATCATGAAATATATTTAATATCATGCTGTTCTAGCTCTTAGAGATATCCTAATCGCTGGTTCTGTGGAATCCTGTACAGTTAGGGCTAATAAAGAGAAATTCTTGCCTCTGTCCCTGATTGTGAGCAATTTTCAGATTTCTTTGACTGTTTTGCCCTTTTTTTGTCTTTTAAAATAGAAATAACTCTGTTAATTAGGTTGAAATGGTAAGGGCTTTTTCACGTTGGTATTTGCTTATTTAAGAAAGGGGTAGTTAAAATAAAAAAAAACCTCTTAAAACATCTCGTGTGGAATTTATTTTTACTTCCTCTTTCTTACTTGTCTACAGAAGTATTTTTATCTGCTCCCAGAATTCTTTGATCAAATGGCTTTATCTAGAAAGAAGAAATGGACACAGCTTGTGATTTGGTTAACTGTTTTTACCAAGCATTGTTGTCCTTCCACAATTATACAAGTGTTTTTCTGTAATATGATTTTTGACAAATATTCCTGTGTTTATGCTAGAGAAGTCCCATAACTGCTGAAGCCAACATGTAAGTGTATTTGTGAATTTTTGATTGTGCTCTTGTGTAACCTGAGGAACTTAATCAAATAAGCAAGAAAAGCAACGGCTGAAATTTGTAATCCCAGAATTTAGTTCAGTCTCTAGAATGCTACAAAAAGGAGGGATGTCAGCATTAAAATAACTGTGATTAGTCAGCACTTGCTGAAGTAATATTTCTTTTGTCAGTTATGAAACGATCCCGTGTGCTGCAGATATGGTGCAAGGAACCAAAGGAGAGAGTTCTTCTATCTCAGAGCCTGGAAAGCCCCTTCCTCCTTGTCTGTCTTTGTCACAGTCCACAAAAGTCAAATAGCTGCACTCTGTCCTGTCCTGCCAGAGCCTCCATGGGAGCTGTAACTGGAATACAGTCCTGGCTTGTCCTCCTGCTCTGTGCCATCACAACTGTTTGATGGAACTGCAGGAGCCCTTTTAATAACTGCTCTTTGTGTCTGCACATCTGACCTGGATTCTAGTGCCAGAAAATCGGAACAAATTTGACCATAAACATTACATTGTACAGTACTAGTGTCTGGGTATAATCTTCTCTTTGAAGTTTGTTTGCATCCCCCTGGAGGGATTAATTCCCTGCTGTGGGAAGGTGGGTTAAAAAGCACGGAAACTACTTTACAGGTTTTTAATTGGAGAATTTGGTATACATTTTGTTCTATAAACCTAGTGATTCTGTGGGAGTTTCACTTACTTGTGTTTTTAGGTTTGTTGTATGTACTTCTAGGTGCAAAATCTTCAGAAATTCTTTTTAGGGAGTAAAAAAAGTTCTAAAACTTGTTTTTGCAACTCATGTGTTCTGAAGTTATTAATTCTCTCTGGATAATCTTTTAAGATACTTTTTCCCAACCAATTTTTTTAATATTAAGAGGTGCCCTTTATTCTCAGAAGCCTTAGATTTGTGTATCCCCAAATATTTTGTCATTTTGCTTCAAATGAAGATTGTTTGATTGTCTGCAGTGTCAACTGTACTTCCCAGCTGTTCCATGTCCCAGGCAAATCCCCATTCCAGGCCCACAGCCCTAGAGACTCCACGGAGTTTACTTTACTTTTGTATGCCCAAAACCCAGGAATGGCTCAGGGGTTATTTTTTTGCAGTCAGGGAATGTGTGCTACATGGCAAGGAGCAGCTACTGTTCAGAAAAGCAAAATGTATAAAAGGTGTATAAGGAGCAAAGTATCAAGTTTGAAAAACTATTTCTCCCCGTTTAATCAATCCTCAGATTAACTAAGACAACTGTTTCTGAGGTCCATGGCTCATGCTGTTGATACTTAAAATGCTCTCAATTCTGATATCAATCTTCTGAGCTGGTCTGGAGGAGAATGAAATGGGAGGTGCTGACTGGTGTCCTTAACTCCCGGCAGACAACTGTACCTTCAAGTCTCTTTGCTGCTCATGGAATTCACAGTCTTGCATTAAATGTTATTTGGTTCATAACTTTTGAAATGGATGAAAACAGCATTTGCCATTTGCTGTCATATAGAAATATTTAGGTTGGAAAAGACCTTTAAGGTCACTGAGTCCAACCATAACCCTGACAGTGCCATGTCCCCAACACTGTGTCTGCACGTCCTTTGGACGTGAGGATGGACCGTGAGGATGGTGAGCTGGAGCACCTCAGTGTGAGGAGATGAGTGCTGGGATGGTCCAGGGAAGGAGGAGGCTCCAGGGAACTGAGCAGCAGCTTCCACACCGGGGAGGAGTTCTTTGGGAAGGGACATCCAGGCTCTCCACAGCGGTGCCTGGCAGCAGGACAAGGTGCAGTGACTGAATGAAGAGATGTTCTCGGTGAGTATCGGGGACGTGTTCAGCAGGAGGAGTCCAGGATCTGACCAGGGCACTCGGAGAGATTGTGCATCTCCATCCTTGGAGCCTTTCAAGATCCAGCTGCTTCACAGCCACAACAAGCTGGTCTGACTTCACACCTGGCCCATCTTTGACAGGAGTTGAACTGGAGACCTCCTGAGGTTCTTTCCAACCTGAATTATCCAATGATCCCAAGATTTGATTTCTAGAAATGTGAACTTCAGGATCATCTGGGAGATGTTCTGTATGAGGTACAAAGAGAAAAACTTCATTGCAACCGAAGAAGTTGAAAAGGCAAACATTGTTTTATTCCAGTCCAGGCAGGACTCCACCAAACCACACTGAGATGTGGGAACTGAGAGGAAATGATCCCTGCATCAGCTCGTTGTGGTCTCGCTGTCCTTTCCCCTCTAGATTGTCTAGAAATGGTGATCGTCTCTGCTCAGCATTGCATGTTTTTGGCACACAAAGTCTTTGATATGTTTTACAGTTCCAGCATTCAGCTGGATCTAAAGGCTGTGTTTGTGCTTGTCTTTGGTGGGTTCATAGATCCTGCTTGGAAACTTATGGATTTTTTGTACTGAGTCACTCGAAGTAAATGGGATGTCTTTGTTTTGAGAACTGTGAAGCAAGAAAGCTGCAACTGTGACTGGGAATGTTAAGATGAAGATTCTGTGTTAAAAATGTGTCTCCATAAGAGAAGACAATACCAAGCCATTTTTTTGCCTCGTGGTTGTGGTTTCTGTGGAGCCTGGGAGCTCCCCTTAGCTAGTTGAAACTCAGTGTGTGTGTGTGGTTTCCCTGCTCCCACCCTCTGTAAGCTGCCTGTTTGTGTTTGGTTTGTCCAGGAGCTCCTTGTTCACCCCTGCAGGCCTCCTGGTGTGTCCTCTTTGCAGGGATGTGCTGCTCCTGGGCCGGGAGCCTTCCCACCAGAAGTGAGAGGCAGCAAACCAGAATAGAAAGAGCAGAGTCTGCGTTTTACAGTGACAGCACATGGAATTTATCCAGGGAGAAATCAGTGTTGTGTGTCAGGTGTAAGTATGTCAGGGATAGGAACTTACGAGTCTGGTGCTTCTCACCAACTCCCACACACTTACTTTCTAAAAACAAAAAAAATGGTCATGGTTTTATTTGAAAAATTAAATATTCTGGGGAAAATACTGGCCAACAGTAAAGAGAATAAGTTTTGATGGTGAGTCTGTGCCTTTGCTGCATGGTCTTCTCACATTCACTGAAATTGTTACATGCTGGGGATAATTTGAGAGCGAAGTAGAAACTCTGTGTCAAATACTGCAATTTTCCTGGATCTCTTTTCATATTTTTAATCTTTGTGTAAAGGAAGGAATCAAAGTGTTTTATGACACTGTGATTTGTGTATTTGCTGTGGCATCTCATGATAGTGAAACTTCCCAGAAATGGAGGCATAAATTACAAAGAGCTTGTATTGTTTCTTTTACAAATGATAACTGCTTAAGCACTTGAGCACTTCTGGAAATCCAGTTCTAGCCTTTTGACACATTGTAGGCAAGTGCATTGCAACTGTTTCCTATTTTTTTAAGCTCAGCTAAAAGATTGTTTTGGCGTTTTTTTTGAGATGCAGAAGTAGAAAGAATCCACTAGCAGTTTTAGTTTAAATACCTTTATAAAGAAAGTGAAAGCTTACTACTTGTGAAATTTTTCTTTTAACTTTCAAAGCACTTTGTGATCTTAAAACTGCTGCAGATCATTCATCAGAAATAGGATGTGACAAATTTAAGGCTCTTGCTGGACCCCAGCCAAAGATTCTCTCTTGTTAGATGGGGCTGTGAGGGGAATTGTAGTCTGACTGTCAAACTGTTCATGTAGCAAAAGAGAATTTGTTAGTCTAAAGTAACCGATCAAAATAGTCTCTGAAGTGAGAGCATTTGAAAGTAAATGCTCACAAGAGTAGGACACCCCCTACACCCCTGTCTGGGAGGACGTACCACGCTTTTGTGTGGGGTTTTTGTGTTCTTGCCAAAGCAGACATTATAAAAGTATGTCAAATCTGTAGCTTTACCATGTAGCGTGCCAAAAGGCCTTTCTCTCCAAGGACCTCATCTTTCATCTTTTTGTGAGTGTAGCATAAATTCTTGCTGTGTGTTCAAGGAAAAAGCTGAAATGGTTTAGTACAGCTAAAGGATTTCTTTCTTGTTTTATTTTTTTTAAGAACCATGGTAAGTTAGAAGCCTAAATGCGACTGTGTGGACAAAGTGTGTGTTAGAGTTTAACAAATGTTCACTGGATTAGGAAAGGAAATGTAGTTTATGCTACTTCTTTTATGACAGAATTTAAAGGGTCTTGCTGTAAGACTCGCCATGTGCTTCTTTCTTTTCTCCAAAACATACCACTAAGTTGAAAAGGGAGATGAATCTTAGAAGGAAACTATTAACTCTGAGGTAGTTTATCATTGTTTGAGTGAAAGGATGAGATTTGCATTTGAATTGGCTCTGAGAGTAGCATGTACTACTAATCTTGTTCCTACTAGAAGCTTGTGAGTAGTTTAAGTACTTCCTTCTTTACTTTTCATGTTCTAGCCTTGGGTTGTAATAGCTCTTTCCCTCCCTCCCCCCCTTCCCAGTAGATCACAAATGTATAACTTAAACTAATCGAAGTCCTTAACTCTGCTGGGAGCAGTCACCATGTACTTGGGCCCTAAGATTTTTCTGCAGTTGTCACTGTGCTTTCCCTGTCAGGGCTTTCACGGGTAGAACTGGCAGGTTTCTGTCTCTGCCAAGGAAATGCAGCTGCCCCTGGTCGTTATCTTCTGTCCCAGACTGCAGTGTGAGGCAGCACAGCAGTACCTCCCGTGGGGATGAAGGATGTTCTTGAACAGAAGCAAAGTTCCTGGAGTAGGATTAATTAAGAGTTGGTCATTCAGAACTCTGTAAACCTGACCCATGCAGCTCTGAGAGCAACATTCATTTTTTCAGGTGAAAACATTTTGTTGGTTCAAATCTGCCCACTCTGGATTGAGAAATAAGCAACATGCTGAAGGTTTAGGAATGACAAAGGAAGTGCAGAATTAAGGTCTCTTTCCATGAAATAAGGGCTTTCTGTGGAACATGGGCTGGAATCCCAAGATTCCCTGTCCCATCTTTATGGTGTTATGTTGCTACACCAAACCTCCTAAAGCAGGATTGGAAAAGCAACCAAATCTAAGTAGATAGGTGGGATTTGGGAATTCTAATTCTCCTAAGATGCTGCTTTGTTTTTCTGTTTCCATTTGATTGCTTTGCTTCTAAGTACAAACAAGGAGGAAGATTTTAACAAAGGGCTTGCTGGGACTGCAGTGTCTGGGTAAGGCAGGAGCACTGTTTGAGCTGTTCTGTTGGAAGACAGGTCACAGTTTGGTTTTTACAGTATAAATGAAATACAGAACTCAATTTGATGAGAAACTCTCTTGATGAAGAAATATTAGAATCTGTCATATTGCAAGCCCTGGTAAGTTCTATCCAACACATTTTTAGGCATGTTCTTATCTGATGATACTGGATTTCCTAAGCCCCCCAAATGCTGATATATCTGTTATAACTGAATGTTCTGCTACTGCTATAAGTTATTTTGTGGGAAGAGAGCGGTTTGGCCTTTTTGCTTCATGCTTTAACTGCTTCTGTCTACGGTCCTTTCTGTCTCACAAGTATTTACTAATCTGCACTATATTGCTATGCTGGCACTGTTTAACTAGACAGAAAAATTCAGCACAGAAAGTCTCACTCACAAGACTTTAAACTCTTTTGTTGATTTATATTTTTTAAAGGAGCTTGACATCTTCATCAAGTTCACAGTGGGCCTGCTTTGTTTGCTTTCTCTTGAATGCTTGATAAGATTTTTCTTCTATTGTTTTGTGCAGCAAGGACAGAACTTGCCATGGCTGAGGTGGTTTTTTTGTAAATCCACAATATGGTCATTGTCTGCTGCTGAATAATTGTGACTGCTTTTTGTACAACCAGAACTAAGGCTTTGGCTGTGAACAGATTCCTTCTTAGCGTGAAAAGAGACTAATCCATGTAAATACAGCCCCAAAATAAAGCTTTACAGAAAAAGGGAAAGGCTGCTGAGCAGGAGGGCAGAGGTCAGCAATTTAACCTTTAACCTAACAAATAAGAAGCATGAAAGTTCCCGAATTGGTTTACAAAGGCAAGCTCCTGTGATCTGTCAGTTTTTCTTTTCATGATAGAGTTGGGTGAGAAAACTGACTGACAGCTAGTGCCTTTTTAACTGCAGGTTGGAATTAACTGCTAAACTGAAACTTTCTTAGGGACACTTTTTCCTGGTGATTCTAACAAATTATTTTCCTTCACCACCTATACTTAGAGTTTTCCTTGAATTTATAGATGAATTTGAGTGGTTGTTCCTTTTAAAGAGTTCTTGAGAGACTCAATTTAAATACCCAATACTAGTGAGACATTTATATTTCAGCATTTGAAGCATTTAAGAATTTGGTGAAGGACTTGTTGCAGTTAACTCTTTGTTAATGTGCTGCTCCAGGAGCAGGGCTGCTGTAACTGCAGAGATTGTATTTTGGATAGAGTCAGTTGCTGTTAAAGGGGAGGGGTGTGTGTGTGTGACTTTATTTAAGGGAGTAATTTTAACGTCACTTCATTCTCAGTCACAGAAATTTCCAAGGTGGTTTTGGTTTTGGTTTTGTTTGTCCTCACGTAATCACAACAGGTAATCTCGTTAATGACTGTTAACTATTGCTTAAAGCTTAGTGCATCTGCATCAGCAGTGAGCTCAGACAGGGGTGTTTCTGCAGGGAACCTTCGATTAGAGTGTAGTGAGGACTTCAAAGCAGAGTGACTCCCGGAGGTTTCAGAGCAGGGGTTGTAGGTGGGTTTTTTGCCTCCTGTTGAAGGCACCGTCCCAGAAGCGAGGGCCCATCTGCAGTGGGATGATGTTTTCCATAGAAGTCTTGGGGTTTGGAATTGTGTTTGGTGTGCTGCTGTGTTGTTGGTAATTCTCTCCGAGCACTGCAGAGTGCTCCAGAGCCCTTGCAGAGCACTGCTGAGCGCAGCACACAGGCCAGGCAGCTCGGGAGGGCACAGATGAACTGCATCTATTGTTATGGCTGGGCCCTTCTGTCTGGGGGGTTCCTTGCAAGGAGGGGAGGTCACCTGGAATTGCAGAGGAGGCCTGTCAGTGCCTGAGGCAGCACTGCCCTGCCTCTCTTTGCTGGGGTACTTTTTTATCATGAACAAAAAGCCACACTGTTGGGCTTTCTTGTGGGTTTTTGTTGGTTTGGGGTTTGGGTTCCTTTTGAGATTGAAATAGAGTTAGAGAGAGAGATGATTTGAGGTTAGATTATTATCAAATAAGTGTAAAATTCATACCAGACTATTGTTTTACTTCAGCAAGGGTTGTCAAAACCCCAGACCAAATCAAAACAAATCCCAAACCCCACCATTTGTGCTACCAGAGACAATTCTCATTTTGGTCCTGGGCCTAGCAAGTTTTTTCAAACCATTTGTCAAAATTCCAGATGCTGACAGATTATTGGCTCTTGGGGAGATGATTTTTATGTCTTTTGTAGATGGAAACAGATTCTGATACACTTTCTAATATTACTTATTTCATGGAAGAGTGGGATAGAAACCAAGGAGGTTGAACTTCAGTATTGAGGAGGATAACCTTGGATGGAGGGGTGGGAAGAGACAGCTGATAGGGATAATCTGTTGTCTGAGATGGGTTATAGGCTGGAGAGCTTTGTCTGAACTCTTCCATGACTTGGAGAGTGATGGTTTCTAATTTGATGAAGATAGTCAAATAACAGAAGACTGTGTGGAAGTCCCTTGTGGAACATCATAGCCTGGGTGGAAAATGAAAAGATGAGGAGCAGGAGTGAAGGGTCCTATTTACTGTGTCACAAAAGAGTGGTTTGGCCCAGATGGCATTGACTGCCAGCGCAGGCACCTGGGGAAGGAATGGGGAAAAAGAACTTCCAGGGGTACCATGGATGTTGGGTTTGACATTGTAGCCAAAAGAATTTCCATACTTAGAATCTGTGCTGGGATTTGAAGTGTTGGTGACAGAAATTCCAACTCCCACTGCATTCTACAGGTGTTAGATCCCAGACTTAGTTCCTCTGAAGAAGCATTTACTTTGAAACTATGCAGCTGTGAATATAAATAGTGGTAGCATTACCTTTTCATGAATTGATTCTTACATTGTTACAGCTCTTCAGTATATTGCTCTCTGTTTATGTCTGTAAGATACTTGGGAGATGCTTGAGATCTTCTGTTCCAAAAGTTGTAAAGCCAGACCATCACTCTGTGGAGAAACACCTGTCAGAAATAATGAATGCAGACTCAGCTCAGGTGTGGGAACGTGAAGCCAGAACGGTGGTTGAGCATCACAGTATGGGCAGGCAGCAGGCTCAGGTTGCTGATGTTACATGCTTGTAGGCTGCATGTTTGGCTTCATGTTATTTAAATCATGTACTTCATTTTTTTTGTGAATATGACACAAAAGAGAGTACAAGCAAGTAGGGGAAGATCCCAGGATATGGGGAGCAGCCCCATCCGACTGGAAATTAGTGTTTGCTGCAGAAGGTGGTGTGTCCGTGGAACAGAGCTGGTCACAGGGGAAAACTGTTACCAGATGTGGCAGAGTAAGGATGAAAAAGCCAAAAAACCCAAACCAAAACACAACCCCCCAAACTCTGCTTTGCATTAGGTGTGAAACTGTGGTGGAAGCTGCTCTCCACTTGCAACTGAACAGTACCCAGTTCTGACACTCACCTGTGGGCCATGCACTTGGTGTGGTCTGAAGAGTTTATCAAACACGTTACAAAGATCTGTTAGGGTGTAAGAACCCTCTGTTAAAGCTGTAAGCTGTGGCACAAGTGGATCAACATCATACTTACAATTGCCACAAGCTAATCCAGTGATCCCATCTCCTCCCATTTGATCTGCAGGTGATGTTGGCAAATGGAAGAACGTTATGAATACGCTCATTTTGCTTCATTGTGATTAATGTCCTTCCACACTAAAGGTCAGGTTATGTTTGTCCTGTGTGGCTTAAGGCCTTTAGTATATGATAATCTTATTTGCCAAAAGTATCTACTACCACAGGATGTCACAGATTCCATCTGTCCTGTGTCATTAAATACCTCTCATAGATATTTTCTGCTGGAAAGAATTCCCATGTTAAACCAGAAGTGTCCAGCTTAGTGTGCACCTTGGCAGTGTTCAGGAACAGGAGTAGATGTGGTGAGTGAATGGAATGATGTAACTTGGTCCATGTTTTACTCCTTCATGAACTGTAGAGGCAAAGAGAAGCAGAATCTCACCGTTTGCATCTCCCTGGCACGGGTGGCAAAAAGCCTGTTTTGTTCCCCTCAGAAATACTACAAGTGGCATCCAGTAACACAGTAATTACAGCTTTGCATTTTGATGCATTTCTTGATTGCTTTGCTCTACCCTGGCCATGGGATTGGCTCTTTTACTGAATCATCTTGAAGCAATTCTGTATCCAGACTAAATCCTTAGACTACAGTGTGTATCAATCACATGGACAATTAAAATGGAGTATTGACATGTTTTTAAAATAGTCATACATCTCAATTTTGTTTATCTCAAAGTTTTAAAAACCTAATGACCTCATTGCAGCTCGACTATAATTACCACGTTTAAACTTCTATGCATTTTTTAGTTTAAACAGCCTTTGTGTTTTTTTTAAACCAAAAGAAAATTAATGAGAAGAGACAAAGAGACATCAAAGAGGTTTTCCCTCTGATTGCAGTGTTAGAAGTTTTGCCTGAAAATAGGTTACATTTCTTCTGTTTTCAGCTGAATCCTCATTAACTTTACATTTTAATGATGTCCAGAGCAAATTATACGATTATGGGAGATGCCTTAAAGGGAAGCTTAAAGGACACCTTTTTAATGTTTGTTTCTTTATTGGTGGCAGTATTTGCACCAGTATTATAAACAGCATTAGACTGCTAAAAGTAATTCCAAAACGTATCAGAGATATCTTCCATTTCTGCCATACATGTAGTGTAAGTGTCTTTATTTAATATTTAGCAGAAATGCAGCATGTTGGGGGATATCTTCACTTTATGGGAGAAAAATGTAAATCAGGTCCTTTGAAAGAGTTTACAAATTGCTGGTGCATCTTCTACTCAGTTTAATTTATAATCATAAAGGGAGACATAATTTAGCAAAGTCTTTGAATTGTTTTATTTTCCTGAACCTTCAATGAAAAAGATCACTGAAGCATCAATAAAGCGATAGTTTCTATTTTTACAGTGATATAAGGCATTATTGGGGGAACTTGGTGGAATTTCAGTTTATTCCATTTAGGGGAACTCAAATAGCACCAGTTTTGTGTCCTAATGTACTTCTACTAAAAATTAAGACTGCATAATGAACTTCCTAGATGAAGAATTGTGTTATATCGAATGTGGCAACAGAACCTTGGATTTGGTGCACCTTAAACAAGATTAACTGAAAGTGGCAGTAGCTGGGACGGAATCTGAACAGTGCAGAAGGAAATACATGATTTCTGACCATAGCTCAGTGAAAAGTGAGGCCAGCAGATCTTGTGAGAAGTGGGGTGTTCAGTTCCCCTGTGCTGGCACGGGGTGTCTGTGCTCTGTGAACACGACCTTTGGGTTTCGTGCGCTGCACTTTCCTCAGGAGATCTGGGGGAGGTGGCGTTGTGGTACAGGAATGGATGAAGCAGGAGTGTCCCAAAGCACAGCTCTAAGGTAAGACTCCAAATGCAGCTGGCATGGTGAAATGGTAGCATTTAAGAGCTGAAAGGTTAGTCCTTCTTGCCTCCCTTCCCCAACAGGAGGGCACTCCTGACTGATCTGGGGTTGTGCCCAGGGTAGGGCTCTGCTTGGCTTGTGATTTTTATGAAGCTCATGTCCTGCATATCTGTTCAGTAGTCCAGACTGGTATTTCAAGAAGTTCCCTTTGCAGTTGCAGCAGTCTGTAATAGTAGCTGTTAGTAAATTCAGCCTCCTCCTGCTCCAGACTGCTGACTGACGGTGCCTTGGCTGCCCCTGTGCCAGTCCAGGGGCTGGGGTTGCTGTCCAGCAGCAGGCCCTGTGCTGGAACTGCCCCTGCACAGGGGTCTGCTGCAGGACATTCGTGAGAGCTGAGTTTGGAAACACGACTATCAAAAGAGCCCTTTTTGTCCTGAGAGTTCCACTCTTAAGGGTCCTACAGTTTTATGATCTGTACTTCTTCCACTGCAATCTGTTCCTTGTTCTTTTAGCTTTGATGACTTCTAATGTAACTTTAGTTTGAAGGTGGTGTCACTAACGTAAAAGAAAGTTGAGTGCAATTTCCTGCCTTTTCTCACCTTCATTTTGTAATTATCAGAGAATTTTTCAATGTTTAGTTGGGATGCATAATAAAAATACTGATTAATAAGCTGTAGCTGGCAGAAAGATGTGCACGTTATGCTCATTTCCTTGGCATGCAGGACTTTGTATAGACTCATATTAGCCCTGAAAACACGGAATGTTGTTCCTGGTAACTTGTTCCCCAAGTATTTGCAGTGAGGCTGTTTCCAGCCAGTTATGTGTTAATGATAGTGCAGGGCTGAAGCATTCCAATCATTCATACGCCTGTCCTCCCTTTCTCATAGGGCTCTCTTGGCTCAGGGGTTTATGCCTTATTCCTTTTGCTTTGTTGTGGTCAATTCAATCAGTATAATAGCAGAGACACTGGCTTTTTTTTTGCTTTTTTTGCTTTAATAAAGAGTTATGTGAGAGATATACTATAACAGGGATGAGAGCTATTTATGTCCTAAGCTATTGATTTTTAATTAATGTTGCCTGGGCTCATACATGTTGGCAGAATTGCTAACAGCTTGTGGCATTTTTTAATTCACATCTTCTTTTTTGGTATTTTGACAGTGTCATTCATATCTCATGAAAAAGTACCTCGTCAGGTTAAATGTGTTAAAACACCGAGCAAAAAAAAAAGGAGAGAATGGAACATAGGGCTGCCTAGAAACCTTGATCCATTGCCAAAGTATTTAAACAATTTAGTGTTTTGGTTTTCTAGCTCCAAGCTGCTTCTCAAATCCCTTGCTAATTAATCCAGTTAATTCTTTGTAGACTAACTGTATGCAGGGCTTTTTCTTGGGCCTCTATCGCTGAGAACTCTGTTTTGTTTGAAGCAAACCTAAGCTCTGTTATAAAGGTTGTAGTAATAAAGTGAGTACTTGCAGATGTAAATACAGTGTTTTGAGCCCTTTTAAAAGGAGTTGTGTTTGTGTGGGTAACTTCTAATTTAATCTTTCATGTTTAAAAATTCAGCATATATTCTTGTGTAAAAAGATGGAGAGAACGCTGTCATTGCTTTGATCACCTCAGAAAAGGCTGTGGAGCCTCTGTGGGACAGTTATGGGGTGGAGTGCTGGTGTTGTGGTGCTGCAATCAGTGATGGGTCTTTGGTTTTCAACAAGGAAATGTTCATTTCTGTACTCCAAAATGCCTGTTTGGATACAGGGCAAATAAGAGTTTATCAAGAAGGAGAGTTTTTAGAAGCAACCTGTTGATAGCTGGAATTCTTTTGGTGAGAGCACAAGAGATGTGGATCCACATCTGGAAAAGGCAGCTGGGGAGCAGAGAGCTCAGGAACCCAGTCAGACAGGGAATGAGCAAGGAGAATGAAGCGTGGACTGCTCAGGGTGTGCTCCTGTGACAGTTCTGCCCCAGCTCTGAGCTCACCTGTGCTCTGCAGTGTGTTGAGAGCGGCTCCCCAGCACGCCCTGCTCTCTCAGGGCATTGTGGTAGCTGGATATGTGCTCTCATGTATCTTGCAAGTATCAAATATCTGCAAACATTCTTTCCTGGTTTGTGGTTAAAATTCCTTTTGATACCCTTGCCTTTTCCCCAGTAGCAGAAATGCTTTAAATTGTTTTAGTGAGATGATAGATTTCCTGTCTAGCTGCACTGAAGATCAGCAAGCTTCTCTTTATAGAAAACAAATCTTTCTTCAAACTCACAGCACTGCTTTAAATGTGCTAAACTTGCTTTCTCAAAGACCTTGTGGTTGCAGCATCACACAGGGCACACAGTGAGCTTTGTTAGCTCAGGAAAAGGGTGGCTGCTTCTCCTCTCTTACTACAACACTTGGAGAGCTTAGGCTTGACTACAACACTTTGTGCCATGTGCTTCTTCAGTCAGCTCAGATTAAACCTGAAGTGTGATGGTCCATATAGCAAGGAATGTATCTCTGCAGTGCTCTATGTTAATTTGTCTGATAATCTGAAGTTATGGTTGTGGATTTTGGAAAGAAATTTAAAAAAAAAAAAAGTCAGTTGTAAAATATTCTCTAATACATGGAAAATACAGGTTACTACCAAATTTAAATGGCCAAACTATCATAAAAACTAAAAGCAAAAATGGTGAAAATAATGTAGTTTGGAAAATGTTTATAAAACTCAAAAGTATTTTCTAGTAGTGAAAAGCCTGGAGGTATTTTAGAAAAAACTGTCTGTTTTCATTAACAATTCCTTCAGGTTTTGTAATGTAGTTGATTGATTGCCCTGACCACGTTGTGGTTTTACACCAGTTCCTTTAATACAGTATTGCTCAAAAGCAGTATGACAGTAAGGTGCTATTCCTGGTTTTCTTCAAAACAACAACCAAGTCAAAATCATCTGGTTGACATAGGAAAGTAGAAGATATGACATTATGTAAAACTTTCTCATAAAATGAATTAAGGATTTTTTTAAATGGAGGTCCTGAGTGTGCCTGTGTTAGGTGTTAATTCAGTTGGCTATAAACTCTAACATTATCAAATGTAACTTCTTTTTGCTGCTCTACAAAGTGAGCTTAAAGACATTGTTTTGGGCTGCCTGTGCTTGAACGTTGAGCAGGAGCAGCAACCTTGGGCAGCAGGTAGGCAAACAGGAGCCGTCTGAAATACATGGCTTGTAAATATTAAAGAGGTGATTGTTTCTTGTAAAACTGTCAAAGCTCTCGTTGCTTTGGTCTTATCTTGTGCAACTTGAGAATTTGCATTCTGGAAATCTGAATCAAATTGGCAGAGTCAGATAATCACTGCTTGTGGCTGGTATTGTTAAACCCCAGATGATGCACTGCTTTGGATTAATTCATTAATCAGGATTAATTTTTGCTGCATGTTAGCTAGATGTGATGGTCTTTCTATTTTTGTTCCTTTCTCGCCTCTGAGACTTTAGAAAAATATTAGCTTGTGAAAGGTTGCCTGTGTGCCCTGTGTGATACTGGCACCTCCAGACTGTCACGTTTAAGTCAGAGCATGAAATATTGGTTAACTGCTTCTTTCATATTTCCAGGCCAAGGAGGGCTTGCCAGCTGCTGTGCAAGTGAAGAGACTGTCACCAGGCAACTCTGCTGTCTCCAATATAAGCACAAAGAGGCAGGAGAGACGCAGATTCAGTATGCATGGCCTGAGCACTTGAAACATATCTCTATTAAATTTATAGAGTGGTGAAAAGGTTATGAGAAAAAAAAACATACTGATCAAACACAAATAAATAAAAAAATTATTAAACCCCCAAAAAAAGCCTAATTAAAGTAGGTGTTCCCATTCAACTTCTATATTTAAACTCTTTCGTGTAATTATTACAGGCAGCCTGTAAAATGTTTCAAGACACTTCATATTTCATGTTGTAAGCCAGGCTTTGTGCATTTCTTGACCATTGAAATACAATTTTACCTAATAATACTTTTTGCAAGTTTTAGCTGCTATATGATTTGCTGACTAGAATTATAGAGGGGAAAAAAGAATTAAAACCATAATCCATTCAAAATTTGCTGCTTGCAGGACTCCTGGAGTTTGGCTTAGATAGCCAGGAACACTGCATTTCTGGGTTGGTGGGAGAACAGATGGTTATGAAGAGAAATATCCCCCTAAGTGCAGGGTAAAGCAAACTCAAAAGATTCATCAAGCGTGCTTTAATGTGGGCCTGAGGTGCCACCAGAGTCATTAACCAGTGCAGGGAAGGGATCTGAGCACCTCCAGTGAAGGTGGGAGAAACATGTCACCAACAGGACTCAGAACCATGATTGGTTTTGATCTCTGTTCTTTTAGTTTTAGCTCTGTCCTGTGCACCCCCTTCTGATAGTTCCAGCTTTAGTTCTGTCAGTACCAGCAGTTTAAAAATTAATCTGGACTGAAAATTTTCTGCTCTTCTTTGTAAAGAAATAATTCTGAGTTTGCTGGTCACTGAAACCATCTTGTGCTTTCAAATGTCTCCTTATTCTTACAGTTTAGGATCTTAGTAAAGAGAAATGAGTCTGGACCATTATACCACTGATTTTTTAAGAACTGGAATCTTGGTATAGATGAAAGAAAATAGGTTAAAGATTTAACAGAGTGGTGTTTCCCCAGTTGCATTTCATATATTGAACACTGTTTTGCAACACAACTGTTTCACAACCTTCATTGAAAGAATTGGTGAAGTTTTGATTAAACCTGGCCCCATTCCATAGGAGGGTTCAGGGGAGTAAATAAGAGCAGTTAGGATGGAACCTGGTGGCCTGGGAAAGGGTCTGAGTGAATGCTGTGTGTGCGAGGCTGGCAGCTCAGCAGCTTGACGTGACCCCAAAGAACTGCTGGGGACGTGGGATGAGGAACCCAGTGCAGCCTCTTCTCTTGGTGAAGGGCAATGAGTGGTTTTCCTGGCTTCTAATCCAAGAAGTGAGTTTTGTTTCTGCTTTGCCCTTACTGTACTTCAGTTTTTTAGCAGGAGTGTGGAGTGAATGTAACCAAGACCCCTTTAGATGGAAAGCTGGCTTGGCTGCTAGAAGCTGTGAGTGTCTCTCATCTAAGGCTTGCTCTGAATGGGTCACAGAGGGACCAGAAACCCTGATGAGGGGGACCAGAAGACCAGGCAGCTCAGGTGTACAGACACAACTCTACGACCCGTGCCATTCTTGTGCTGTTGGAGCTGTTACCTCTCTGTGTCTTCATTGTGCAGAGCTGTGCATGGTTAAGTAAAAAGCTGTGAGGAGGTTGTAGCTTAACCTGCTTTGTTTTGGAAGGATTTTTAAAGAATACATGTAAGATGTTGCTGAACACTGTCTAGGATAAAGTTTTGCTCCTCACTGCCCCTCTGGTTTTCGAGGTGTTAATAATATAAAAACAATTATGGAAATCATAGTGATTTGCCTAATCTGTTCTGGTTTTCTCCCTGCCTTCCTGTTTCCTATGATCTATATTTTATGTTGCCTTTTCTCAGTCTTTCCTGCTTTTGCATCACTTCACTGAACTCTGAATTACAGTCCTTATATTTCATTTCTAGACTAAACAGTTGGCAAGGGCATGTTCACGTTACCAGTGAGGTCTGTGGTGCTTGCAGGGCAGACCTGCAGGAGTTGTGTGGGGAGAGAGGGCAGAGTTGGGGTGTGTTCTCCCCCTGGGCCGGCGTGCTGGTTTTCTGACTTGTACACTTTCAAAATAAGGAGCACTTTAAGAAGCAAAGATTGAAGTCTTAAAGCTGCCTATAAAGTAAAAATGGGACTTATTATTTCACACGTATTTTCTGCCAGGCCTTGTTCTGAGGTTTTGTATCTGCCATCCTGGGTGTGGAGGTTTTTTCTCACCCATATTTTCTCCACCCACCACCCCGCCTTTCCCCTCCTCCCCTGCTTCCCCCACTCCAGGATGGCTTCTGTTTCCTGGGCTTCAGCAGTTTAGGGGCAAGCAGGAGTGTTGGGCTGTGCTGAGTGCAGGACACCCAGGAGGTGGCAGAGGTTTGGGAAGGAGCCTGCGTGGCTTTTTGGTTGTGCTGCACAAGTATGAGAATGTGTAATGGGTGTGGAAATTAAACATACTCTGAATTCAGTTCCAGTTCATTTTAGAGGGACTGCAGCTATAAGGACCTTAAAGAAGTGAATGAGGTAAATCATTTAACTAGGGAGGGAAAAAGAGGTAATTTTCACTCTATTTTTCAGTTTGGGATTGGTATATCTGAATGATGTGTAGCCAGTATGGATTAAGTTGGCTGATTTTATCAAAAGAAGCAGGTCAGTTTGTATTGGGTTTGTATGGTTAGCTCTGGGAGGTATTTTCTGGTAATTTTTGGAGAACTTCCCTGGTTTTATAATTTCCATACAATTCAAATACAGGCCAGTTAGAGTTGGGCTATTTTTAGAAGTAACCAAGCATGCCTCTTTTAAAAGCAAAACTCACTTTATGATGTAAGAAAAGTCAAGAGTAAAAGAGCAGCATAGTTACACTAATATGCCATTGTAGCATGTTCCCATCCTGTCATCTGGAAAATTAAATCAGGTTCCAGCATGGATTAACATCCAGACTTGTGAGGAGGGGAAGGTAGTGTCTTAAATGCCATGAAATTGAACAATGGGATTATACAGTTCACAGCTAATTTCAATATTCTGCTGTATTTGGCTTTTTGTTCAACAAGATTGTGTAGGGAGAGGCAGGAATAGCTTTTAGAACTTGGAAACATTCACGTTTTTAATGAAATGCTGACAATAATAGCTTGAATGTGGTTGAGCAATCAATACTGTGCTCTACACAGTGCACACAGTGATGTGGAATCTCCGCTACTGCCGGGGAGAGCTGAGTGTGTTGGCAGTGAGAATGTGCTCCCCTCGTGGGGATCAGGGCTGTGTGCTCCCCACTGGAGAGAAGCTATAAATGCACCCAGGGCTCGGATGCTGCTGAGAACGGTGCAGCAAAGCCTTACTCTGCTGTCCCTTTCCAAGATAAACCCACCTCCAGTTCCCGTTGCTCGTGTGAGAAGGGGTTCGGTCGCTTCCCTCGGAAGCTCCTCTCAAAATAATTGCAAGGGAACTGCTGCAGGAATAGCCACCATTTCATCAGTGCTTTTCCAAGCAGCTCTCCCTGGGACAGGGTGTCTGTGGGGAGGAACAAGGGCTGGGGCAGCTCCAGCTCTGTGGCCAGCTGAGATTTCATGGCAGCAGCTGCTTTGTGTGGAGCTGTATCCTCTGGGAAGAGGGCTTCCAATGGTGAGTGTCAGGTTGGGAAGTGAATCTCAGGAAATTTGTGTGACGTGCCATTGGTTTAAAAGCTTTTTTAAACCTGAGTGTAAGTAATAGGGATAAAATCAACATTTGTCTTGGTACCAGCAGTTTATATTTAAGTTTGTGGCAGATGTATTTGGTTACACTTACACCAGTGTAAGAATGGGAGATTCCAGGTGGGGTGGGGTGTTTTAGCTTTATTTTGGAATGTTTTTGTATTCTTTCTGCTTTACACTTGTAACTTACAACTTCCAGTGCTGTATTTCAGCATGTGGTTAATGTTAAGAGATGGCTGTTCGTCAGCAGTTGCTTTAGGCACAAACTGCGTGGATCTTGTCGTCTTTGTGAGCTGAAACTACCAAAGGTAGTCATGAAAGATAAACAGGAGATATTAGGTTACCATCAACAGACAAGTTCAACCTGTGGCACAACCCGAGTTCTTTATTTGAGGTTTGGGAGAAGTCTGGTTTGAGAAGCAGCTCCATGATTCCAGTGACTTTCTCCTTTCTGGGGTTCACTTGTGTCTGGCCGTGGTTTGCAGGGTCTCCCTGCCCTCAGCTGAGCTTTCGGAGCTCTCTAACCTTGTCGGTGACTGCTCAGAGCTTTGCTGCAGTTGGGCAAGAGGCTGGGCAGCATTTCAGTCTGGCTCTTCTCTTGTTCTGGTGTCAGCAAATAGATTCCACTCTCCTGAACTTGAAAAAAGTATTTTACATGTGTTTACTTTGCATCATTTCACTCGAAAGCCTGTTAAGTACCTGGAATAACAGCGTTCCCTGTGTTTTGAGTTGCAAAGGGTTTCCTTGCTGTCTGGAGCTACAATGGAGCTGCATCTCACTGTTTGCATGTGCTGTGCAAAACAAATTACTGCGAGTTAAAGTGTTTGAAGTTCTCAAGTTACTTTAGTTTTACAGGCAGAGTTGACAGTTCTGTTTGTGTCTTTACCAAGTATTTTCACACGGGTGCAGAAGCAGTTTTTACTGATCCCAATGGTGCCGATTAAAGCTGAATGCTGAGTGCTTGGCTGGGCTACCCACCTGTATCCCTGTTTGTATGACCATTTTGTCCTCTTCAGAGTGATTCAGATATCATGTCCATTGTGATTATTGGGTGCTCTGTGCTTGTCCTTTCAGGGCAGAGCCTGACCATACCGAGTAATAGCAGTGTTTGGTTTGTAGATCTATAATTTCATAAATTCGGGTGTCCGGAGGACCACTGTTTCAACGTGTCAGTCCTCTTGGTGTAGTGAGGGTGCTCCAGCTTCCTGGAACTTCATGTCATGACCACATCAAGTTTAAATGTAGTTCTACTGTGTGTATATCTTTAGGTCAGTGCAGCTGAGAACACCTTTCATGTGCATGTCGGGTTACCAGTGAAGGATGGGTGATGAAAGTGATAGTAGGATGTGATGAAGTTTCTTTTCCCCTGTGTAGTTTTCCAAATAGAGGTACTGCAAGTTTAGGAAATATTCCCAGACCATTTAAAAGCCCAAGTGATGGAGCTGACACAATGTTAAATAGAAAGTACTTGTGAGAACACGAGGACAGGAGTCTGCCTGGCTCATCTGAAAGGTGGGGCTCTCCCCAGCCTCTCCAGTCTCTCCGGGTTAGCCACCCTGGGGCTGTATGCAAACCATGTCACAGGGGCATGGCACACCCAGGCAATGAGAGCCAGAAAGGCACTGACAGGGGTGTGTTTGCCCAGGGTAACTTGTGCCTGCTGTGCTCACAGGTGAATCTGGAGCCTCACAAAGCTGCGCAGACCCCCGTCTGTGACGGTCATCGGGGAAGGGGCTTTCCAGGCTCCCAGAAATATGGTCATGTAGAGTCCTGCAGCCTATCCTTGTGCCTTGTGCCTTGTGCCAGGGAGCTCCTGGAACACAGAAGAGCCTTCAAGATGCTGAGAAAACAGGAAAAATACATGTTTACACACACACACAGAGTTACTTTGTATGACTAATCTGTTTTGTTGGATCTTTCAAGAATGAGAATGCGGCTTGCCATCTATGGAGGAATGTGTTTAGAGCAAACACACTATGGATTGATGTCAAATTTAGTTCATTTCTCTAAAACAATGGTAAATGATAAAATATGTGTGTCAGTACATGTGTATATATATTTATATTAAGTTTGAGAGCAATGGATCAATAGAAGGGGGGAATGTTGGTATCACATTCTAGGCACCATTATGAATTTCTTCGGCAATACAGATTTATTTCTTTGATTGACTCATTTGGTCTTTTTTCCTGTGAAATCCTGAAATTTTACCCTTAATTAGCTTAAAAATTATTTTAAAACATGCAACTGAATAGTTGCATAGTTTCCTCTCACCACTGCTACTGTACTTGCTGTGCTGAAGTGTGAAGCTGTACTGTCCCTTAATTGCTACTTGTATGTAGAGGGTGCTCGTGCCAGCACAGCCGGGCACATCTGTTTGTGTGTTTGGACATTCACTCACCTGTGTAGAGACTGAGGAATTTTCAAGCTAAGGCTTTAAAGGTGATGCCCTGCTTCCTGTTTCTGCTTTGCTGCGTTGCTGTGGAAGGGTTTGCTCGTACGTGTGTGTAAAGTTGGATGCACTGTGCATGTAACTGTGCGTGTGCCGCGGTGAAAC
>JAWWES010000038.1:1266063-1309405 GCA_035583135.1 Lophotriccus pileatus
GTCTGTGAGCATTGTGCAAACATTGCACACAGGGAAAAATAAAAAGCACTTTCTTTGTGTCATTGAGAGTTGTGTGATTGGGGAGTAGTTACACAGTGCTGGCCACAAATGGAGCATAAACCCCCCGTCTTGAGAAGTCTGTGCTCTGAGGGGACTGACTTGCTTGAACAGGGATGATTGTAATCCAGTTGGATATTTCCGAATTGCACACAGTATTCTGAGCATAAACTCCTTGTCTTACAGGCTGCATCCACTGTATGATAGAACCTGCCTCAAGAGCAGTTTAAAATAGTAGCTGTCCTTTCAGGAGCAAGTGAAGAAGTTGGGTTGGAAAGGCTGAGTAATTAGTCATTTAGACAATCTAGAAAAGTGGTCCTGGTGTTGTGAAAGCCGCTTTTTGTTAAAGCAAGGCAGTGTAAATAGTAAAACTGTGAAGTGTTAGCTACTCACTTGTGAAGACTTCGCTACTCTCAGGGTGTGCAGGGCCCTCACACTGCACTTGGACAGGGAGGCTTTGCCGTGAAATCCAGGTGAACCAGGAGGTTTCACCTGCCCTGTGCAGTGACTGCTGTCACCAGGAGGGTAAGCCAGCAGCAGCAACAGACACCTTTGGGTGCCCAGGGATGGGTGAGGAGCTGCCCCTGTCCCTCTGGGGCGGGTGGGACAGGCTGTGCCACTGGAGCTCTCTGGAGGGCACGGATCCCATGAGGACAGAATGGCAGACAGACCAAACTATGGGCTTTGTCTACAGAGCTGAGGGTTTCCTGAATGCAGAGTGGTTTTGTAGACCAGATGTATTTTCTGTAATATAGGAAGTAAAGAAAAATCCTCATTTATTCCTCATAGAGCTCTTTCTTAAGCATCCTTGTCATGTGGTACAGGTTGTTTTTTCATTACCTTTTCTTTAGACCAAATAGATGAGAGGTCAGTTTTTCTTGTGTGTCTCTATTTGTGCCTTTCTATGCCTCTCTAGTACAATTTAATTAGAACCAAAAATGCAGACCCTCTTCCAGTGTGTGTCTGTAGCAGGGTGTGTGTCATGTTCCAGGTGCAGTGCAGGGTGTCTGTGCTCCCTGGAGTTGCAAACCTTCAGAACCACAGGCTAAAGCTGATTTGCATCTTAATAGAACCTCTGACATGGTCTGTTCACTCAAGTTCCATTTGAGAGCTGAAGTTAATAATTCTAAGAATGATAGGTTGGTGAAGTATTTCCATGGTGAGGGAGCTGAGCCAGAAGCTGTGTCTGACGGCCTAACAGCAGAGCTGCCTCAGTGATCAGGAGTTCAGGCAGCACTGTAGCATTTGAGGTTTCTGCCCTGCTTTGTGTGTTTATTTCACTACTGTTTGGTGATTGGCTGCAAAACTCAGTGCAGTGGATTTGTGCAGAGCAAGATCAGTCTGAAGAAAGTTAATCCTGAGACTACCTGAGGTAGTGTTGGACTCTGTGTGAAAACCATGTCGAAAAACAGTGTCCAGCACTCAGAAAAATTCTGAATAGAAACAGAGCAATAATTAGGTTCAAGTGTGAGGAAATGGGTGCAAAGCACTTTCTAAACAATTTCAGTTTTCTTTCATGTAAAATTCGAATCGATATTGGGAGTTCGATAAACATAATTTGATTTTACCACAAATGACTCAGTGAGTGCAAATACTGCTGGATACAATCATATGGCCTTTGTTATACAAGAGGTCAGACTGGATGATCATAATGGTCCCTTCTGGTCTTAAAAACCTGTGAATATATGAATAATTTACAACCTGTCCTGCCAGGCCTTCTTCGTTGAGGTGGTCGTATTAAAATCCTGTGGGACTGCTCGTGTGAGTAAAGGTTGTGGGATCAGGCCTAAAGTGAGTAATCATTATCACTTATGTTGAAATTTATTGATAAAAGTATAAAATATTCACTGCAAGTAAAGCTGGGTTTCTTTAAAATGGGAGCTGCTTTGGCAGTAATATTCTACTTGGTTTGTTAAACCAGGCAGCAGCAAAGAGTTTTAGAAGTTTCATAAAGGGATAGTGCAAAGCATTTACATTGCATGATGCCTTAATTGAGCTTTCCGAATTATTTTGCATCCATTGTTCTTTGTTCTTTTTTACATTTATTTTTCAAAGGAATGGTTGGAAAATAGCCTGAAAGAGGATTTGCTGGTGATTGATAGATGGCACTAATGGGTGTTCACATACTCAAACTTTCACATGTGTCTGGACAGCAACACGAAGCTGGTGGAGTCTTAGAGAGACAAGCTGGAAATTACCCTGAAGTGGTAAACCAGGGAAGTGCAAAGTTCTTTGCTTTATACTTGGGAAACTCCAGGTTCCAAGTTCAGTCGTCTTTGGACATATCAGCTCTTTTTCCTTCAAGTAAAAAGCACTTTCCAAGGCTATTGAATGGGTTTTTAGCTTTCAGGTTGCTGACCACATTTTTCTCTAGCATATTCTTGTGTTTGGAAATCTGAAAGTTGTGAAAATACTGACAAATTTGAAAAGCTGTATGTATCCTCTTCTAACCTTCAGTTGTCTGAGGTGATCACTGACTTCCCCTGTCTCTGCAAAGTTAACTTGCCCTGGGGGCAGGAGTGTCCTCCTGCTGTTCATCCTTTTGCTCCCTGCTTTGGAGCAGTCCCAGGCAGGGCGGTGGGAGGCACAGCCCGAGGAGCAGGGCCGGCCAGGGTTCAAAGTCGGGCAGCTGTTGCCCCCTTTGGGACGTTGTTCAGTTCTGTTGCAGTCCGTGCCTGCGAGAGGCAGGTCCTACCTGGGGAAGGGACCTGAGGAATCCAGGGGACACTCTGATATTCTCTTTGGTAACCAGGGCAGGAAGAAACTGAAGTCTAATGTTACTCTCTCACACTTTTTAATGCTTTGAATTTCTAGGAAAGAGCTTGTCAGTGAAATTACTTAATTTTACAGTGAGAGATAGTGGAAGTTCTGCGTTATGGAAGTGGCAGGACAGGGATTACTGAAGGGCTCCTGTGCACAGAGGGTGCTGTGAAATCCTTACCTTGCCCTCTTAACCACAGAGTTCTGTGCTTGGCTTTCACCTGTTTTCAACATGGCAAGTTTCTGCACATCCTTTCTTTGAGCAGGGGACGGGAGCTGATTTTTAATGATATTTACTATTTGTTGAACTACGTTGTTTGTTTGTTTCTTTTGGGTTTTGTTGGGTTTTGGTGTTTTTCCGGTTGTTTATTTATAACATCCGAGGGATTAATTTTTCCTTTAATTTAGTTTCCCATCTGTTGTGCCTGGATGCAGCAGAAGTGTATATGAGAATTTGCACCCAGATAGAAGAGATTACAATCTTTAAAAGCCCAAACTATTTGTGGTTTTTTTTTTGTACTCCCTGAAAACTGAATCTCCTTTTGGGGCTGAACCACGGTGCAGATTTATAGAGGTGCAACGTGGTCACATGGGCAGCATTTGATTCCAGGCTTTAATTTAGGTTTGGAGCTCTGGCCCTTCTCTTCTAACATATTATATTTGTGTGACTGAATTCCTGCAGTTTGCATTATCTGACTGTAGCAAAGATCGAATGTTGTTGTGTGTATGACTGAAAATCTAATTGGAACAGCACTTTCCTAATAGTCTGCTGTGATCATAAAGTTTGTATTTGCTAACAGAGCTCATTTTGGAGTATTTACTTACATGTGCTTTGGAGAGGCTGGACAGGGGCTGGGCAGCAGTGATTAGCAAAGACCTTGCCCAGTGATATAAACGGGGCATTTCTTCCCTGCACGTCTTGTTAACTCTCAGTGCAGACCTTTACTGGTGCTTCTTCAATAATTTGTTTAAACCATGCAGTACAGATTCCTTATTTTAGCACTAAGACTTACAAAGGCTTCTTTTAGCAGCCTTTAATTTTGTACTTATGTATGTGACATAGCCTGTGGCTGTGATCTCTGCTGTGAATCTGCAGTTGTTTTGGGATGAAAGCAGAAGGCAGCTGGAAACTCAGTAGCTACATCTAGCTGTCTACCTAGAGAAGGCCTTGATTTCAAGTTTATCTAAACAAGCTCGACTAATCCCAACTATCTGGGGGGATCCACTGTCAAAACAAGCAGCATGGCCCTAAGGCAAACACAGCCATACAGAAATGAAGGCTGGGACTCCCAATACTCCGATGGCTGCAGACTGGAGGCTTTTTTCCTGAAAAGAGAGTAGGAGAGGTACAATTTGCATAATGCCTTTTCATTGGGAACTTTTGGAAGGCTGACAGAGGTCCAGCTTATAGCGCTGTAGCCACAATACAGAGTCTATAGGAGAATCCTTGAATGACCTGACCATATTGAAAGAAAAAATGAAAGCATCCAAGTATAGCCAAGTGAGTGTGGAAAAGAGGGCTGGTGCATTGTCTAACATCTGCTCTACTTCTCGTTAGTTTTGTTCTTTGGTATTCTATGTGGACTTTGGAGAAACCTAAGACAGCCTAACATGAATCCTATAATCTTCCTTCTGAATATTTATGTAGTGTGCCAGCCTCTAAGCTGTCCTTTGCATCTTCCTACTTCCCCCTCATTTTCATGCTCTCAAATGAGGCCAACATTTCAAAAGCTAAATAAATGTTTGTGAATGTTTATAAAAGATTTGCATAAATTTGTCCTTGTTTGACAAAGATCACTTTTTTCTTATGCCAGTTCTGAAATATTTTAAAGGTTTCAGTGCTTGTCTTGACAACAAAGTCCTGCCTCAGAGAACAATGATTGCTGATTAAGTGGGTATGTGCTCGGAGCTGAATAGAGCGTGAGGCTGAAAGGGCCAGTCATCTTAAGCCAGAATTATAATATTTAACAAATGTTAACCCAAGGATATATTTAAAGCTTTGTTTCTGAGGCAGTGTACCTGTGCAGTTGACTTTAGGGGTGTGCAGGATGTGATTATCTTTTCTCAGCTAATAGTTCTCACCTAATTTCTGCTAAATGTGGAAGTGAAAATACTCTCATTTTTAGTCACTAAATGTTTAACATATGTTTAATTGAATCAGTGTTCCAGCTCTCTGAGACTGACACTTCTTACCTTTACCAACTGATCACTGTTTATGCACACAATTGGACCTGATTTTTTTAATTCCTGTTTGTATAATTTTTCAGTTCTTTGGGAGGTAAGACAATTATTCCTACAACAGTAGCTGTAGCTTATTTTTTTTTAGCGTGTTAACTAAAATCTATTTCTCTTAGAATAAAACTAAATCTCTAATTTTACTGAAGAGGTTTTGAAAGACCGGAGAAAAGTAACAGTCGTTCGTGTTCTTTTGTTCCATTAGTTGAGAGGTTGAAGTTGTCATTAAGGCAAAAACTAGAGCTCCTTCTCTGACACAGTTTTTATCACATCTGCTAGGCCTGTGTCCCAGGAGGAGGCAGCAGAGCCGGAATTCAGCGTGGGCCCATTATCTGCTGCTTCTTGTGCTGCCAGAGCAGGGAGACCTCGGGGAGGCTCGGAGCCTCCTCCCGCCCAGCGTCCAAATCACACTTGAAGGACTGGTGGCAGGAAAGCTTTGGCCTTGGGCTGTGAATTCTGAGAAACACAGTCACAATTAGGTTTAAAAAATTCAGGGATTTGGAGCTTTATCTTGAAATATGTTTTTAGTAATGCGAGGAGAAAAGTTGCCCATCTGTGCACATATTTTGTACGTTTAAAATATTTAAATGCTAGCAGGCCTCAATATGCTGAGGAAATGTTATTTATCTCCTGCTCTTCCTGTTCGCAGCATTGGTGTGTTGGGGTTCTGTGTTTGTTTTTAAACCCCAGCATTTCCCTGAGAACACTCAGTTGCCTTCAGTGAAATGATGTTGTTTTGTACTGGCCCCGTTCCCCTGATGTCCCTCAGACTTTGGGAGAAAAACCCTCCCCTAATTCAAGCTTTAGAATTGCTCAGGAAGAGCTGATGGATTTCTGGAACACAAAACAAATGGATGATCTAGTGCTATAAAGTTGTATTGGAATACCAGTAGAATTAGGAAAGTAGAGATAAAACTAAATTCAGGTAATTTAAAGTAATTCTATTAAGCAAATTATGCCCTGATTTTTTTTTTTTGGGGGGGGAGAACGGAAATAGAACATTCTTTTAAACAACTGATTAAAATCAATTCTTAAAACATTTTGACCATTACATTGAGTAATGCTTAGTAGTGCTCTGAGATGTAAAAAGATTTTATTGCAAAATCAATGCAGTGTGAAATTTGACATAAATATTTTAAACAAGCAGTGATTTTTTAAAAAAGAATCCATGTTGTATCAGTTTTTTCAAAACTGGGGAAAGCTTTAAAACTTAGAGAAATCCCTGTTTCCTGTTCTCCATCATGCTGCAGAATCTCCGTGGTTTGGTGTGGCTGTGTGACACCAGCCTCTGTGCAGGGCACTCATTTTGGAACTGGGAAATCGGATTTTATGGGCTCCTGGAACCGAAATGCTCCTCCTGATTTCAGCTACAAATTACACAGCATTTCTTAATTGATGAGAATGCTCTGTAATAGCAACTTTAGGAAAATTTGATGTGAGCTAATATAAACTGGCACTAGTAATAAATGCAAATCCAAGTTTAAATCTCCAGAACACGAGCTGGAATGATCCCTGTTTGTCACTCCGAGCTGTGGGCGAGTTACACAGGTTGCATTTTCAGTGCCAGCCTTGGTTTCCTCTGTTTATATTCTTTGAGTGAAATTTTGAGTGGTTGCTTTGTGAAATGTTTGAAGTTCTCACATTGTTACTGAGGTGGTTATTGTTGTGCAGAAAGCTGTTCCCTTTCCTAGGAAAATGTTTGGGAATTGCTGCCCAGCCCTGCACAGAATTGATGCTGTTCTTCATGGTTCTGTACCTTTTCTTTCACCACCCTTTGGGCTTTAAGCAGAATTGTTGCTGGGTTTAAGTTGGTTATTTGGGCATGCTGACAACATTTTTGAGTTCTTAAATCTGTTATTCCCTTGCAGTGGATGATTTAATTAATCGTTAACTTAACATGATTCAAAGAGATGAATTAAATCTAACAGCAGTTTACAATTCTGTGGGCATAAGACAGATTAATGGACAACCCAAATTTAACTGGGCAATATTTTGGTTCAGTTACTGTCTTAATGCTGCATTAACATTTTTGTAGGCTTGAAATTTGATGTTTTTCTGAGGAGGAATAAAATCCCCTATAGTTGCTCTCTGGTCAAGTCGCTGTCCTGTTTCCTGTTCTTCCCTCCTCTGATCCCATCAGGCAGGTTGCCCCTCTCTCCTTGCTCTCCAGTTTCTCCTCCATTCTCCATCCTTCTGTTGGCACATTGGAATTCCCTGCTGTCCCTCCATGGAAGAGGGAGTTTCCTGCATTCAGGTGCTCTTTCACACTGGATAAGATGAAAGCTGTAATTCCACCCTCTGTGTTTAGTGTTTCAGTTCCAGCAGCCTCAGCTGTACTTCACCTCTGCTTTAAGGCCAAGGGAATAAAAGAGCATCCACCTTTTTCATCATGGAGTCACCCCCTGTCCTTTAACACACAGTTGTGGGGTTTTGGCATTGCTTCCTTCCCCCTTCCTCCAGGATCCACAGCTCAAGGCCCAGTCTGTGCTCTGGGTTGTCTCCATTTCATCCAGATTTTCATCAGGTTTCCCAGTAGGCTTCCAAATACAGGTTCCCAACCTGTTGGTTTGTGTGCTGTGTCCTTTCCCTGCTCTGACTCACATCCATACTTGAGTGTCTTGCCTTAATCACTCCTTGTTTTTCACAGATCTCCGCCTATGTTTTAATTTTTCTGTCCAGTTTCCTCTTACACTTGTTGTTCCCTTGGCCTGTCTGTCGTCCCCTTCTAGAAGGAGATGCTTTGCAGCAGCCCCTTCTCTAGCCCAGCCATTTGCACATCATTTATCAGGGCAGTTTTATTTGGTTGCAGCTGCACAGGGGGTATCTGTTCTTGATGTTCATTTGAACAGGAGAAATAAAGAGTTATATTTAAGAGAATCTGAAGTTGTTCTGCTGATTTGGGAGTGGGAGCATACGGTGAAAGGTTTAAAAATAAGAAGGATTGAAGCTCCAGCTTGCATATTAAATGCAGCAGTGCATATGCCCGTTTTCCAGCATTGGTGAGCTCCCCTGGGATTTCATGGCAAAGATTATAAAGTGCTGCCATGGAGCAGTTCTGGGTTTGGGCTTGGGATGGGGTTTGTTGGGGATCATAAAGAAATGGGTATTTCTAGGTCGTAAGTAACCACCCACCCAAAGAGATCGGGTGGGAAGTTGTGTATGATGTAGGTATTGCTTATCTTTCAAACTGAGGAGTATTTAAAGAATTAACAAGAAAAACAAGCAGCATTATATTTAGAGTAACGAGCCTGCAACTTGAGCAAAAATGGGTTAGTTCGCCAGTAATTGTACTTCTTACACCCAAAACATCAGCAGTTTGGCCAATTAAAAGCTAATTCTGCATATGAATTTTTTATTTTTTCAAGAGTAACAATTTAAAAATAAGCCTATGGTTAACCTGTGCCAGTCTCAATTTTTTCAGGCAGATAAGTATTGGTGTATAATGAATGGCAAATTATGTCCAGTGATATTACAAAAGCCAGATAACAATATCATGTAAAATCTTCCTTTAAAAGAGCAGGCAGTGTAGAGTGGTGCAGATCCAATATATTCAATATATTGCCTCTTTAAAGGAAAATTTAATTTGCTGTGTTTAGTAAAATCTGAATATCAAGAAACGATTGCAAAGTAAGTTTTAAGCCTTGCACTTCTCCAACAACACAATGCTGAGGAGATGCTGGATGTTTTATTGTGGGAATGGTTTTACTTGCAGTTACAGGAATTATGTGGATCATCAAAACAATGGAGAGAATGTATTCTGCCATTTTGAGGTGACTGATGGCTTGTTACCTTTCAACACTGTTTTATTTCAGAATTCGATGGATCTAAATGACTTGTTTCTAAAAAAATAGATACACAGTCATTATTTTGAGGACAATAAAAATACAGGCACTTTGCTCTCCTGCAATTATAATTTCGATTGTCACAGAATTCTTTTGAGGGTTTTTGGATTGTTTTTTAGCACTTTGCTCCCTAAGATTTCAGCTGTGCTCAAGGACAACTGTGCAGTAGTTAAAATGTGTCAGGGTGCAGGTTTTGTGGGTGAGCAGTTGGAGTTGTTCAGCTTGTGGAAGGCAGGGAGATTCTGCAGCGGGGGAGCCCAATCTCATTAAGGAGACCTTGGCTATCGAGGCATTATTTTGGACCGAGATCCAGATCTCTGCAGAAATTCCTCTCAATCTACATAACTCTGTCCAAGTTTGCTGGGCAATTCAAAGCATGGCTTTCTTCAATGGACCCTTTCTTGTTCTTTAAAAACAGGAGGTTGTTAAATAATCTATCAATAAACTGTCAAGAAGTCAAAGTTTCCATATCTGTTTCTGCCTGAAATCTTCAGAACTTGCCACATTTTAGTTGTCAAGAAACCTCCAAAGAAGAGAGCGAGGAGTTGAGCCTGAAACCAGGGCTAAGGCTGGGCTGTGCTGGTGTGAATTATGCAGGAGGAACATGTTCCTGCAAGGGAGTCAATATGTTTTGTGCTTCACTGAAGGGGTGATTAGATTGATGGAGTTTATTTGGGGACGATGGCGTTTGGGTTAGAAATAAATGAAGCGAGAAGCATCTATTTAGTCATTGATGATAATTTATTGCTGTTGGTCAGAAAAGGGTTGAATTTATTAGGGGGGTTGTTTGTTCAGGGCTATCCTGTTTAGCTGAAAGCAGAAATAGGATTTACACTTCAGGGCCTGAAATATTTAAGTGTGAAGGAGAATGAGCAATGAATTGGCTGCAGGAAAGATCTGCAAACTAGGAGACCTTTAATGGGGGTTTGTGTGTTGCAGAATTCAAATTTTGGATATTACAGAATGATCTAAGGGATTGCTTTTGTCTGTGAACACAACTGTTTTGGGACTAACATTTCTGGGTTTGCCTCTTTAGTGATTGTCTCTGTTTAACGTTGTAAAGTTGAAAATTATTAATTTTTCTGCTGATCATGTTTACTTTTCATATTCATCCTTCTCTTTGCTCTCCTGCAAAGGCTGTGCTTAAAGGTTTCCCTGTTTGTGGTGCTGCTTTGCAACTTGTAGAAAATGGTTTGTAGGTTTAAAAATCTGTATTAATTTTAATACACATTATTTTAGTCAGTGTTTCAACACTCAGATTTTCTTTTTAATAGCAGTAGGCAACGTTAAACGTTCCTGCTCTGAGACCTATTGGCTTCTTCTTTTGTTATTTATCTTGCTGATGTTAGGAAGTGTTCTCTAATCCCCAGACCTCTGTTCCTAGGTAACAGTCAAAAGCTGTGCCAGCAGAAGTGGTCCTGCCAGGCCAGGCCCATGTGGTTTGGTGTTATTCACTCCGATCCATATGGTCAGGGCAGGGATTGTCCCCAGAGAGGTGTTAACACTCAACAACCCAACCTCCTCCTCCTCTTTGGAGAATTGCTGGATGGCTCCTGCTGCCTGCCCATGTGTGAATCTTGATTAATTTTTCATTTTTAATGAAGTTTGATCATGTTTATTATTTCACATGATTGACTGCCTGGTACTCCTTCCATGTAATTGATAAAGCCCATATTTCTTCATCTGTCTCTTATTTCTTCAGGGCAAAGTTGTGAAATTGTGTGATGTGGTTAATATTAGATTTATTGGTCCCAGTAGATGTATAAATTATCTCTTTTTTTTTTCTCTCCACAGGAAGTTCTACAGACTTTGACCAAGTTTTGTTTCCCCTTCTATGTGGACAGGTATTGTTAGCTTTTCAAACTTTATAAGAAAATAAGCTTGTCAATAAAATCCCTGTAGAAAATAAAACAAATACCATTCATAATGCTCTGTCTGTGTGACTGGGACTTAAAGCACTCGAGTGCAAATTACAGTCCTGGAATCACTTTTTCCTGGGGTTTTTATGGGCACTGTCAAAAAAAAAAGAAGTTTTAAAAGTTGGAGTTGTTCAGTGGCAGCACTGCGAGTGTTTGGTTTTACTTCTGCTGAGAATGCTTGGGTAGCAATTGTCAAATATGCATATTAGTATCAAAGCTTTGTGTGCTTATGTGTTTCATTTCTTCACTGCCAAAATTTGGGTGGAACAGTGAATCAAATGCTTTGCATTTAAAGGCCTCATGCTCTTGCTGGAATGCTGGTGCTTTGGGGGTGAAATTGTACAGTGAATGTCAGAAGACCTGAGAATATTTAATTGATGTAATTTAGAAAGCTCTAGAACTTTTGTAGTTTTCCTTTTACTGTGAGTTATTTTCGGTGGTTTCATGAAAAGAACAAGAACTGAAATTTTGCGAGGATGCACCAGTGCTCGCATCATTCTGAGCATCACTTAATTGGGCAGAATGCCTTTTCTTTGTCAGCTGAGACACTGAATGGTTTGGGTTGAGCAAATTGACCTGAACTGTGATTAAACTGCTGGAAATGGTTGTCTCATTTTAGAGTTTGGAGCCACTCTTTTGCTGCTCATCTCTTTCCTCTCCTGAGGGGAGGGAGCAGAGAAATCCTCTTATACATTTTTCTCATGTATATGTTTCTGCTAGAAATATTTATGCTTCCTGTGTGTAGATTTATTGTACCTAGGGGTTTTGTTTGTTCTGTTGTTTTTGGTTTTCCTCAGCAATATAGCATTTTGAAAGATAAGAACACTGAAAACCCATATGGGGTGCAAATGAGAACATAATGAAAGTGATTCCCATTTCTGGATCCACTTGTTTGTCTGAGTATCACAGACTGTCACTGAAAGACTGGAAGCCAACTCTTTGAACATAAAGGAGAGATTGTAACCCATAACATACTTAATAATTTCAAATTAAGGGTGGACTCCCAGTGCTGTGGAAGGTGGAGGATGCCCCGGGTTAAGGTTGTGGCAGCTCTTGTTGCTGTCCCAATGCACAGCCTTGGCCCTGAGGGGTTTGGCCCTTGGGGACACAGCCACTGCACTGCCCTCGTTCCCTTTGTGTCTGTTGAGCCCAGTGGGCAGAAACCCCAGGGACTGGGTGCCCACTGCTTTAGGCACTGGACCAGGAGTTTTCTGCTCCCTTGGTGGCAGGATCCAGGCAGAGGCTCTTCCCCAGCTGCAGGAGGGACGAGCCGCCCCTCGGTCCCGCTCCCTGTGGGGACCATGTTGGTCCCACACAGCTGGAGAGGGGATGTAAAGACACCCCTCGTGCTCTCCCCCCTTCCTCCAGCCCTCGCTGCTGTCTGCCCAGGTAGAGAGGAGCTTTGTGGTGCTCTGAGTGGCCTTCTGTTTGGAAACAGAGCTGGAAATCCCAGGGTTGATATTCGGATCTGGGAGGAGCCTATGCCTGTTGGGAAGTTTATCCTTCCTGGCACCGGAACTTGAGCAGGACCTGTCGGACAGATTTGGTTTCTGCAGTTCACATACGTGCAAGACTCTTTGGGTTTGCTCTGGAGGAACTCACCAGCTTGTCACAGTTGTTTAATAAACAAGCTTCTCCCCCCTGCTAATGAAACATGTTTTCCCCCCTGCTCCATAATTTTAATTGTCAGCTCAAATGCTATTTCTCACACATGCTCTGCTCTCAACCTTGTTAAAATTAAGCATATAATCCCCTTTTAAAACACATACTAAAATCACCATAGTAACATTACATCCAAGCTTTACAGATAAAACACACCACCAGTGAGGGATTTTGGGGTATCCCCAGCAGCTCAGTGTGGTTTATGGAAGTGCTTGCTCTGCTGACATTTAGATTTCAGGAGGATGATTGTGCTTCCACTGACTAATTCTCAGACTACTGAGATGCTTTAAACATCTGTCTTTCTGTCCATCTTCATCACTGCATGTTTTTCCTTCCCTGCTTGGGATCCAATGAAGGATTTTTCTAAGCTGGACAATGACATCTTTCCCATCTGGATCCAACTTTTATTTCAGAAAATCTTTTTTTCTGTTGTTTCCTCTGGGCACTGAGTATATAATTGTCCCACAGAAATTGTTTATGGCATTATATATGACATCATAGAAGAGAATATTCTGAGGCCTGTGACTGTTAGTTGAATGGCCTTGAATTTAATGGGGTATTTGTTGCAGTTGGTAGAAGTTGCACATGTCAGTCCAAGTCAAATTTCTCAGTTCTCAGTAAACCTGAAAAACATAAACCTAGAACATAACCTGAAATAAATGTTAATTTCATGTGATTAGAAATATTTTGGGTCATATGAGAGAATGTGAGGTTGGTGTGTACCGTGTGCACTTTGTGAGAGGTGGTTGATAGTCAGAGTCATTTTCATTTAAAGGTAAATTTAGCATTTTTAGTATCCTTCCGCACTTAAAAAATGGGAAAAAACCCCAAACCCCTCACTTGTCCCTCATCAAACGAGGAGCATGTTTAAGGTTCTAGAGGGTGCATACTCTCGAAGTTAATGTCTCAAAAAACTCTGCTGAAAGAGGAAAAGTTGCAGGTTCAATGACTTCTACTTGACACAGAGTTAGCTCAGCATTAATTTTCCCCTGTTGCTCTCTGTTCCAGCCATGCAGTTAACCAAGTGGGGCAGAACTTTACATTTGTGCTCACAGACATTGACAGCAAGCAGAGGTTTGGATTCTGTCGCTTGTCTTCTGGGGCCAAGAGCTGCTTCTGTATCTTAAGGTAGGTCTGTGCTTTGGCTGCTGGCTGACTCCAGGAGCAGTGTTTGGCTTTGCTGTTACACTGCAATTACCATTTCCAGCTGCTCAAAATTGTTTTCCTATCTGGCCTCGAAGTCACTGCTCTTCTGCACAAGTGGTGCAAAATCTCGTGCACTTGGAGTTGCTCTGTAGATAACTGGGTTTGTTTGTAGTCAACGCTCTGGAGTTGACAACGTGGAAGAGGCTCTGAGCAGTAATTTGATGTGACAGAGCATGATGGCAGCTGTTATCTTTAGCTGTCACAGCTGATCTTGTTAAGACATTTTGTGGACGTTTGTGTATGCAAGTTTTATTAACAAAGCATCTGTTGGTAACTGAGAGAATGTCACTGATGCTCTCCACAGCCTCAGAGTTTGGATGTGGGAGCTCTGCTCTGTCCCACGGAGGGGCTTGTGAAGTTTGGCGTAATAAAGACTGTCAGTGGGAGTTGGGAGCAATGCATTTCACAGAAATGGGCAAACAGGCCCTATCAGAGTAGATTTTGATGACCTCCCACAGCCATGTAGGAATACAGTCCATACCTTTGTATTTACGTTTGCTGCGAGAAATGATTCTTGCGTTCCCTCATTTCTCTAGTCGACACCTCAGCTGGGATGAGCTCTGGCATTCCAGCAGTGTGGACATGTCCTGCAGACAGTAGGGTGCTCCCCAGCTCCTCCTGTAGCTGCTGCCCTGGAGAGCTGGGTGCTGAGTCCCTGAGTCTCACGTGGGCAGTGTCTGGTTGGCTTTTCCTGACTCATGTCAAACGAAAGGAGACACAGTTTTAAAAGGGCAATCTGAATGAGGGATAGTGTGAGTCCTTCTTGCTCCCCCCTGGGTCAGAGTTCTGTGCTGTCAGTCCCCCTTTGCTGAGTGAGTGCCAAGAAGAAATGGAGTTGTTCTGTTGTAGTTAAATGTCTTCTGCCTCAACCAGAACCAACACAGAAACCGACACAGTGGATGAACTGCGAGCCCTCACCTCGCTGCTGCTGCCTCCTTCTCCTGTGAAGTGATGAGAAAAAGAAAGTTCATCATTAATGCAAGTTTATGCAAGTTTTAGAGGATAATGAAGAGTGTAAATCAGCATTACATGAACTCACTTCCTCTATTCCCAGGACTGCAGCTCCCATTATTGATGTAAATCTTCTTAATGTCCTTTATGGATTAAAGGATGGTGCATGGTAAATGGATGGGGGAAAACCTGCTGAAGAATGTGAGAATGATAGGAAGAGGCAAATGGAGATGAAAAGAATGTTTGTTTATTTGTTTTTAAGTTACAGATTGGATGGCAGCAAGCTTCAAATATTCCTTGCTCTGAGGAATTCTTTTCACTCAGTGCTTTAACAAGTTTCTGCAGTGCTCTGGAAGCAAAGTTGAGAGCTGATACAGTGCTGGAAGGCTACAAGTCAGGGTCTGGATTGAGCTCTGAAGTGACCCAGAGCTTTTTCCCGTGGATGCCGAGTACAGTGAGTTCAGGAGCAGTGAATTTACCCTGGGGCAGCAGGGAGACAGTTCCATTTGGCAGGGAGCTCTTTGGGCTGTTTTAACCAGTACTGCTGGGAACCTGCTTTCGAGGTACTTGTGTTCCTGCTGTAGTGGCCTCACAGAGATGGCTGGAAGCCTCTGACGACTTTAAACACCGCGTGTGGCAGGGCTTCTGCGGTTCCCTTGTGTTCAGAACCTCTGTGTCTGTGTAGAATCCTCGCTGTGCTGGCCCTCTCTGGGTTGGTGCTGATGCTTTGGGTGACCCTGAGCGGCTGCGCTGCCGCGCCGGGGCCGCCAGAGGGCGCGGGGGGAGCGGTACGGGCGGGAGCACAGGTGAGATACAGGTGAGACAGGTGAGATACAGGTGAGACAGGTGAGACAGGTGAGATACAGACCCCTGGGGGGTGCGAGGTGACCCCGGGTGAGTCCCAGACCCAGAGGCTCTCGTGGCACATACCAGAATCTCCCAGGGAACGTGGAATTCCAGACCGCCTTTTTCAACGCCTTACAGAACTTAAAATATGCTTTTGAATTACTCTCTCACAGTAAGTGAGAGCTGATGTCCAGTCATCAATTTCCGAGGTCTAATTTGGGAATTAGAAAAAAAAAATTCACAGCCAGGGATTTTTTCTTTCTAAGGCTTTATTTAAGGATTTCAGGATTTTGGCCCCCAGTGGAATAAATCCTAATGGATATGCATTAAGAGGCTGAATTTTACTGTTTCTGGACGTTTTCTTTAATCTAACTTCGCCTCAGATTTCACAGGGGCTTTGGAGGGAGGACAGTGTGGATAGTTCTGCACTCAGTGAAGAGCTCTGGTCTTTTATTTCAAAAGGAAACAAAACCAAACCCAACTTTGCGTCGCTTTGCTTTGGCTCAAAAACTTCCTGGGCCAAGTTTGACAAGGTCCCACAGCCATGTGCAACTGTGATTTCAGTTTTTCTGAATTTGAAGGTTTCAGTGGGTATTCAGGGTTTGTACCAGACTGGAAATCATTCCCCTCAAATGCAGTGCAGAAACATTTGTGTGGAAATCCCTCTCGGCCAAAATAGCTGAGCTCTGCACCACTCTTTTTCTAAGATAAAAAGAAATGAATCCATAATAGTTTGTGACAGATGGCAGAAAATGTAACTAACTGAATGTGATTCTGTATGGAGTTATTTGAGGTTTTTGGTGTGATTTGTTGTGAGTTCCTCTCCTCCCCCCTTTCCTTCCCTTTGATTGCAGTCTTTGTCCATTTATTCTTAGGACAGAATAAGATTTCTGAGCAGGGGCCTCTCTTGTGGTGCAAAGTGAGAATTGCTTTTAATTGAGCAGAAACATGTGGAAGGATCAGGAATATCTCAAGGGATTACAGAAAAATTCCAAATTTGTACTACTTACAGCTTGTGTTTAGAGCAGGGTCTGCTGGGAATAAATGTTAGTTAGTGTGACCTGTGACCTTAAAAACTGTTGACATGGATTTCAGCCAGAAACTGGCCACAGAACTCCTTTGTTAGGCTCATTCATAGCTCCTTGAAAACTCCAGTCAGTGAAAGTTGCCAGCTCAAATCTAAGGAAAGCAGAGAGCCCTTTTTTTTTCCTTTTTTTTTTTTCTTTTTTTTTCCCATGCTTTGGAAACAGTGGCCGCCCCTTAACCAGCAAGACTCCTTTAATAGGGCTGCAGGGCCGAGCCCTGATTGGAACTGACAGCTTCCTGGCCCGGCAGTGCCAACTGGCAGGGCACTGAGCCATGGCACAACCGCCCCAGGGGCTGCCCCTGCCTGGCTGCCCCTGGGACAGCCACAGCCACCCTCCAGGACAGCCACATCCACCGCCTGGGACAGCCACATCCACCCCCCAGGGCAGCCACATCCACCCCCCAGGGCAGCCACATCCACCCCTGGGACAGCCACATCCACCCCCGGGACAGCCACAGCCACCCCCGGGACAGCCACATCCACCCCTTGGGACAGCCACATCCACCCCTTGGGACAGCCACATCCACCCCCGGGACAGCCACATCCACCCCTGGGACAGCCACATCCACCCCTGGGACAGCCACATCCATATGTGTGGTGGAACATCGTCCGTGGGGTTGTTTTAAAGAAGAAAATAGTGGATGCAAAGGTGAAGGAACCTCATTTCTCCCAAGGACAGTGCAACGTTAGCCAGTCCTGACTGCTGTTTGCCAGGGATGGAGAGGACAAGGGGGGAGGAATGGGAAGCTGCTTTCCCCTTCCAGCCACCCTCTTCCACTGAAGGAATGAGATTCTTGCCCTTTTCTTCATCTTTATCATCCTTGTTGAATCCTTGTGCTCATGTCTGTAGCCTCAGCCTGGGCTTCCTACTGAACTGAGTTTCACAGGATTCCACCCACTTTTCCAGAGCTGACTTTGCTGCCTTCCTGTACATACCAGGAACATTTGGTTCATGGTAGTGAGTCAGGTTGGAGTAACTGAGCTCAACAAAAGCTTGAGCCTATAGAAATTCTGTGATAACCCATGGAAATTATTCAGTGCTTAAATCAGAAAGGTTGATGTACTCTGTTGTTGTTCTCAAATGTTCTGCGGCTGTTGTTTGAGTGGAGGATTTGCAGATGAATAAGGAAGGACATCCCATTCTCAGTGGGTCTGGAGGAAAGTTTGGAACATTAACAGGCACAGATTTGTCATACATGCTTTGAACTAGTGTTAATGGGAGTGTTCTTCTGTGCAGTGTGCTGGCATTGATGAGAAAGAATTGAATGCATTTAGTAGCAATCTGATACATGGGGAGGCTGAGCCTCAGAATTCTTCTTGTTAACTAAAAATTCTTACCTGGTTTACAGTGGCTTCATGCTTTGTTGTTTTTCCTTTGCATATATAAAGTAAATTAATAGGAACACTGTTTTGTGCCTGCTAAGAAAGTAGTTATGCTGCTTTTATTTTGGAGTGAATTGGAAGGTGGAGAAGGGAACCAGCACAGAGAAGGACAAGGAGCCAGTTGTGCACCCAGTTGCCATTAGTGGCACATGACATGAGTGTGCACCCAAGGCACTTTGGCTCTGAGTGCAATGAATTTTGGGTGCCTTTCCTTGGAAAGGGTCCACTAATTCACTGCAGCCTGTGTGACATTAGTGCTTTTATGCACTGATAGGATTTTAATTTAGAATTACTGTTTAAGAGAAGTTTACATATAATCCATTTCTTTTAAAGGACAGGAAGAGAACTGATAATGAAACTGGGCTGTCCTACAGCAGAGGAAGAATTTCTTTTGCCAGCCTAAAGTTGTAGTTATAAGTTTAGGCTGCAAGCTGTGACTGTACAGAACCCCTGGGCAGAGATAGCCATGAAAAAGAACCCAAACAAGAAATCCCTCCACCTTTCTCTATATCTCTCTAACTTGATTTCTTTCCTTCCCCTTTTCACTGTTAGATTTCTGTGTAGACACTGAAAATATTAGTGTCTAATTAAGTAAGAAAGAAGTCCAGTCTTTATTTTCTGAGGATTTACTATAGCTGTATGTTGAGTAAAATGGTAATAAGTGAAATCAATGTTTTGCTTCCATACCTATCTATGGGATGCTTTGAAGCCTTCCAAGAGATGTTTGGTAATGGCTGGAACACTTTTTGGACAGTCAGTTTGGTCCTTGAGGTGTATCGACCCTGGAATCCCTGTTCTGCTTAAAATGCTCTGGAGATGAAAGCAAATGGCAAACTGCTCCTGTTAGACATTGGCAAAGGCCACGAAATCCATGTATAAATCATGAGGGATTGGATCTCTCAGATTCAACACTGCAACAAAATGGTACCTAATAAAAATGTTGCTGTTGAGGCTCTGCAGCCTTCACAGATTTTTTTATTATTGCTATTTTTTAGCAGAGGCTTCAGCAGCTGCTCTCATTGTCAGTGAGAGCTGCAGACACAGAGGTCCCTCAGTGCTTTGCACGGGCCCTACTGAGAGAGAGGAGAGGAGAGAGGGCAGGCAGGACCTGGAGCTGGAGCCTGACCTTGCACAGAAACTGGAGTTCCCTGCAAGCTGTAACTGCAGCAAAGCAGGCCACTGTGTGTGCTGGTGACAGGAGCTGAGCTGAGGTGGCTCAGAAAATGTGAGAACGCCCCGAGTGCGTGCGCGGGGCCGCAGGGCTGGGGTGCTGCAGGCATTCTGCCTTAACTTGACATGTTTATAAAACAGTTTACATCTCAGGAGTTGAGGGTTTTTACCCCTGCTGATTTGCCTAAACAGACACTGGCTTTTCTTTTCAGTTGCTTGTCAGAATATATATGGAAAAGTGATGAACCTAGTGAAGAGGGAGCTTGACATCAATTAAATTTAGCTATCTGCTTTGTGTTTCTTCTTCCTGATACACTGTCTCCAGTACAGTTTTCCCAAACTTCCTGTGGGTTTTCATTATTGTCCTTACGAGTTTTACAAGATAGAGATGAGCTATTGCAAGCTACAGTTCCAGGAAAAGAAGAATAGAATTTTGTGTTACATCTGCTCATTTCTTGCCTTCAGTTTTCATCTCTGCCATTAACCTCTTTGTAGACTCTAGAAACTTCCTTCAGAAAAGCCTGTAAGGCTTAAGATCTTCCCTTGCTCAGGTATTTTTAACTAAGGTACTAGTGATTTAAATAAGATAGTGTTGCCTCCTGGCTGCAGGAGGGGGTGTGAATCTTTACTGCAGATGATGAACCAGAAGTCCCCCTTTGTTTCTATCATTTTTTCCTCTTACCATCCACTAGAAACAGAAATGACTTCTGTCCACGCAGCAAGCCTGAAGTTTTGTCTGCAGGCATGGCTGGCTGCACTCAAATGCTGAAGGCAGAAGAGCTTAGTGGGGTAATATTAGGAAGGTATTTTTTTCCTACTGAGCTTCCTAGCTGAGCTGAACCTGCTCGTTGGTAACTGCAGCAATGAGCTGTACAAAAGAAAAGGTGTCTCCTGGGAACTGCCGATATTAGAAATAAATATTAAAAGTCAAATTCTCAACAGCCAAATTTGAGTCACTTCCACTGGTAAATCAGAGGTTAGAAAGAATATGAATATGGATTCTTGATTTGGCTACTGTTCAGCCGTTCTTTAATTGTTCCCATAAGGTTCTTGGCTTTGGAGAAAAGATGTTGATTTTGAGTTTCTCTGTGAATGTGTATATACACATCATTATTCTTAGTTGGAAGTTGAAGTGTTATCCCTCAGCACTGGTGTTTATTTGTTTCCACGTTGATTTTGGTACCAGGGCTGAGCTGTGTCCTTGCATTAATTTTGTAGTGGGCTGAAGTTATCCCACTTCTGAGTTAGCAGCAGCCAGAAAGTACAGGGAGTTGTTTACAGAGAGCCCCATCGATTCTCCCTTTCTGTGGGAGCATTCAAGCAGCAAGACCTGCACAGTCTGTTTGGCACAGTAGCTGCTCTCAGCTGGCCCCGAGCCCTCCTGCTGTTAGTGAGGGCAGAGGATGTGCCAGAGCCGGGCTGTGCCGAGCAGAGCCTGCCTGCAAATCTGCTTGTAGTTAGCCTGGGGCCTTTTGGCAGCACACTACAGCCCATTGATTTAGTTGCAATCCTTTTTCCTTAATATTTTCCATCTGGCCAACAATGACCTATAACGACAGACACAAAACAGAGTTTGAATTATGAGTGGTGGAATAGTAAAAATGCTTCCCAGTCTCACTGTGGAACCTGCACTGATGGGTCGCTGCCGCTGCACAGCCCAGGGCAGCCTGTTCCAAAGCACTGCTGCAACGAGGAAAAGCATTGGAGCTCTTGGGTTCCAGCTCTGTGGTAGAGAAATGTGCATTTGAAACGGTGAATGTGTTCCCTTCTTGCTTTTCCTCACTTTGTGTTGCTCCTGAGCCGGAGGTGCAGTGCTGGCAGTGCCACCTTCCTCTTGCACACGCTGCCAGGGACAAATCACCCCAGGCTGGGGAGGGCAGGGAAAGGAACCTGGGGGTGGAAACACTTCAAGACATGCAGCAACGGGTTTGGGGAACTTCCCTGGTCATGGGTGTTCCCAGCTCTCAGACCTGCAGGAGGGCATTATTGCTCTGCAGAGAGAGCTGCGTCCAGAGCTGTCCCACTGCTGGACAAGCAGGATTCCTGCTCTGATTGCAGTTATCCCCAACACTTGTAGGCCTCTGTGTCTTCACAGTTTGTATCCTTAAGAAAATCTGTGAACTTATTTGTGCAGTTCCGTGGGTTCCAACAGTCCTGGCCCTGCAATTTCTTCTGTGTGCAGTTTGCCACCTTCTCCTGGGAATACTTGGGGCTGTAAAAGGATCCATGGGGGTTTTTCCAAAGGTGACAGTAAAGTATGCACAGACCCTTAGACATCTTGTTGGTCATAATATTTACAGGAAAATGAGGAATCAGTGGAAGTAGGAGAAGGCTCCAGAGTGGATTCACATTCACACTGACTCCAGGCCTGAGGGGCCTGAGACCCAGGACACCTAAAAACAAACACCCCCTCTCCTTTCTTCTCCTCCTCCCTCTGCGTTACCAATCCAGGCCAGTACCAATTTCACTGGCTTTTAGTGAATTTAAAGAATAATGAAGGTGTGTGAAAGGAAGTTTATTGCAGATTTTGCTGAAGCTGTAATCTTGACTGCAAGTCAAAACACTTCTGTAAAATGTCAGAGAGAAGGATCACAACAAAAAATGTCAAGTGTTAGTAATACCAGTGTGTTGCTGCTGGTGGGATTGGGTAAAGCTGAGAGTGCTGCATTCAGTCCAGCCACTTCACTGGGCTTGCCTTCTGACCAGAAACCGATTTTACTTAATTAATTAGGGCTTCGTGTCGCGCCTTCTTTCGATGCTGAACAACTGTAACAGAAGTAATTAAATCATGTCACTTTTTATTACCTTTGGCCCTGGCTGACTGGCTTGGAAACTTTCATTTTCGAGCTAATACAAACTGAATTAGCGCATCACCTTTGGGAAAACCCCTCCCTGGCACCAAGGGGAGGGAGGAAGTAGTTAAAGTACTACAGGGATAGATCTCCTCTCCCCAAATGCATCACTTTGGGGCTGAAGGCTTACAAATGCATCTGTCAGGGGGAGCCATCCTGTCCCTGCTGACAGATGTGAACAACATTCCCAGCGAGATTACACGGCAACTTCCTCCGTGCGCGGAGCCCTCGGGTTACGGGAGGTAATTGGAGACGCTGGGGCTGCTCAGGGAGGTGGAACTGCGGGAAAAGCTGCCTGAGAAACTGCTGCTGTGGCTCCAAAGGAACCCTCGCTCGGGCACGGGAGGAAGGCTCGGTGTGGCATCCTGGAGGCAGAGTTACCTGGGCTGTGCAGGAGCCCCAGAGAACCCCGTCCTTGGCAGCCCCGGTTTGGGAGCACACTGGGGAGGGACAGATCCTGCTCCACACTGTGCAAGTATTTACCCACAGCAGCTCAGCTCAGTGTGGTTTAGGATTTATTAGTGTTCGATGTGCAGAGAAGAAAATGATTGTGGGTAATTTCCTAGTTTAATCATTTGCTTAAACTGATGGTTGGACAATAAGCCTTGTAAATCAAAATTGTGCTCTCTAGCCAGTTAATGGGCCACAGGGACTTTTCTCTAATTCCTGTGTCACATTTTCAGGACTTCTGTGTGAGGCTCATCAGTCTGCAGAGGAAGAGTCAAGGGCTGTCATTTCAGGTGCTTATTTTTATACCTGAATGGAATTTCTCACTTGACACTTTCAACTCTGGTTGGGTTTGACTTCTAGGACTTGCTACCAGCTTTGCCTGTTGGGAGGCTTGTGTGTTGCCTCTGAGCATGTGAATGTTTCTTCACTGTGGTGAAGTTCCCTCCCCATGGAGGGAACTGTAAAACCCTTGGTTCACTTGGGTTTGTTTCTTGCCCATGGGAAACACAAGTGGTCTGGAGAAGGTTCCAGAAGAGGGGTACATGGAATTGATTTCTGACTGAAACGTTCTCATCCCCTGCCCTGACGTTCTCTGTAGTTCATTTTCCAAAATGCAAGGAATCACTCACAGGTATCACCAACACACAGCTGATGCTCAGCTCCAACTTTTAAATCAGTAGCAAATCCCTTTAGCAGCCAAACAGCTCCTTGCCAGCCTTGCAGTGGGGCTCTTGAACATTTCCCTTCCCTTCTCTGTCACAGATGGTGACACAAGCTCTGTCCCAGTGCAGTGGTTTGGAGCTCCCTGCAGCACTGCTGGAGCACATGGCCCAGGTGCTGATAGGGAGCACTTTTGATTTATAATAAAAACTTCATAATTCTACTGAAATTTCAGCTGAAACTTAGTACTAGAGGGCATAGCTTGACAAGCACATATGATTGGAGTCAGTAATGAAAAGGAGCTGTTTCTCTGGTCAAGGAAAAAGGGTTAATTTGCATTGGGATGAAAAGGCTGTTCAGGATCTACTATTTCAACCTGTGATAGACTTAACAGCAGGCTTTGATCCCCAAATGAAATGTGATGGATTTCAACTGATGCCAGATGTCTCAAACCTAGTGGGATCTCTGATTGTCTGCCACATCTAGAATTCTCTCTTCCAGCACTTTCATGTGTGCTTTTAAACGTGGTTTGAGAAGGGAGATTACTTGACAAGCTAAGCCTTTGGAATCCTCTCTCTGTATTGTCACTTCAGTGGGGATCTCTAGGCTCTCATGCTGTCTAGTGCATCCTGCTGTTTCAAACCAAGCCTCATGTGCCAAACTGCTCTAACTCCTTCATAACCAATTTTTTTAAGTCCAGGCAATTTAGTGCCAATATCATCTGTATCTGTTCTCAGTTTAAGGCTGGTCTGGACCCTCTTCTTACTTGTTATTTAGAGCATTTACCCTGGCCAAGGAAAACCATTGGTCAGTGTATTCCTATTGGTGTTAAAGGGAACATAGTGGTTGACTCTTTTACTCCAAGGATATCTTGTTGCATTTCATAAATCTTGTAATAAACTGCCAAGCCCTTCAGTGTGTCCAACAACAACCAGGGCCTAAGGATACTTCTGAAATAAATTAAACACAAAATAGTCTATCATAAAACTAAATAAAGTCCTAAAATGTCAGAGTGATTGGTAATTCACAAGAAGAAAGCTTGACTATTGAGGGCACTTAAAACTGTGCACACTAAATGGTGTTGTGCTTGTGAACATACAGGTTCTTTGTACGGAGCAGAGGATGTTGGTGCCTGGGCCTGCGAGCCAGAGGTGTGGGGTTCCTGCTTTCCAGGCTGAAGTGCAGTGCTGCAGGCTCTTAAAACAGATTGGGTTTGTGTAAAATGTTTGTCAGTGAAAGCCCAAGGAAAAAGTGTTTCTTTTTCGGAGTGTAAAGTGATGTTGTTTCCCCGTCTGCGAGGGCACTGCGTGACCCGTGGGTGCTGCAGGGTCCTGCACACTGCAGTGCCAAAGCTCCCCTCCATTCCTTTCATTTACAGGAATTCCACAGTGCAGCTGCACTGCACCCTTTTCTCTCCCCGAGGTTTTGGAGTGACCACAAAGGACCCGGGAAGGGGTGACAGCTTTGTCCTGTCAGCCCCAGCTCCCAGCCATGTCCCAATTAGGTGTCAGCCCCCGAACAAAAGCCCTCGGAGCGGGCACCTCGAGCTGCCCGGGCACTCTTAGCTTGACTAAAACATAAGCTTTTACCTCAGAACTGCCTTTGTTGCAGTTTTCTGGCCCTGTGTTGTGCTGGGGACATTCAGCTCCCTCGGGCTCCTTTGTGAGCCGTGGCTGCTGCCGCTCCAGGGCCCGGCGCTGGTTGGGAAGGGCTGGGCTCAGGGGGGCATTTAGGGAACTGGGGGGGCTTTGTGCAGGGGACACTTGCTGTAACTGCTTGGATGTGGTCACACTGCATGGGGAAACAGGAATGGAATGTTCGAATTGACTTTGATTATTAATACACAGTGGCAGGTCACCCAAGTAAGCACTTGCTGTTGGCTGTTACATATTGAGATGCGCCGTGAGATGAGATGTGATCCACTTCTTTGGGGTTTATTACTTCTCAAATGTGTACATGAGTCACATGCCTAAGCTGCAGAACTTCTAACTGAGTCATGGGAGGATAATAAACAAAGAGAAGTTTGTAACAAAATTGGAGAAAATGCAAAAAGAAAAGAAATGCTGTGGGAGCAAGGAAAGGCAGGGGTGCAGCTGGCTGTGGTGTCAGGGGCACGCTCAGGGAGGTGTAAAGCAGAGGCACAAACGAAATACATACAAAGCTAACGTTCAGAGGAGGCTGTGGAAGGTGAGGCTGGATCTCCTCACCATGCACAGGTGTTGCTATGGAGATTTGGGGTGTCTGTGTGTGTGGTTCAGCTGGGAGTGTGAGAACGTGTCAACAGATGAGTCCAGAAGAGACAATAACGATGCTCTGAGGTCCGTGAGGTGCAGGGGAGGACGTGGAACAGAGACATGGCTGAACTGGGAATTCAGCCCACGGAAATTCCCAAAGGAGCCTAGAGATGCCTTGGCTCTTTCAACTGCATTTTGTAAAAATGCTGGAAACATTGGGTGGGGAAAAAATGTAGTGGTGTACTACTGCAAGGAAAATAATAGCATGTAGAGAGTCATCCCTGAGCAGAGAAAAGGGATTGGTTTAAAATATGCTGGTAAGTAATTTAACTTAACTGCTAAAAATTAAGGTGGAATTTAAAAATAATTCAAAAGGGAAATTCATATTTTTAATGAAGGGAAGAAAAAAGTGTTTTGATGATGTGTTTTTGCTATTTAAAGTCATGTCTGCGTAGAACCCCTGAAGAGCATCGTGACTGGCAAACAGAACTTGGTTCATCATCAGAACCTGAACTCACCATTACTGACTTAAAATAGCACATGATTCCATGATTAGGAATAATGCTGTCTGGGAGGAGAATGGTTAGCTGCCAGCTGCAGGAGGATGGAGAGAAGCAAGACTGGTTTGAAGGATGAATTGCAGAGTTTTGGATGACAGCTCACCAAGCCTGGGGTGATGTTTGGGGTGTTTTCTGAACACAGTGAAGGGTGTCCCAGAGATGCCTCCTGAGCCTTGCAGTGTGGCAGTGCTGGGGTGTGGAGGGGCACAGGTGAGGGGCAGTGGGACCTGCAGTGCCACTCCTGGGGCCTGCTGGGCTCTGCAGGGTCTCGGGGCCACCCACCAGCCCCTGCTCAGCCCGGTGGGGAGGCAGCTCCTGGGGGTGCAGGGCCTGGGGCCGGGGTGCTGCAGGGACACGGGCACAACTCCTGCTGGCACAGGAGGGATTTGGCCTGAATTTCCTCCTCCTTACACTTTTGTCAATCAGGAGGGTTTCAGTGAAGTTAGTGATGATGAATGCTATCACTTGTATAATAACTGAGGTCATTATTGACAGAATTAAGTGTTCTAGGCCACTGCAGAGTATTGTACTGAGCAAAAGGTCAAGATTTGGGAACTCCCTGAATCCAATCCTGGCTAATACAGACAGATTTTGTAAGCCTGTCACCACAGAGAAGTGTGCCCATCTGTAAAATGGAAATGACTGTTCTGTTTTGCAAGGGAGATGGCAGTTGGTTATGCTGTTATCAAAATATATATAGTATGTGTTATAAATAAATACATGTTAAAATTCCACTTCTGATCTGTGTGAATGGAAGGAGTAAAAGTTATGTGTACTTGCAACTCAGTCTAGGAGGGGATGCTGCAGGAAATGTGTTGGTGTCAGACGAGTTAGTGAATCCCACTGATTTGAAAGGATAGATGTACACAAGTGCAGTTCTGCTGTGCACGGCCCTGGAGCTGCTCTGCTGCTCCAGAAACTGTGGCAGCTGAAGTCTTTGGAGGTTCAGAGGACACCAAAGGTACCACAGGTCCCTTTCCAGGAGTGCTTGCTCTGCTCTTCCACGGTGTCAGCACACCGGTAACATGGAATGTGGGAGCTGTCAATGTTAAAAGTTAGTTTTAGAAGCAGTTGCTATGGTAATGAGCAAATCTGCATAAACCATTTGGAAAGGCCCCCCTTGCCACTGGGGTTTGCTGGTGCTGCCCTGGAACACGGAGCGTTTTTGCTGATGAGGTTCTCGAGGTCTGGAGTGTTCCGTGGGAGTTGTTCTGGTGGGTTCAGCATTCACAGGTTCCTGCACACTTCGGTTTCCTGCTCTTTCCTGCTCTTTGCCTGCTCTTTGCCTGCTGCAGGTAACACTGGGGAAATTGACTTCACTGGGGATTTCCCCTTCCAGCAGAAAGTCAAGTTCCAAGTTCCACACCGTGTGTTTGCACAGCCCCTCTCTGCCCTTGCATGGACTCGGTATCTGTGGGATAACTGCAGGGACTGGAGAGGTCCATCCTGTGCTTAGGACTCCCCTTCATCTGAATGAGTGCTCAAAAATATCAAAAGAAATTATAATGGTGGGACTTTCACATCTCAAGGAAAGGACATGTATTATCAAACCCTCTCTTAGTAATGCCTCAGAACTGGAGAAGGTTTTTCTGAGGAAGGCATCTGTTCAACTGGATGCCAGGGTTGATGGTTTCTGAAAGATTTCCCCTGTGCTGTTCTTAGAGTTGCATCTTCTGGCTTGGGCTAGAAGCAGATTAAAATGAGCATCATTTTTGGGGTGCCATTGGAGAGTCCCCACTGTGGGTACAGCCCTTTCAGGAGGGCAGAGGAGTGACCTGCCGTGTGCTGCTGAGGCAGACAATTCTGTCCTTTCTTTCCTGTGTTGAAGTGGGCGAGGTTGTTGCAAAATTCAAAGCTCTGCTGAGTGCAGGGCACTTTGCTCTGGGCAGCAGCTGATCCTGGCCGATGACATCTCTGGTCAGTGTGACTCAGGAAGCGCGGATGGGCTCGTGGGCCTTCCCCGTCCCTGTGCCCTCCCCAGCCCTTCCAAGGCTCCACTTCTCCCTGCAGGTCTGCCCTGGGGAAGGTGAGCCCCATACCTGCAAACAGCCAGCCCACAGCCACGGCTGGGTTGGGCTTCGTGCTAATTCCTTCCTTTTCTGCCTCAGCCTGGCCGACAGTTGGTGGTTTTTGACGTCTGTTTAAACCCCACATTTTGGAAACCTTTGTGTTTCCCGGCGGCAGCGCAGCGCTGTTGTCTGAACGCTTTGCCAGCCCCTAATTGCTGTGACACATGTAACTAATGGTGTTTTGTGCTTTCAGGGGGTGCACTAAAAAGGTGATGACATATGAGGCAGTGAATGAGGCTCTGTGCAGCCCGGGCAGGCGAGTTTGTGCAGACCCGGAGCGGCGCAGGGAGCGCTTTCCTGTGCCCGGCCCTGCTTCCCGACAGCAGGGGCTGCTTCACCTGGGCTGGCTTAGCCTGGGCTGGCTTAGCCGGGGCTGTCTCACATCCCAAAGTTCCGAGGGACAGGCCAGCACGGTGCTGAGCCCGTCCCTCAGTCCCTCAGCCTGGAGGAGCCCCGTTTGCTGAGGCTTTGACTGGATTCCCAGGCCTTGTGGCACTTCTGTCGCTACCCACGTGTACATGTGTGAGCAAACTGGGAATGGGAGCGAAGCTCCAAAAGGAGAAATTCGGATTGCCCTCTTATTTTTGTTTACTCTTCCAGCCCAGTGTGATTTATGCTGATTGGAGTCTTTGAACTTCAGGCCCTTGAGAGGGGCCGGGTTTGGGGCCGGTGGGAGCTGCTGGCAGGGGCCGTGCTCGGAGCTCTGGGCAGTTTCAGTGCAGAGCTCCCCTTCCTTTGCTTAACCTCTGACCCGTGAAAACAAGAGTTAATCAAAACTTCTGAGGTAGCTAAGAGGAAGGGGAAGTGTTTGGTTACAAATTAAATATGAGCAAGTCATAAGCCATAAATCTTCAGTAGTGCTACCAGTTGTGCTACTTAAGTTCATGAGGTACAGAAAGTTTGGGTTATAAACTCAACCTCTGTTGCTTTGCAGGGGTGTTTAAAGGCTGCCTTGAGGATTTGTTTTCTGTAAGAAAAATTCACATATTTTCTTTATTTTTCCTTTTGCAGAGATCTAGAAACAAATTGAGATAGCTATATTGCTTGTGGGGTTTTTTAGGTTTTTGTCAGCTTTAACTGGTCACAGTTTGGTCTAATAAAAGCAGAACTGTTTCACTATTGAGTAGTCAACACATGGAATAAGTGATGAAGTAAAAGTATTGAGGGTGGCAGGATAAATTAGCTTTCTAATGTATCCAAAACTTCTGGGCTGAGGGAGATCCTGAATTGTGCTGTGGCAATGGGGGAAAGTGAAAACTGAAGTGAGATTGTCTACAGAATTTCCACCATTTTGTGGTGGGTTTGTTTTATCTCGTGTTGCCCCTCTCTTGTGCACAGCCTCACAGATCCCTGGCTGTTGGGGGGTGCTGAGTTCTGCTTCAAATACCAGCTAATTTCCTTGGCCCAGGGGGTGCCTGTGCTGCCAGGACCTGCCCCACCGTCACCCTCAGCCCCAGGAGGGGGCAGCCAGAGCCTGGGAACCTGCTTTGCCCTTCAGCTTTTACAGTACATGGTGCACATACATCATAAGCACAGGGCTGGTTCTAAAGATTCTCCTTTTAACTCTGGAAATGCAGTTCTGCAGCCTCCCCACTCGCAGGAACTACTGGTAGTAACTTGTAGATGTGGTTTTGCAGGAGGTCCCCGAGCGATTAAGAAGAACTTTAATTGTGCCTGCCTGGAAGCAGCTGTGGTTTCCCACTGCCAGGGAGCTTTCTGCCTCCTTGGTTTCCTGTCTTCTCAAACTCTTTTGATAGATGCCTTGCACGGATTTGTTTACCAGGTCCTTAATCTCTACTTAGCAGATATGTTTGGAGAGGATTTCTTGTTACCCTTGTAATGGCTTTTAACTCTGCTGAAGTTTATTTAACTAAACAGAAAGAAAGAAACTTATCTTCTACCTAATCCTTCTGGATTGTTTACAATATAATGCCAAACTTAAATGCTGTTTAAAGTGGTAATTGTCTGTCTTTCTGCTCTGTTCCAATACACACTTTGCAAAGATGTTTGGAGCGTATTAATTTAAACGATAATACTGTCATATAACATGAAAAGTTAAGTTGCTTATCAGTATATTTTGATAAGCTACTTACATTTTACAGTAGCGTTTGCAGGCTTCAAACAAACGCTAATGATGGAGTGCCCGTCACTGTGTCTGTCTCATACAGAGCTTCTCACCTCATTTATCACCCAGAGCTGCCCAGGCAGAGCACGGGGCACTCCATTCCTTACAGCTGTCAGGACAGAGTCATATTTTATAAAAACTTTAAATCCTGTCTCACTATATCACAACAGACCCCATTTGCTTCAGAAAGCAGCTGTGGCTAAAGCAGCGTCAGGCCGAGGGAAATCCCTCACTGGCCTGGGAAAAGGGGGTGGAATAAAGAGCTGTGCCATGAAAACAGGGCACAGAACCCTTCCAAAGCTGGAGTGAAAAGGAACATCTTGTCTGTGTTACTGTGTGCAGTGGAGGTGTAGTGCAAATGGAAAGGCTGTGATTTTTCTGCGTGTTTCTCTTTGAATCTTGTTTCTTCTTTTCTTTTGGAAGTTGAGTGCAAATGTGGAGGTGAAGTTTCCATTTGGCCAAAATAAGGGCCAGGCTGAACACAGTGATGGAATGAGAGCTGACAACAGTTAAAACTGAGATACTGGTTATTACACAGTTTAAAAAATCCACTTGTATGAGGACTCAAACCCAAAATAACTGCCTGTCTTGGCTTTGCAAGGACCCTCAGCAGCTGCACAGGAGACCAGTTATTTAACATTAAATGTGTTCCAGCCACATGAGCATCAGTGCACAGAGATCTTCAGGGTTAAAGCCTGTGCTGGAGTGTGTGTGCAGGGCGAGGGTGGGGAGCCCCTGGTGCTGTGTGGCTGGTTGGTGCCCAGGGGTGGGCAAGGGTGAACTCCAAAGCTCAATCCCCCAAGGAGAGGGATCCCTCAGCCTCCTGGCAGAGTTCTCCTCCCAGTGGAAGTCTGCTGTGGCTTTCCTAACAGATAATTATGCAGCATCACGTTAGGATGCATCGGTGGCATAAGGGCTGGTGATCCTGGATTTATTAGCTGAGATGTAGCAAGTTAAATGTGTGCTTTTCCTTTTTTTTCCAGTTACCTCCCGTGGTTTGAAGTCTTTTATAAGCTGCTCAATGTCTTGGCAGATTATTCAGCAAAAGGACAGGTATTATTCTGAAACACTGACCCTCCTTTTCCCTGCCCAATATCAGATGGGGGCGAGAGGACAAAACAAGCTGTTTGAAGAGGTGCTTCTGTCAGAGATGACCATGTGAATTATTAATCCCTATGATGCAGTGATATAGAAGGTCATATTCAGCTTGGGAAGTGCCTCTGAAATATAAATATGCATTTAAATTATTTTTGGGAAGAGATGAAGTGCAAGGGTGTGTCTGTGGGTCGCTGGGTTCCTGCAGCCCCCGTGCTGGGCAGGCCCACTGACCACCTGCCCTGTGCTCAGCACACCCTGCAATTCCCAAATTCTGGCAGGGGCTGATCCACGTTTACTGTCGTGTGCAGTGGGTGTAGAACTAACCTCACTCATGCCAGGTTTACCCACCTGGTGTTGTCTGGCCCTTCTGCCCTGGAGTTAACCTGCTCACACCGATGCCTACTGAGTATTCCTTTTCATTTTTCTCCTTATTCAGGATAGTCAAAGGAGTGAGCTCCTAGAAACGTTTCATAAACTCACCATCCCTGAGCCAGGAACCTCTGTTCATCTCGGAGTGGTAAGTGAAGGGGGGAGATGGAAACTAAGGTGCTTAATATTCATTCCGTGTCATAACAGGGGAATGTCAACAGCAATTCTCCATCCTGGAGCTTGTACACAGATGTTGTTTCCCTGGGAGGACACAGAGCTGTGAAATTCCCCTTTTCACATTTGGGGCCCTCTGTTTCCCTTTCCCTAATGTCAAAAGTCTTTGAAATGCAGTCCTTTAATTGGAGGAAGGTTGTGTGTGTTCCTGGTGATCTCTCCCCATCTCCTGGGACCCGGGGGAGGTCACAGAGCAGCACTAGGACATTTATTGCCCACAGTCCTGCACAGCTCTTGGGTCCTGCAAGGGGACAGGGCTGGGGAGGAAAGAGTCACATACCTGTCACAGCAGCCTTTGCAGTATTCATTGTTTATCACATTTACTAGTTCCTTCTCCTCTTCCCCCCTCCCTGAAAAAAACTCATGTGAAAAAAACCTCATTTCATTTTTATGTCTTGTGAGAAAATGAAGCAAAGCACAGCAGCAGAACAGATTGGGAATTTTGTTGATGGGATTGCACTTTGCATTTAGCCTTTTAGGGTTTGTGTCTCCAAACTCCATCGTGCAGCACACCCTGTGTCTGAGGCACGGATCTGCCCTCCCATTTCCTCTGCTCCTGCTTCCACAGGCCTGCCTGGCAGCAGGAGCTCCCCCTGCTCCCCTCACCCGGGCAGGGAGCAGTTGTGTGGCCCTGCTGGTCCCCAGCTGGCCCTGGACGTGTCCCTGTCCCCTCAGGGCTCCCTCCCAACGAGCAGCACTTCTGCTCAGAGGATGAGGGACAATGAGCCACCTCCAGGGCCGGGATCAGTTGGGATATTCCAGTTTTTTCATACCAGTGGTTCCAAGGAATGCTGCTGGTCTCCCCTTGTCCCAGACATTTCATGGGCAGTGAAGCAAGAAAGGATATAAAGAAGCAGCCCAGGGACTGTGAGCTGTGGTGTGTTCCTGCATTTTATTTTGGCTGTTTCTGAGCCTCTCTGGGAGTCAGGGTGAGGTTGCTCCACGTGTTACAGCTCTGTTGCTGTTCCTGCATTGCATCTCTGCAACCAGACCAAACCAGTGACATATCAGAAGCAGCAATTGTGTTTGTAGTGTCTATATTCAGTGTGGCTGCTGGACCCACTTGCTGTTTCAGGTTGTACACTGATCATGAGGCACTGAACTGCAATAATCAATATTTGTTCTTTTTGTAGCACTCTTACTTTACTGTGCCTGACACCAGAGAGCTTCCCAGTATACCCGAAAATGTGAGTATTTGAGAGGACTCTGCACTTTCCTGCTTCTATTTAATGTCACAGCAACATAGATAACAAATGTTACTGTTTGGTAGTGAAGGATTATATTCTGTGAAATACTGAGCTTTAGGAGCTCTGCATGTGTGATTAAAAGCTGAATTGCATGAAGGACAAAGTCCTGATGGCCAGATTGAAATGGGTACAAACAGCAGATCTGCTAATCCTACAGTGAGACCCCTCAGAAAGGATGACCAGGGAAAACAGCCTGTTTGGCTTCTGAAAATGTCACACACCCCTGGTCTCTTCAGAGCCACCTCTTTGGAGGCTTTTCAGCCTCTCAAAGTCTGAGGTGTTCCAGCCAGGTGAAGGGGCAGGGGGGAGACAGTGCTGGCATTTGCTCCCCTTCAGCACTCTTTAATATCCTCCCTCTGTGTCTCAGCCAAATTCCTCTGCCTGACATCTCAGTTTTCTTCCTAGAGCGTTTTGTGGTCGGTCTGAGCATCATGTACCTCAACTGAGGCATGAAAGGAAGAGAAGGCATCATCAAGACATTTCATCTCATTTGGGGATGATTTGTATAGCAGATAGCATTTGGGGCTTTTTGTTTCTGTTTCAAAACACTGCTGATGGCTTTTCTGTGCTGCAGACTCTTCATGCTGACACGTATCCTGTCAGTGAATTTAATAGATGAGCTCTTTCTTCTGAAGTGCTTTATTTTTGTACAAATATGATACACTGGGTGTAATTCAAGAATCAGTTCCTGAATCTAAACCAGCTATCAAATCCTGTCCTAATTCACAGAATCACTGATGGGCCTTGGAGGTGCCTGGTGCTGTCAGGTGTCCTGCTGTCCCTGCCAGGCTCTGGGGACAGAGAGGAACATTCACTGAGGTGACAAACCCGTGAGCCAACACATGTATTTGTGTCTCTCCCCAAATCAAAGGGCAGGGGCCACTGTAAGAAAGCAAAATCCTGCAGATCAAGGGCACTGTTCTAACTGGAGCTGCAGTTAGACTCTCTGCTATTTCTCAGGCATTCTGCTTGGTTATATTTTTCTAATGAATGTTGTATAATTTCTTAGGAGGTTTTTATCTGGGTGTTAATGCCACTTTCATGTGGAATTAAAACATGATAATACAGGGACATTAAAGGAGCATAAGTCTTCATGTATTTTAATCAATGGACCTGATTTATTCAAAATTCTACGTATCTTATCAGTAATTGCATTTTGAACCCCGTATTCAGCAAAAGTTTTAGTAGTGCCAAACTTTGAAGTTGGATGTGATGATGAATGGAGAGCTGCACAGAGCTCTGTTTGGAATGTTAACAAGCCTCTTGAATTATCTGACTTTGTGTCAGATGCCTGTGTTTAATGAGTTTAATGTGAGGGACATGTAAATGCACTGTGGCTTCAGAAACAGATCGGGGTCACTGCAGGAAATGCAGTGCAAGACTCAATTTCCTGGGAGTAGCTGTTGTGTGTCAGAAGTATCAGGTAAATCAACAGGCTGAAATGGTGACATTTTCTTGGTGATCATGCTCTGGGGTATTTTTGTACCACTGAGTCCCTTTTCCTCATTAGATGATGGTGGAAGAGGAGTCTGTGATTTTTAATCTCAAAACTCAGTATGCATTTGTTGATATTAGATAGCAAATGATCAAATGGATGATTGATCTGGGAATGAACTTCCAAAGGAGCGTGAGGGAGTTTTGTAGCACTCTTGGTGAATTTTGAGGAGTGGGGATACCTGTTCCTGTATCTGTTCTGAAAACCCCACTTTTTACGGCCCCGAGGAAGGTTTGAGTCCTAGGAAACAAAATACCCAACCATTATCCTGCAAATTGGAACGCTTTCATTTGTATTTATTTAACTCATTCATGGTTTTGTCACTTACGAGACATGTCTTTCAAAATACAAGTGTAAGGCCCAATTTCAGCTTCAGAGCTGACAGCTTTCTCATAAATACGGCTCCGAGGGAACACGTGAGCCTCCTCAGTACCAATACATTTCCATGCAGCCCACATGCTTCCCAGGTGTCCCTGGCACATCTCTGAGAGCAGACAAGACTAAAACCTCGCAGATCTTTCCATCTGAAGGTACATTTGTGTGTCATTTCGCCACAATACACTCGATGGGAGAACGAGTGCAAGTCAAGTCCCGCGTCTATTTTCCTCTCGCAGTGGGTGCTGTTGTCTCACAGACACATCCATGTTGAGCAGAGATCCTCCCCAGGCTGGATGCAGGGATTGTGTGCTCCTTCTGCCATGCCCCTGATTTGGGTGGCAGCAAAAGTTCAGGGCTCCTTAAAAACCGTTTGAATTCCCACAATGTGCAGGAACTGTGTCGTCACGCGCCGTGTTTTGGCGTCGGGGAAGGCTGGGTGAGAGGGGGAAGAGGAGCCGTAGAGAAGACAGCTTATGTTTAGACAAAAATATCATGTTAATCAGCACAGATGGGATGAGAAATACAGAAAAAGTACATGATAGTTTAATAGGTTTTTGGCAAAACGTGTTGGCTTTTTTTTCCCTCCTTCGACTGTACCTGTCTGTGGCTCCAGCTTTGCTGTAACAAAGACCTGAGTGATTGTTTTATTTTACATATTTGAAGCCAACCATAATGAACCCAGTTTTTATCTCCCTACATCCTGGTCCCATGGTCTCCCAAATACAATGCTTAATTTTCCTTCAGTTCTTTGTGTTTGGATGGCAAGCTGGGGAACATATTTTTGCACAGTATGAAGCATCTTGGCAGACTTCTCAGGCCAAGTATCTTGGATCTGTCAAAAGTGCTAATAGGCTTTGTTGAGCTTCTTTAAGTTTCTAAATCATATTTGCTTTTTGCTTTTCTGCACTTTTTTATTTAAGGATGATTAAGATTGCACTTGAATTCATGACTAATCTAATTTTGCTCTCACATGTGCTTTTTGTATAAGGCTGTCTTTATCATATAGCAACCCTTTCATGTCTGTAAGAAGCTATTTGGAAACAAATTCCCTAATTCATCATTTCTGGGTGTATTACCTTTTCCTCCACAACACCCCTTTTCTTTAATTTCTGTGTTTTAAGAAGTGAAAATACCTTTTCCACACTCAAATCTTGTTTTCCTTACCTTGCCCTGGGAAGCCCCTCGTTCCAGGAGAGCAGAACACACTGGGATCTGGTTGGTGGCTCTCTGGTTGTGATAGTGAAGATCTCAGGATCACATTCTGCTTGCTAGAGGACACCTGGGCTGTTCAGTGCCTGCCACACGAGGTGTGCCCTGCAGCAGAAACACTGGCCGGGGTGAGGGGATGTGGGGGCAGTGGAAGGGTGAAACTGTAGCACAGTAGAAGAATGAGCTCTGTTTGCTTCTTGGGTTTCTGGGTTATTTTTGTTAAGGACACTTGGTTTTGTAATATGGTGAATCACAAATCCTTCTTCTCTCTTCCCAGAGGAATCTGACGGAGTACTTCGTGGCGGTGGATGTGAACAACATGCTGCACCTCTACGCCAGTATGTTGTACGAGCGCCGCATCCTCATCTGCTGCAGCAAGCTGAGCACTGTGAGTAAAATGCTCAAGGGTTGCTGGTAGTCACAGTATTTGGGATCTTGGTTTTTTGCAGTCATGTATTGGGAATGATCTAGCTGTCTCCAGGTCCCCCTTTCAGTCTCACTTATGTAACCTCAGCTCAGTTCTGTGCCCGTGTGTGAGGATTTACAGAACTTCTCTTGACCTCTGATGTTCAAATGAGAAAGGATTTTTTGGACATGGGAATTTTTGGGGTTGTTTGGTACGTGAATGTACAAAGGCTTATGCCATAATGAAGTCCTTTTTTCATTATTTACTTGACAGGAAAAAAAAATAGATAAATGACACTATCAGATGGATGTTGCAGTGACCTTCTCCACAGGGACCGGAGGAGTGGGCTGAAGTACATTGACAATCCACAGTTTTGCAGTTGTGTTTGATAAGGTTTAGTCTTAATGCTACTTAGGCTCCATCAAGTGTCTGAGAGATGAAAGCTGCTGAATATTCTTGAGTACTCTCTTCTAAAAATGGCTGGAGATCAAAACGAGCAAGGCCTGCTCAGTTCAAAGTTTTGAGTTCTGCATGTCAAGGTTTAGCAGTCAATAAGATTGTGATTTTCCTTATAAAAGCAAATGCTTGTGGTCGTTGTGTGTGCTCTGTAAATGGCTATTGATTGCTTTCCTTTGTGAGTGACGAGGATGGTTTAACTAATTTTGCTTTCCAGTGCTGTGGACTGAGCACTTGAGTAGTCCTGGCTAAAGCAGAGCTGCCCTTTCCATGTGGTGTGGCATTAACCAGGCTCTGACCTTGTGTTTGAGATTAAAACTGCTCCATGGAATTGTAAATGCTCGAGAAGGCTGAAGTGGTGTCCACAAACCCACGTAGGGTGGTCTGTCAGCACAGGGCAGAGAAGTGAGAGAGTGAGGCCTCATACCTAATCCCAGCATAACTACTGCAGTACCATTTGGAAGGTAAACGAGAGTTAGAATAACCTCTGGGACCTGTTAATAGTTATTAGTAACATTTACAATCAACCCCACATTTAACTGAAAGCATTTAAGTGTTATGAAGTTTAATGCTATAGAAAACTTGCAAAACCTTAACTTCTATATCTACCAAGTGTTCTATGTGCTTGCTGCTAAAATAAGGAAAATCCATCCAGGTGATGGAATAAAATGAAGGAGAGGTGTTTATTTCAGCAACCTGCAGAATGAAAAGAACAGTACATGATCAGAGAGGAGGGAAGAAGAGGAGGGCTGCCCAAAGCATTTCAGAGGTTGTGTGGTTGGTTGGTTTAATCTCTCCCTTTGTGACAGAGCCTGGGAAGAGGAATTACTTACCTGTCACTTTGCCTTCCTTAATGAGCCAGTTCACAAGTGGGGCTGGGTTTTTTTTCCCTGTCTTTCTGCTATTCCTCTTCCTTTTGCCTCTGTCCAAGATAAAAGCTTGTCTGGTTCTGGGGAGGGAGGGGTATTCATACTGTGTGTTCTTAGCTTACAACTTTATATCTCAGCTGCTCCCAGCCTGGAGTGACAGTGTAAGACAGGTTTGAAGGCTGGGCCGCAGCCAGCGATTCCCTGCTCGGCGGGTTCCAGCAGTAGGAACAAGCTGCATTATTTTATTTCAAACTGTGCTCAGCGGAAGCCAAGACCTTGTAACTGGAAAGGAACCAAACCCAGAATCCTCGAGTGCAGCAGGGTGGGTGGGGCTGGGGGGGCCTTCCTTTGTCTGGAGTTCTCAGTTTTCCAGCAGGGAAGTGGAAGGGACCTGTTTGCAGTTCATTTGTTTTAACTTCGGGAGACACACTTTGTATTTAGGGCTTGAATTGAGTGTCAGGTAAGAGAGGGAGAATTAAACCATCCTGAGTGGAAAGGCTTTTATGGTGGGGTGAATTCTGTGCTACAATACATCATCTCAAATTCAGATTTTGATTTCCAATACCCTTACATGCTTAAGTTGAACGAGCTGTGTTTATTAGCTATTTTATAAATCATGTACTGAACCTATAGAGGAATTACTGGTGTTTTCTTGGATTTTATTCTGTTTTCCTACAAAAGGAAAAGCAAATAATTTATCCAAATGTTAAAACAATTATTGCTGTTAAATCCCCTTACGTATTCTGTGTTCTAACTCCTCAGGAATAGCCAGATATGAACCAAAATGCATCAACCCCCAGTGCTTGGCAGCAGCCCACCTGCTGGTGGGAGCACGCTGCTGCAAAATGAGGCTGGAGCTCTCCCTGCATCCCGAATTCCCTTTTCCATCAGAACCTGCAGCCCTGCCTCCCCAAGGGGTGTTCACTGTTTGGGAGCAGGGCAGCCCCAGGTTGTGTCCCGTTATGGACCGGTGATGGTCCTGTCTGGCTCCACACACTGAGGGGGATTTCCTTGCCCCTTTTCCCTGTTGTTTGGGGAGTGTTAGTGCAGTCACTTGCTGTGCCCTGTCTGCTCCCAAAGGCACAGTTTCCTTAGGATGGTGGTTCAAACCTGGTTTAAATTCTTGCATGTTCTCACTTCTGGAAACTTGTTATCAGCACTGGGATGCTTTGGAGCTTTGTGGGCTCTTTTGTTATGACACTTCCTTTTCAGAAATTTGTCTTTGGAGTGAAAAGTCAGGTGTGATAACATTCTCTCTTGAAGGAACTACAGCTCTTTGAGCTACATTTTTATGAAAAAACGTGAAACCTGTCACTATGAGGACTAGAACTTGTGAATGGATAAACAGAGGCTACTAGGGAAGAGTAAATACGATATTTGCAGAAGAAATCCATGCTTAAACCTTAAAACTCTTAAAAAATGTAAATGAAATTGAAGAATGTTGAATTCTTCCAAGTATTGAAGAAATTTTTTGTGTCACAAGAGAGTTTGATCCTCTTTATTTCTCTATTTCCTGCTTCCCCAAATGTGTGTGCTCAGATCCTCTCCTTGCAGTATTTTGTCTACAGCTTTTGCTGAATTTCCTTGCTGAGCATTATCACCTCCTCATTTTAATATCCTTAGTGAGTGTGACAAATATCCTGCTTATCATCTCTTCCAAATTAACAGTCATCGTTTGAAATAGGGTTGAGAGCAGTAATTTCCTCTGTGAGGATCCTCCCCATGGCTTCACTGGCACTTGCCTTTGCTCCTTCAGTACTTGCCCACATCAAGACTCTTCTGCATGTGTTTTTAACAATATAACTGAGAAATTCAATGGATCAAATGATTAGGTGAAGAGCCATTAGATAAAACCCCCTTTTAGATAACCAAGATTTAATCACTGAGTTTAGTGTGATGGATTTTTCAGTTTGTGTTATAATTTCAGTGCATTTTTATGGTTTCTAATGGATGGTAATTTCCAGGATTGGGGATTTGCCTCTGCTGTTCCTTTAGTTCCCTTCGTGTTTTCATTTCCATGTTTCTGTTGCTTTCCAGAACGCTGGGTGTTCTTTGCAGGTTTTGTTTGTTGAATGAATCATGTTCTCAGCTGCTCACAGAGTCAGTTGGATGAGAAGCACCAGAAACCCGTCGTGCTTCACCCCAAGACCCTTGTTCTTAACAGCAGCGCTGGATTTTCTGATGAAACATGTTGATAGGAAAGCAGAATGGATTCTTCACTGTCTTGTTTCTGACTTTGCCTTGCGAGGCTTGGGGCCTGGGCTGTTTCTGATGCAGTTTTGATGGTGTTTTTCAGTTAACTGCCTGCATCCATGGCTCTGCAGCCATGCTCTACCCGATGTTCTGGCAGCACGTTTACATCCCTGTTCTGCCCCCACATCTGCTGGACTACTGTTGGTAAGGCCATATTTGTGTCTGTGTGTTATAGATATGTGAATATATCCCTGAGATTCACAGCAGTGCTCACCTCTCTGTGTGCTGGTCCTCAGTGCTCTTACGATGCAACTGTTACTCTAAAAATACAGTGTATTAAGCAGGCACCAACCCCGTAAGTACAAATGTTTATGGCAAGAAATGACTGTCAGTGTGTTGAAATAGTCTAATAGGAGGAGTGGTTACTGTGGAATGCTGCAACTTAGATATTGTGTCATTAAATTCCGTTTTCAGCATGTCTGTGTCAAGTATTCCAATGTGCATTAAGACTCCAACAGGATACATTTTTCTCATTTTCCTGCTTTTCTGATTTTCTGTTGAGGGTGAGAAAAAAACTTTTAAAATACCCTATTAAACCCTCCTGTTTTCCTGTGGTGATCTCTCATTATGAGTGTGTGTTTAGAACAGGATATTTACCTTTTTGAGAGGAGTGAGTGACCTCAAGGCTTCCTCGAGGGGCTCAACTTCCTTCAGAGGCTTTGGCTTGGGAGGCTGCTTATCCATCCAGCTGCGGACAAAGACCTGTGAAAAGGGGCAGAGAGCAAACACTGGGGCACTGGACAGGGTGTAACTGCACACTCACAAATACAACTCATTTCCTTACCCAGCCAGGAACCTCAGTTGGACAGGGTAGCTACACACTCTGTCATTGTTTGAACAAGTCAGTTTAGCAACAATTTATGTGCCATAAATATACTTCTCAAAATAGAGTCCATCTATTTTGTAACCATGTGAACTTGCAGATGTCATTTTTGCCTGGGAGGGCTGAGCAATCAGCTCCCTGCTCTCTGCTTTAAGGCAAGATTTCTGCTTACTGGTATCTGCCTCTTAAGGGAAATGACCTGAGATTCTTCAAAATAGAAGAGTTTAATTTAATTTTAATTATTGCCTGGTTATTTCCTTTGCAAATATGACATAAGAATTTTAGAGAGCTGAGGTGGGAACAAAATCTGAAGCAATGAGAATTCTTCAGTTCTTATGAATACAGAATATCACGTTGATTCAGTTGGTTGTGCCCTTTTACTGACTGTGCTGTGATGCTTCTGAATCTTCTCCTGCTCTTTTGAGGCTCACAGAAGGGTGGATAGACCATGTCACTCGTGATCTTTGAAAGTTTTTGGGAAAAAGTATATTCCACCTGTGATTATTTGCCTTTTGCTTCCCATTTCCCTCTTGAAAGGATTTTCTTCAGCTTAGTATTTCTGTTCCCCTGCGTTGCTGCCTGACGTCCCCACCCTCAGAACGGGAAATGCCAGAAGGCTCCGTCTCCAGAATGCTCCAAAACACCCTGGCTCTGTGCTGGGGCTGCTGACTCAGTGGTGCTGCAGCATCCAGGGCTCTGAATGACTTCACTGCTCTGATCCCTGTCATGTAGATTAGCTGAGGACAGGGTGTGGGAGGGGAAGCAGAGGAAGAGGGCTGGCCTTCATTTTATTTTTTAATCAGGCACCATTCTTCAATATGTTTTCAGCCCGGGGAAGGGTTCTGGGGGGAGGAGACTAGAAATTGGTGGTGATACTGTCATTAGATTTCACACTTTCATGCACAATTGCTTGTTCCTTCAACTACAGAGCAGAGGAAGCATCTGAAGCACAGCTGCAGTGCTGGTGCTTGCTTTGGGGTGCTTGGTTTGTGTGTTTGTTTAAAGCAGGTGCCACAGGTCCTGCTCAGTGAGGTGCTGCCACCAAGCATCAGTAGCCAGGCACATTCAGCTACTGAAACGTGGTGGATCTTGTCCATCTCTTTCACTGGGAATTTAAACACTTCTTGATGTGAGAGACACAGTCTGTCGATTGTCCTCAGCACTTTTTCCGGCTTGTTTTTCATGTGCCATAAACCCACTCCCACTGTGCCTGTTTTCTCCCTTTCTGCTCTCGGTGTCTGTGTTTAAAACGAGCCTGTGAGAAAAGCCCATCTTTGCTGAGCTGTGACACAGCTGAGGGTGTTCCCTGAGTCCCAGAGCTCTGTCACCAGAAGCAGCAGTACATTTTGTAGGGGGATTAAACAGCTTTTTCTGTCCCAGGCTGCTCAGCAGGCAACGTTCCTGTGTTCTGAGAGCACCCTGGCCCAGCTGCTGAACAAACCCTGCTGCTGAATTCTGTTGCATTTCAGAGAGGGATCTAAGGAGAAATCAGGAGACTGCCCTGGAGAGGGAGGGACCACTGGTGGGAGAGAGCCACCCATTAGGTCAGTGTTTGTATATCAAGACATGAACTTAGTAAATGGGATCTCACCCATTTTCCTGGAACAAGGAAGCAAAATGGTGCAACCCCTGTGTAGCTGTAAATAAGAACCTTTTGGAGATCCCTGGGCTTTTACATTACTTTTCCTGGCAAATTGCAGTATTTTTTAAGGCTGGGCTTTTTCACTTAAGAAGAGATGTCCCTCTATTTCACCTGCTTCTCTTCCAATTAGCAGTTGCCCACCTCTTGGGAGCATAATTAAGAGGTCTCTCGTTTGCCTAAGGAAACGAATTAAAGAAATTGTAAAAATGCAACTGTAACAAATGGGCACTCTACAGCCATTATGTCCCCAAAATCCATATTCATGCTCAGGCAGTGCCACTGCAGTGATTGGATATTTACCTCCATAACTCATGTGACTGTAAATAAGGCTGATTGCCTGGGGAAGCAGCAGCTCGAACAGCAACGACCCCTCTCTTTGTTCCGAAGGGCTCTGCAGGCACTTTGTTTGAGCAGTAGAGACGGGGCAGAAACTGATACTTCTTCATTTGGCACTTAATGGCTGTTGGCTGCCAGCAAACAACTTGGAGTCATTAGGAGCTGTGGCTGTGAGAAGGCCCAGGACTGATGAAGTGTCGGGCAGTGGGGCAGGCCTGGCCTGAAGGGCAGCCTTTAATCTGCCAGGGCTCCCCGAAGGATTAAAGGTTGTGCCGGGTGGTTCTCCCTCTGTACAAGGGATGTGCCTCGCTGAACTTCCCTTGAAAGCCTTGGGAGCACCATCGAGCCTGATAAAATGTTAAAAGCTGTGAGTGTTTCCTGTCTCAGGACACGAATCTCGGTCAGGAAGAACCGTTTCGGTGTGCCCTGAGTGGGAAAGGGGGACACACACCACCTTCC
>JAWWES010000038.1:1309505-1394113 GCA_035583135.1 Lophotriccus pileatus
CTCAGGACACGAATCTCGGTCAGGAAGAACCGTTTCGGTGTGCCCTGAGTGGGAAAGGGGGACACACACCACCTTCCTCTGCACAGGGTAACAAGAGTATTTAAATAATGGCAGTTGATTAACTCACTGTAAAGAGAAGTGGTGGTAAAAGCAATTTATGAAGCCTGACATGAGCCTTCAGCATTTATTTCCAGGTGTGTTTCTTTTTCAGTCAGATTGATGAGGGATGAGAGAAGAATAGAAAATCTCTGGCAGATTTTGTTGGAAATATCTATGCTCTTTACCAGATGATATTTTATTGAGGTTATTTTTGCAGTCCCTGTAATTGTTTTATGTGCTGTATTGCCTTTACATGTAATGTCTGTCACTCCCAAATATGCATCCAAAGCTGATCCATGTATCTTAAGCCAGCTCTTGTCTGTAACTCATTAAAATCTTACTGGAGGTGTGCAGTTTTAAGGTTTAGACATCCTTATTGTTCTTTTGTTGAGGGCCTTGCCCCGGCTCAGACTTTGCAGTGCCGGTGACAGACTCTGCGTCGGAGCCGTCCCCGAGCGGCCGCTTTGCTGGAATGCTGCACTCCTCCTGCTTCCTTTCATTACAGCTGCCAAGCCTCCACTCGAGGAGACATTTGCAGGCTTCAGACTTCCTGCCGAGGTTGCGACTCCGTGTGCTGGGGATCGGAGCTGTCGAGCCGCTGGAGGTTCCTAATTGGAACCACATTGGGGTGGGTGCGCGGCAGAGCCCCCGGCACGCGGAGCAGCCAAAACGGAGCTCTTCCCTGGCCATCAAACTCCGGGGAATGTTCTCGCTCCTGGACTGTGGCCACTGCAAACGAAGAGGTGGTGTTTGCCACGAACCAAAGGAGTGCCCAGTAAAGGCTCTGCTCAGCTGAGCGCTCCGTGTGTCCGGGGCAGTCTCCTGCGTGCTGGGAATTCCTGTCCGAGGGCTTGGCTCACGCTGTGGTTCTCACCTGCAGAACTCCCAGGCAGTCAGAGGGTTCAGGGGTAGTTTGTGCCGTGCCAGCCCCTCTGGGCTCTGTCACAAGGAACTGCAGTTCCTGCAGGGATGTGTTTCAGTGTTCCCACTGAACTGGGAAGGGGGGTCTGGAAGTTAAATGGGTTTAATTCTTCAGAAAGAAAGATGTGGTCTCAGATAGAATGTCTAATGCAGAGCCTGTTTCCACCTCGGTAGAGCATCCAACAGAGTGGCAGTTTGAGGGGGTGTGTTAATAAACAACATAAATATTAATATGCTTATCAGCAAATATATATTTTGAAGGTATTTTTCAGGAAAAGGGGGAGCAGGGATTTTGCTGCTCTGGTGTCTCAGGGGTTTTTTCAGCACTATACTGCTCTTACTGAGCAGTAGGCACCAGCTTAGAGCAGCAATATGGGAGATATTTTAATCCAAGGCAGTACAGTGACATTTCTCTCATTTTTTCATCTGAAATTGAAAATGAGCTCTTTGAGCTTCTGTATCCAAAGCGAAGGGAGGCTCTATTTTAGAAGTTGTGTCTGTCTGTGTTGCTGTTTCGCAGGCAGGATGTGCCATATTTGCAATTAGCAGCTCTGGCACCTCCCTGATGGCTCCAGGCACTGTCCCTGCTCGGGGTGGGGGCTGCCATGGGGTTAATATTAGAAACCTGTGTACAGAGACACAGCTCCAGTGCTGGCACCGGGCAGGGGACGCTGAACAGATCCATCTCCCCTGGAATGTTGCTGTTCTGGTCCCTACAAAAGCCTCCCACCTGTGCTGGGGTGAAACTGGGCCTGAGAGCCTCCTGGGGTATTTCAGTGGTGTGTTCTGAGGGGGATGTTGGCATCAGCATCTGTCCTGGCAACTCGAGCTTAGCAGAATCTTCTGAAGTAATTTTTATGTTTTCTTTTATAAATGTAAACATGTCAAGATTTATACTGAAAAATGAATTGCTTAAAAATGTGTCTGGACTCATTCAAAGAATTCAGAACTTGTAGTACCAGGTGATACACATAATTAGCCACTTGACACTACAACAGCATGCATTTTTGAAAGAATGCTCTTGGAAAACCCTGGGTATGTTTTTAAAATTGCAATAACACATTTTGTTTGTTTTATTTAACAGAAGACTTCACTATTAGAGATATGTTTAGTAGCTGTCCTCAGGTACCTGCCTGAACTTAGGCCCTTGGAAATTCTGCTGCCAAGAAAAATTAAAGTCTTAGAGAACTGAGAGGATTTACTGCATAGTAAAAACAGCGTTTCAATCGGGAATAACATCTTGTTCACATGTGATTTGTTTGTATATATATGTATATATTAATTTTTAAGCAAAATCTAGTTCAGTATCACAGTGTTTTCGTGTAGCTAATTTTGTAAGTCATGTGTGTGATTTCAGTGTTGTGGGAATGTAAAGCCAGTTTTTTTTCCTCTCTGCAGTGCCCCCATGCCCTACCTCATTGGGATACACTTAAGCTTGATGGAGGTAAGTCTCTCTCACCGTTTCTGAAGCTATATGTAGTGTAATGATTCAGAGCCAGACTCCCCAGGCAATCACACATTCATTCATATGCTGAAAAATGCACTAATGCTGTTAATTTGGGCATGCTGGGGGAGCTGAGTTAGGCACACACGGGCGTGGTGATGCCCTGTTTGCTGCCCCTGCTCCTGGGGCAGGCTCTGAGCTCACCTCGGTCCCCTCCCCACCCTGGGCTCCATTTAGTCCCTTCAGTGCCTTGGTTGGACTGAATCACGAAGGCAGAGTCGATATTAAACCGCAATGTTGACAGTTACAGTTCTCTTTTAGGCTTTTGCAGACAGATTGTAATTTTTTTAATGTTCGAAAGATCTGAAAAGAAGGAACTTGCTGTTAATGTTAACACAAAGCTGGCAGAGAACCAGCCCTCACAGAAAGCTTCTCCTATAAACAATTCCCAGTAATTCATGTGACTTTTTAAAAACTCTAAAAGTGGAAATAACACATTTTCTTTTGACTGGTGAAACAGTGGATGACTTTCCTCAAAAGTATCTGGGGGACAACATAAACTACTCACTCAGGTCTCGGTGAAACTGCTTGTCCTGTTGATTGAGCCCCTTGCACAGGAACTCTGTGCTCCAGGTGGGAAGAAGCAATTCCTGCCTCCTGGGGACTCTTAAATTAGCAGGGGTGGACTGGTGGGAGCCACACGTGCCCTTGTGTCCCTGTTTGAGATCCCAGTGTTTGGAAATTCAGCCCTTGTGCTCAGGGTGCAGAGCAGTTGGGAAAGCTGTGTTTGCACCACGTAAAGGAGCGTGAATTACTGGAATAACTGTTCTTGTGTTGTGTCATCTCTCTGCAAATACTGATCAGATATCCTTGCACGAGGGCAGATGTATGTGATAATGATGCCCTTTGTCTGTGTGTGTGCTGTGGAACTTCCCCCTTTCCCAGCATTAACGTGAAGTAATGTTAGAAGTCAGTTTTTTCATGAGAAGATTGAATGGGCAGAATGTCTTTTTTCTTTTCCTTACCATGCTGGGCACAGATGATTTTTTATGCCCTTTATATTGCTAAATGAAGTACAGAATTGCAGTAGGACGTGGTAATGAGTTACCAGTTGTTTTGAAGTCAACACATACATTTGTTTGCACATCATGTGCTTGTGTTCAGGGGAATTCTGAGAGTGCCCCTCGGGTACTGCACAGACTGGAGCGAGGGAATCTCTGGGAAGAAATGTATTTTCCTTCCTGCCCCGTGTGTGTCCCAGGCCATCGCTGGTGTGTTGTGATGGTCCTGTGAAGGAAGAGCAGCCCTGGTGGAGGATGGGGTGACATCTCCATAGAGGCCTGCCAGCTCTCACAGGTACCTGTGCTCACAGCCAGCTGTGTTCTCGGCCCGGGAATGGATGTAGGAGAACAAGAATTCCACCCTGGAGTTGCTCTGTGTGATGTCTCACTCCTGCCTTGCTCCACAAACCCAGTGCCTCCTCCTTTGTCTCTATGTTTCAGACTGCAGGGCTCTGTGGGCCTTCCAAACTCCATCTGTACAAACTCAGAAAAAGGAGTTGTTCTTGGAGAAGCCAATTTTCATCCGTTTTAGTAACTTGTGAAGAAATCTGTTTAGTACTAAATCCAGTCTGGCTGCTGAATAGCCAGAGATTCTGGAACACAGACACGCTTTGGCAAAGTACAGTTATTCCAAGTGCCTTATCAAATAAATGAAATAAATAAACCAAACTGTTTTCTCTGCTCTTATGGATGAATTGAATCCAGATAGAACTGTATCCTGCAGTAACTCTGTTTGTTCCATCAGAAAATAACACAAAGCCCCACAGTTGGGTCTGTCTGTTGGCAAGCGCTGCAGAATTTCTGTGCCCTGGGCAAGGGAAAGGTGATGTTTGGCACATGAGCTGGACAGTTCCTGGGTTACCTCTCTGCCTGTTTCTGATGCCCAGGGCTCACTGTCTTTGTCCCTTCCCTCACATGTAGGTATGAAATTCAGTGGTTTATTTGTCAGAATAACATCGGAGCTGCAACAGCAATTTTGTTTCTCATGATATAGCAAGTTGTATTTTTAAAAATATATTATCTCTTCCATATCGAAATGATTTTATAAACTAGAACTACAAACTACTGCCATTGTTCAGTATTGCTTTTTCTTTAAATGCTGAAATTTCAGCAAATAGAACTTTAAAAGTGTTCTGAGTAAACCCAGGTGTCAGGATAAGGGGTTAATTCCCCAGCCTTCGTTCCCGCTGAGGCAGGTGGGCCCTTTACCTGTGCAGAGCCCGTAGGGGGACTCCAGGGTTGTCTGGGCTCAGGCTCTGCCCCAGCAACCCCCACTATAGGATTGTCCTCGTGGTGTAAATGTTAGTGGCAGCCTAAGCTTGCCCAGGGAGAGCTGTGCTGTGAAGGGGAGAGGGGATCTGGGGTAGAGGAAAAAATAATGTTCTCCCTTGTGTGTTGTTTCTGTGGGTTTCGCTGTCCCAGTGTTGGAGTGGAGCCCTGGAAGAAGCAGAAATGTCAGTGATTTTAAAGAAAATACCCCCCTCTCAGCTCAGAGGGTTTCTTCCAGACTGTTTTGTACCCTGAAGTTAGTTTGCAGTTTCCCTTGTTCCACGGGGGCTCGGTGGAAGGAGCAGTTGTTTTAATGGAAAATGACAAATTTTTCTTATGATTAAAATATCAAGCATATCCATTGACTGTTAAATCTAATTTGCTGTGACTGAAATGTTCTCCAGTGAGATAAGATAATCTCCTGTTATAGGTCAGAGGGCTCCAACTGATTTATGGGGGAAAACCTTGGTAGAAAACATAGAGCTGTGTTTTGTGCTCTTATTTTTCAGCTTTTCTATCATCACCTAGTTAGTCATTCTTTATAAGATTTCCATTTAGCAATCCATAAAGTGACTTCAAAGAGGGCTAAAAGTTTATAAGCTGTTGGATAAGCAAGGCTGGAGCTATCACATGAATAATGGAACATGCTTACAGAACTAATTGAATTCATATTAGAGGAAGATAAGTACTTAGCAGTGATAAATAATGAGATAGGAAAATGAAACTATCAAAAGAACACACCCCTTCCATAACGTTCGTTTCTCTCTCTGTACTGTAGGTTATTTTAGTCTTCAAATGGTATTACATTGACCTTTGTTGGAAGTGGTGTCAAACTTGGCTGCAGCCTGTTGCACTTTGTCAGAGTAAACGATGGTTTCAGCAACTGTTGCTGCAGGAAGGTTTTGAGTGGGATGGTGCTGATGGAGGAGGAATGCCCTCGACCTGGGGGACTCCCTGTTGGAATTGGGCACATGTGGTTTGGACTGACTGCTGGGGATAGCTGTGTTGGGCTGGGAGATGGGAGCTCTGGCAGCAGAACTGTGCCAGCAGCCAGTCACCCCCTTCCTGCCCTGTCTGGGGCACAAACCCAACAGTTACACTTAAGGATTAGAAGAGCATTTCTTACCCTTTTTTTGTTAATACTCCAGTCATTCAAGGACTTTTTCTGGGCCTTCAGAATTGCAATTCCTCCAAGGTTGTCCAGGACCAACGTGTGTGTGAAACTGCCCATTGCATCTCAGAATGACTTCTGACCTTTTTCCTTAGCAAAGAGGACAGCTCTGCATGTCATAAAAGCTGTATGAGCAGGGTTTTGTTTGATTTTAACCAGTAAAGATCTTCCTGTTGTGAGGGACAGATTCCCTGGAGTTCCTGCTGTGGTGGGACAGGGTGGCTGATCTCACCTGCTGCTGATCCCCTCTCCCTTGTGCAGCCACGTGGGTGGAAAGCTGGGCCCTCTGAGCCCCACACACCTATTCAGGAGGGACTTTTTGGCATGTTTCCCTGCTCTGGCTCAGGGAGGCGTGAGGATGCTCTGTTTGGGATCCAGTCAGAGCCCAATTAGTGTGTGTGAGTCTGAGCTAACGAGCCCTGAGCACGGGTTCTGTCAGTCTGGGCTCAGCCCTGGCCCTGCCAGGGGTCCCCCCTCCTCAGAACACACCCTGAGAATTCACTGACCACTGGGCTCTGCCACTGGTGCTGTTAATTGTTAATTACATTTTTTGATGGGGGTGAGAAGTAGTAATTAGCTTTTTCCACCCATTTATACTTAGTAAATCAATGCTTTTCTACCTGTGAGTGAAGAAGTGCAGCTTTTCCACAGGGTTTAAATGAAGGGGTTATAGATACACTTAAATCCAGACCTTAAAACTCCAAATGCAGTTTAGTCACTCACAAATATCACCAGTACTGCTGTACGTGGTTTCAGAAGTATTGATAAAAAATGCATTTTACAATGTGGCAGATTACTTGTGGAGTTATCCCTTACCCAGTTATTGGACAAATGGAAATAACAAGTGTGTTTTCAGCAGAGCTGCAGCAGGGGATGTCAGAGGGTCGTGCCCAGGAAGGCCAAGCCCTGCAGCTCGGAGCAGAGGGAAGGTTCTGTCTGTGCAGCAGAGCTGGGGCAGCCCTGGTGCTGTTTGTCACTCAGCTGGCAGCAGCTGCTGGTGATCAGGCCTGGGAATCACCTGTGCAGGCTCAGGGTGCCCGGGCGGAAGGTGGGAGATGGGCAGGGGGGCGGGAGCCCACCTGCTGAGCCCGGATCAAAGGGCCCCGGGGTCAGGGGGCACATCCCCTCACCCAGAGCTGTCTGCTGAATAGCCATTTCAGGTTGTAAATCTGAGAGGGATTTCATTAAGTCCTTCTGGCTGCTGTTGGGGCATGAAATAATAAAATTTTATATCCGCTGCCTTTCCTGCTTCTGGCAGCCAGATTGACACTCTGTTGTCTGCAGCGTTGGGGTGTTTTCCGTAGGAAAATACATGGAAACTATTAACTGAGGACAGACAAGTCATTAAGCAAATGGGTTTTAGGCTTCTTCTGAATCGTGATTTACAATAATTTCAAATCCCGTGCACAAGCGAGCTAGAATGTTAGTTTTAGTTAACAGTGTTGCCTTTCCAAAAGAATTGTTGGAAGGTGCGTTACCCCTTTACTGTTGCAACATTCTTTAACGTGTTAATCACTTTTGTATCTGGTTACAAAGCCTCAGGATCAACTCGGCTCCAATTTAGCCATGAAGTGACACAAACCTGGTTTTTGAGGGGGGGAGGGTGGTGGTGGTGTTTGGGTGTTTTGGGGTTTTTGGTTTTGTGTGTGTTTGGGTTTTTTTAATTGAACTATTCAATAAAATTGTTCACCTGAAAGAAGTTTAACTGGGGATTTTTTATGACAGAAAATGCAAAACCTGTCAACTGCAGCCAGCGATGATAAAAATAACATTTAGTGCAAACTGGTGTGTTATTGATGAATATTGCTTGTAGCCTGTGATGGGAGTGAGACAGAGGAGCACCCCTTAATACTTGTATTCAGTATAGTTTCTCTGGTTTTGTGAACTTCCACATAAAACATTTAAATGACTTCAAGTGTTTGGCTGCTGGGAGCGGGACAGGCGCCCTGACTGCGCTTATTTACGGACCTGGTGTTTAAGGCCCCCTGGAGTTTGTTTGAAAAGTTAAGAGATTTTCACAGTAAAGGTGCCATTTCTGAAATTTAAAGTGCTCTTTTCACCAGGAGATAAGTTCTCGCTGATTAAGTCAGTAATTCTTACTAAGCCATGTTTATAGAGGCCATAAACAATGGGTTCAGTGTGCTTGTTAAACCAGCTTTCCATACCTCTCCACTCTTTTAAAAAGGGACATTTAAAATAAAAGGCAGGTGTAGATGTTAGTTTGATTTAGATGGATTTTAGATGATTAATTATGGCTACAAGTAATTGGGCAGGGGTGGTTAAGAGAGGTTTGCAGGAGAGAGATGTGATGCACATTTTCACTGAATCTCTCCTTTTGACTCAGCACATCCCTGGTCTGTAGGAAAATGAGAGTAGGAAACTGTAGTGGTCATGTTTCCTCTTGGTCTTTGCTTTCCCACAATTTTTTTCAGCAAAATATGAACATGCTGAGCACAGTCCAGTCTGTTGAACAGGTATCACTTTACTTGTAAAGTCGTGTTTAGCTATCCAGGAAGTTGTGGAATATGGATCGGGGCCGTGTGTGGCTTGGGGCTGTCCCTTCGAATTTCCAGAGAATTGTGACAACACACAAACTGTACCTGTGAAAAATGATCTCCATGTTGATGTGATTCATGGAGTCCAGTGGGATTTCATGTGAGAAATTCAGCTGAATGATGGGAATTTTTACTCGAGTTCCAACCTGAGAGTCAAAGCTGTTATTTCCCTGTCGGTTGGGCTGGGAGGTGCCTCGCTCAGCCAGAGAAACGTGTCACTATTGGACAAAAGCCCTCATAACTGTCTGATGACACCTTTATCAAAGGTGATAGTAAAAGGAGAGATGATAAAAACAGCTAAGGATTAAGATGGGCTGGTCAGTCTGCATTTCTCTAGGATGAGCCACAATCAAAAAATTGTATGTTTTGGAATGCGTTGCGAGACAGATGCTATTAATCAAGTTAGTCTCTGGTGTTTTATTAAACCTGAGGGTTTGTCTCAGGGGAAATCCACTGCCTTGGCACAAATATTGAGGAGTTTTAAAGCAAGGTTGAGCTCTTTGTGGTGCAGAGGTGCAGCAGAGCAGAGTTTAACATCGGCTTCCTCTCGGGTACGGTTATTTCTGAGCCCTGTGGGGGATGATCTGTTGAGCAGCACGAGCAGCATCCCCCTGAGCTGTGCTCCCTGGCTGATCCCCACATGTCACAAGCCTGTTCTGTGCTCCAGAAAACCCCAAATTCAGCTGAAGGGAAGGTGTAGATTCCTCAGCAGAGTTACAAACCCCCTGGCACGTTCACCACGCGTGTGCTGCTCCTTGGGCAGGAATCAGGAGAAGGCTGGAATTCCTCCTGTCTTGTCCTGCCAGCACTCGAGTTTGACAAGCTTCTGGCTTTGGTTAAGTACTTTGCAAGGCCTTTTTGTTGGAGGTTTTTAGACTCCTCTGAGTATAAGTGAGATTTTTAATTTTCTGAAGCAGGAAGGAGCAAATCAGTTTGTCTGGTGCTTCCGGACTCCTAGAAGGAGCAAGGCTCCTGGATTGCTTTAGAGTTTATCAGATGCAGCCAACGGAGTGACCTTTGGTTCCTGAAAGGCAAAGTGCCTGGTTTGTCGTGCAGTACTGGTGCCTTTTATATGGAAAGCATTAAATGTAATATTCTTCTATTTAGGCTGAAGAAATGTCTCATGAAGACCTAAATTTAAATGTCTACAAAGTGGTTTTTATGGTGGTTGTTTTTTTTAGCCCTAAGTACACAGCAGTTTGCTTTATAGACAGAGGACTGAGCCTTGAAAACTGAGGGTAATTATTTAGCTGCCTAAGGCTCAACTTTGCCATTGTTTTAGGACTTTAGTTCCTTTCTTTTAAGGGAAACAATCTCCCCCACCCCACAAAACCTTAATTAAAAATTGAGTATGTTTTTGTTCACTTTCCTCCTCAATAACTTGCATTTGGTTGTGTGTGTAGGTATGTAGGTACTTAAACATTTATTTACTGTGTCACTGGGAAATTGCCTCAATTACCATATTCTATAATTCCACTTTGTCTGATTTTGAATTTTCAAAGCTTTATTTGAAGAGACCTTAAACCCGTGGGCTCAGTCAGTCAAAAAAAACAGATCCAATTCTCATGTTAGCAGAAGTGTTAAGTATTTAAATGCTGCTCTGTTTGGTATCAGTGATTCATTTACTGTTGTTTAAGCAGGGAAATCAAGTCTGACAGTGTTTAAATTTGCTGAGATCACCGATACCTTTAGACACTTACAGGTATTAATGGTCCTTCTTTTGAGAAGGAGGTTGTGCTTTTCTATGTCCACAGACTGTTACAGATGATGTTAGCCCTCAAACTAGATTAGACTTTTCTTTCCCTCAATTCATGGGAACAGGAGAAAAAGTTCAGACTTGCTGACCAGGATATGGTGGAATTAATTAACCTCTGGTGGTATCCATTTTATTTAAGTGCAGTTGTAAACTTGTCTCTACTGGAGTTCTAAAATTCAACCTGGAATTTGGAAACCACTTCCCATCCCTGACTTACTGCAACTCTTAACTCCTAAAAAAGACATTCCTTATTGTTATTTAAATTAATTTTGAAATATGAAAAGATATGCTTGAAATCCTGACTCAGCTGGAGGCTGCCAAATGTGCAGTCAGGACACCAGAATTAAGGCAAACATTAGTGGAGGTGCTTGAAATAAATCGAATAACCACAAACTCTCTGGTTTGAAACATTTCAGTGTGCATGATGTTAAGGACTCCCCTCTGCCAACTGAAGGTTAATTTTTCAGCATTGTAAAAAGAATAAAGAAAACAAATGATGACAAAGTCAGGAATGTTGGTTGTTTCTAAAATGCCTGAAGTTCTGTAATGCCGTGATGTTCTGCCACCACTTGTGTCCTTTATGCATCAAATTTAACCAGCTCCTCGTACTTACATTGTCCTTCCCTGTTCCTGGTTTGCTCCCCTGCAGAAAGTCCGAAGCATGGCCCTGGAGGATGTGGTGATTCTGAACGTGGACACCAACACGCTGGAAACGCCCTTTGACGACCTTCAGAGCCTCCCCAACGACGTGGTACGTGTGGAGAGACGGGTCCAAACTGCTGCCCCTCGGTGCTTCCCTCAGGGGTTCAGCAGTGTCTGTCTGAACATTGGCAGACATGCTTTGAAGCCTCCTAATGAAATGAGCCAAAGCTCACGGGAGTCCTGCACTGTTAGATAACTTTTGTTTCCAAGTGAAATGGGGTGGGCCTGTTCCTGGGACTGCTTCCAGGTGAGCATTTTATATCCTGGGATATGATGTGAAATGGAGTCCTACATAGTCACTTCACGCACTGGTAGAATTCAGAACTTATTTGCTTTCTCATTCACACTTTTTCTTGGTAAATTGTTTACTTTCTTTAATAACTCGACAGAAATGTTGCATAATGTTGATCTTTTCCTTTAATGGGACATTTCCCTTTGATGGGACACAAAGCCATCCCACTTGCTGCTGGAATCATCTCCACTAAAGAAGCTGAGGGGGAAGAGCAGAGAGGTGTGAGAGTGTAAGAAGCTGCTTTTAGAGCAGAGGGTGAATGTTTAGAAGAACACAGCAGGGAAAATCTGGATTTCTTTTGCTCCATGAAAATATTATCCTGACAGGGAGATCTGAATCTTTTTATGTGCAGTTGGGAAAGAAAACTGGTATGCAGGGAGCTCAGTCTAAGCTGGTGTGTGTGAGGAGGAGCTGCAGTGATGGTGAATGCCCAGTGCCTCCTGTGGTGACCCCCCGGCATTCCCCTGGGATCCGCACTGGGATCCATCCTGCCAGAACAGGGAGCTCAGGAGGAAGGGAGAGGGCCATCTTGACTGGGAGGAATTTGGCTTTAACCAAGCATTCAGTCTATAAAAGTTGCTTCCACGAATTTTTCTGGCTTTATATAGTTTTTCATTTTGATTTCGCTCCCAGCATCCAAATCTGCCAGCTGGTCACCGCTCGTGCCATTATCCACAACCCGGGAATGACAGACCTGTAAATTTCATGGAATTATGTAAGAAATGTCTGGGTACAGTGAGCACGGGGCCTCAAACATGTATATGATTTGTCAACAATCAAGTATTATATTAGATTTTATGAGGCTTCATTAAAGGAGCTGTTGTGGGCGCACTGTAGAACATCAGAAGAGACTCCTGCAATAAACACAGAACTTCAAGCTTTGGAATGTAATAAATTTTAAGAGACTTCCTTCCTTTCATTATTTACTTTTACTTCACTTTTATAACAGTAGAGAGTTGTGTTTTATTAGTTCAAATTTCTTGATTCAGTTTTCCACAGGTCTCTTTAAAAGCTCCATTTTATCTGGGAGGATGTTTAGAGCAGAGCAGAGGAAGTGCTGCCAGCAAATTCAATTAACTGGCAGGGCTCACCAGTAGCGTACGTGGGGTAGTTTTTTTCCCAAGTGCTATATAAATACAGCTGGGATTAATATTTTTCACAACAAAGCTTTAACTCGAGTCGTGTTGCGCCGCGTAATTAATGTTTGGGATGAGGGTTTCTGTCGGCTCCGGCTCTCTGCGTTGTTCCAGGTACCTGGATGGGGCAGTTTTCCCCTCCAGGTCTCTCCCTTCACACTGTTCCAGAGTTGGCTTTGACCACTAGAGAGCAGCTGCTCTGCTGTGCAAGAATTGAATTTCTGTCAGTTCTTTCATGCATCATGTGTTTGGAACTGTAAGTGGATCAAGTTGTTCATCTCAGCAGGGAGACTCTAAAGCCAATCCATTATACTTTTTTTTTTCCTTCCTTTTTTTTTTTTTCCCCCCTTTCTGCTTCCCTGGGAGGATGGGGAGGTTTTGGGAGTGTGTCTCCCCTCTGGTCTTGGTCTAAGTAGATGCATTTATGATCTGAGAAACTAAAAATGTCTTCAGGAGTTTCCTGATCATAAATGCTTGTTATGTCAAACTACTCTGTCAGCTTTGCTACTTAACGTGAGCAGTGAGCAATTCATGCACTGCTGAATAGACAAAATTTACTTTGCTAAATTAAATCTATCTATATTCAGCAGTGAGGAAAAACATCTTCTGTGTGATGCATTCACCATCAGGTAATTAATCCAGTGGAAAATTTCTAAAGCTGTTTCCCCCCCTCCTTGATCAGCTTTTTAAATCGAGTGAATGAAGTCCAGTGGTTATTTTAGAGGCTCAGGTAGTGTGCTGTGCTTGAGCTTCATGACAGTGATGTTGCTGCCTAAACTGTTGGTTCTTGGGAATCTAGAAGGAGCTATTCTTTAATTCCTAGGATCCAAGCAAACATAGGCTACCCAAGGGTCCTCCCAGTTAGCATTTGTGTCAGAGGAGCTGCAGAGCATTGAGGCAGTTCCAGCAGAGTCAGATCAAGTTGTTTCTTTGCCCCACTTACCTCAGCAATACCTGTTGGCTATCACTGAACTGGCCAGGAAAATCAAGGTGTGTACTATTTGTTACTGATTCACTGTCTGAAATGTGAAAAACTGGCCCCCCTTCACCTTCTGCTTCTGATGTATTGCTGAAAATCTGGCAGCACGAGAGCACCCCGGGAAGCAACTTTCCTTTTAAAATAGTCATTATTAAAAAAAGAGATTTATTAAGGACTGTGATTACAATAAGTGCATCTGCTGCTGACAAGTCTCCTACACCACCGTCTGTGTTGCAACGAATAGCAAGGAGGGGGTAGTAATTTATTTCTTTTTTCTGCAACCCTTCTGGATTTGTCGTGTATTTCCAATAAGTGCCATCTCTGGTGGTGGCTGTGGCAGGGCTGAGGCCAGGCTGGCTCTGTGGTGTGCAGTTTTTGCTGGGTGAAGCCCTGGCAGGCGGTGTGTGCTGGGGCTGCAGAGCCCTGGGCACCTCCCTGCTGTGGCAGCAGCTATTGCTGGCCCTTCCCTCGCCACTCACGGGCACGAAGCTGCTCTCACAGTCCTCACTCAGGGAAAGGAACTGCTTCCAGGACAGCCACAAGTACCAAACCTCGGCTCTGTGGCCAAACCATCCTCCTAAAGGTGAATCAGTTTTTATTTCTTGTGCTGTGTTTGCAGCAGAGGGTTTCTTGCTTTATTCATGTTGACAACTGAAAAGCCTTGGACCTAATTAAAAGAATTTCCACTAGCACCTTTACTGAACCATTTCATTCTGCTGCATTGCACAGATTGCATTCTGAAACATGGTGAGAGTTGAAATCGGACCTTTAAACCTCAACTGCCAGAAGTATAAAAATCTTCTTTAAAAACACTCTCAGGGTAGACTGCATGTATATGTGTCTGTTTGGCTAGAAATAATCCTCGTTTTCAGTGGTCACAGTCTTTTAGGTTTTTTTAAGTATGACTGCCTCTTTTGGCAGGAAACAACCCTAATTCTGTTCATATCATCTTCTTTGAGTTATGTACTAATTTATTCCATAGAAAGTATGAGGGGGTTTTTGTTACTTTTTAGTCTCTTTAAACATGTTGTTAACATTTTTTTTGGTTAAAAAACTATGGCATACCTCTTGCAGTAATCCTGCATATGTATAAAACAGACACGCTACAGTGTTCAAGGAATTATCAAAATACCTGTATCAATATTCTGCTTCTGTAGCAACCAGGGAGCTGAAGCACAGAAAGGCTGTGACCAGCCCTCTGAACTTCTGTTTTTTATAAAATGAAGCCTTTTCCTTCTACATAGACAGTGAGTTCTGTATCTTCACATTAATGTTTAAAGAAAACCCTTTATAACAGTGTTTGAGATGGATTTAAAAGTTACTCAGAGCTCTGGACATTTTATTGCACTTTTAAGAACTACCTTTAAATATTTTTACATAAGTTAATATAGGAAATAAATGCATATTTCATCTCTAAAAGTTCAGACCCCTTCAAACATGAAGTGTGCTGTTCAGGTCTGAAAATCTGGTGAAGCTTTTACATTTAGAGAATTACAGAGCTCCTTGAGGGACATTATCTCAGTGAATAGGAGTGAGCTTATTTTATGGGTATGAGACGAAATCTGGTATCATGTGTTGTGTTAATGTGGGTTTGTGGGCTCACTAATGCCTGGATCATTGGCACAAGCCACAGCACTCCGGTTTATAAACAGTGCTGGACACGCTCTTGGTTATTTCTGTTATACTAAATAACTGAAATGAAACGCCTCCCACAGCAGAATCTGCAGAATATTTAAAAGGAAATGTCTTTGCGACTGTTTTGGTAAACACAAGTGCAAAGACAGCATCTAGTTCTGAGAGCAAAACAAGCAGTGCCCAGCGTGGATGCAATATTTCACACCAGTGGAGCGAGATGAGGAGTCGCTGTCCTCCCCAGACAGCCTCTGAGGGGCCATGAGGGGCTCTGAAGGGCAGCTGGGGCAGGCACAGCTCAGCCCTCCACAAATGGCTTCAAAACCATCTGAAAACAGGCAAAACACCCCATGTGAGGGTCAGGAGGAGTGTGGGGGAAGGAGTGCCCGGGAGCAGCTGTTGGGACTGGCGTGGGCAGAGGGGAGGCGGGAGCTGAGCTGGGAAAAGGCGGCAAAGGAAGGTGTCCAAGTTTCTGTCTTTGTTTCTCGCTGTCTGACTGTATGTTAATTGGCAATAAATGAAATTAATGTTCCTAATTTGACCCCTTTGCTCATGGGTCTGTATCTCCCTGCCTGAGCCCACAAGTGTGTTTGCTCCCTGGGTGCTGCTGAGGGGCGGTGGGAGAGCGGCTGGTGGGGGAACCCCCAGCCTCAAATACAGCCCTCACGGGGTTATTTTCCATTAAGTCTCTGCTATACAGGGGAATATAGCCTTAAAAAAACCTTGGATTTTGGTGAACAAATTTTTCAGACCGGAATTTGATCTTAGCCTTGCATGGATGGCCCAGCTATGCAGAGCAGTTTCTCTTATTAGTCTGATGTTTGAGTTAATTTATCTGTAATTCTTTCTTGGATTCTAATCAAGAATGACACAGAACTTCATGGACTACCTTTAAAACAGTACTGAGCAGCATGTTAACAGCGGATTTTAAGTAGGAGGGAAGGTTCAATGAAGCTTTTATTGTCCTATTGGTTTCTGAATAGAATCCAATTGTATCTTGGAGAGGCAAAACAGCTTGAAAAGTAATGCTTTTAGAACTGAAAAATTCAACTCTGAATTCACAATGTGGCCTTTTGTCATAACTGCTGCTGTGGTTAGCACGTTTTTCATTTAGCTGTGCCCCAACGTGTTACGCTTTGTTTGTGATAGGAGAGTGATCCAGACCTGCTGTGTGATTTCAGGTTTCTGCACTGAAGAACAGATTGAAGAAAGTCTCTACAACCACTGGAGATGGTGTGGCAAGAGCATTTCTAAAAGCACAAGCAGCTTTCTTTGGGAGCTACAGAAACGCCCTGAAAATTGAACCTGTAAGTAGGCAATTAGTAGGAATAAGATGTAAATCTGCAGCTGTGGTGGAGGAAAGAACCTAACAATTTGAAGTGTAGCATAACCTGCTTTTACTGAGGTCAGCATGGTGGCTCTTTGGCTGACTAGTTCTGAAAACAGTGTTCAAGTCTCCAAAATGAAAGAGCTGCAACGAGCACGATCCTTCACGTGGGGAGAAACCTGCTCGTGGAAAGGTATGGGTGTTGTTTGGTTTATTCACTTTTTTGGTACTTGATCGTGGTTTTTATTGCTTCTGGTGAGTCACCTGTCCCTGGGCTACTGCAAGTATCTTCATGGAGTTCAATGCAACCCAGTCCTGCCAAATTAATGTATTTCCACAGGTTTTGTGACAGTCTGCTTTTGGCACCATGTACTTAGGGGGTCCTTTTAAAGTGTGTATTTGCTGATAGACAGGGACAAGGGAAACAGTGTGAAGAACATCTGTGTGTGATTCGTGAGATACATCCCAGAAATATGGAGGATGAAATGGATTAACTGCAGGGTGATCCCCAGAATATTCCCAGAATATTCTGTGTTCCTCCTTCTGAAGCAGGGGAAGCACACACATATGCAAGTCCAGTGCAGTGGTAAATCCTAATTCATGGCCCAGTTTGAACTGCAGTTGTTTAGACCTGTGGCTGCTTAACAAGCTCTCTGTAGAGGACAAAATATCCTTTTGTCTTAATACCTCCTTTTCTCAATGTCAAGCATTTGCAGGCCAAAAGCTGGCCTACAAGCACAGTGTTTCTTGAGGGTGTTCCAGTAACTGAAGTGTCTTCAGTACTACAGTTTGTCTGACTTGTTATTTTTAGAGCCGGAAGGAGAAAACAGCTCAGCCTGAATTTTAAACAGCCCAGTTATCACCACCAAATAAGCATCATTTCAACAATTCATATTCAGGGTTCAAAAATGAGGTCAGCACGAGTCCTTCCGCACCTTACGGGGGAATCAGGCGAAGGGAGTGGTGTTGTGCCGGTCTGGGTGTAGGAGCTGGGCTCTCGGGGGGTGTTTCAGGGGGGCTGTGTGAGAGCAGCCAGCCAGGCACTGTGGCCAGCACCTCCTTCGTCCCCGCCGTCCCTCCTTCCGCGCAGGCTTCCCGGGGCTCCCCTGCTCCGCCCCGGGGTTGCCAGGCAACTCTGGGAATACTGGTGTGTGTGCTTTGCCTGGATGTGTGTGTGTGTGTGTGTGTGTGTGTGAGATTTAACTAGTTAAGGGATTTATGAAGGGGAATAAAAATTGGAATTGCTGTTCTGGAAATGCCATCTGGTATTTTGAAGGCTGAACGTGAAGGATGAACATTTGAAGTGAGCTGACAGTGGCACAGCCCTAGAAAGGGCAACTTGGAGGGGACAGCTAACCTGAGGAAGTAGAAGAAAGAGTTTGGTTTCCCTATCATTCCATCTGAGAAAACCTGTAAACGTAGCTGCATAAATATGTCATTAAATGCAATTTAGTAATCGGGAAGTGGAATTTTTCAGGGATTTCTTTCCTAAGTCCTTTTGTAAATCAGAAATTTAGTTTCTGACTGTGCCTTTCAATATTAGATTTAGATAAAGAAAATCTGCAAGTGTTTCATGTTCGTGTGTCACCTTCACGTGAGGTAAATATGGGGCGTAAGTGATACCAAACATGATGTGGTCCTTTGCATTTCATGGCCTGTAACTCAAAGGAATGTGACTGTTCCTTTAAAATCATCGATAATTAGGAAATAAATTCAAAGAAGCAGCAGCTTTTCCTCCTTTCATAAGGCAGTTTAATTTCATAGGCCATCTCACTGGTGTGAGCTGACTTTTTGGGATAAATGGTGTGAATTGATTTTTCATTATTCGGTGTAGGCCCAGAATGTGTCACAGAGCAGGCTTTAAATTCCCATTATCATACTTGAGCATAGTAAGAGCTCTTGTTCTGTTCAGAGGCTTTTATTCCAGAGGTAGAAGGTTGTGTAATGGACATGAACACCACAACACTGACAAGAAGTTTCTGTTGCCATGAACTTTCTGAGGCCTTTGGTAACCAGAAATTGTGTGATAAATAAGATTTACTTGACAAAATAAGCGACTCAGTGCTGTTCCCTGCTGTGTTTGCTGTAGTTGTGTTAAGCTGGGTGCTGAGTGCAGCAGAGTGTGTGTTGGGTGTGCTGTGTGTGCAGTCACCACACAGCTCTGCTGCTGTTAAGGACAGACCCAGCAGCAATGGGGTGTGTTGTGGGAGGTATTGAGGCCGTGTTGATCTTCATGGGCATGGCTTAAACTTCTGCAGTGACACCAACGGGAGCATTTTGTTCACTGGAATGACTTTTTCCAAATTCCTATTGTTTCAGTCCCTAATTCCCACTGTAGGTCCCTCAGAGTGGCTGTGTGGGGGTTTGCAGCTCTGAGCCGGTGGGTGATGTTGGGAAGCCAGGCTCAGCTTTCCAGGCTCGGAGCTGTGGCCGTGCACTTTCTTCTGCTGACACCTAGTGGTCCCACACGTTCCACTCGGGCTCTTTCCCGGGGTTTGTGAAGGAACAACCCCTCACACCTGGGAGGGAAGGTGAGCTCCGGGTGAGACAACCCCAGAGCAGGGGGTGTGGGGTGTGGGTCGGTGGTGCTGGTGCAGCCTCAGTCCTGTCCATTTGAGAGCAAACAGAACCTCTCAGGGGCAGGGATGATGTGCTTTTCTGCTTCCACCCCTGTCCTGTGCTGCCATTGCTGCAGTACTCGCTAATTTGTGGCTGGCTGATCCTAATACTTGTTGAAACTCACAGCTGTGTTATGGCCTCCAGTTTTCACACTGCTTTGGCTGAGCTGCAGCGTCTAGGAATGTGTGCCTTGATGCTGCCTTGGTTCTGTTGTCCTGTCAAAGCCTGATCATTTATAGTTGGATTTGAAATAGAGAAGGCAATGTATTACCAGTTGTCATAATTGTAACTTTGATAGGAATTCACTCTGAATATGATGCAATTTGAGCAATGGTGGGGGAAGAAGCCATTACAAATAAGAGGAAATCTTCTTTTGCAATATAACGTTGAATTCAACTTAAGGAAATAATTAATGCATTAATTATTTTATATCAGTCTCTTGAATGGAACACAATAAGTTCCTTCAGCAATTCCAGATCCATGAGATCAGAGTGGGACAGAAGTCAGAAAAGTAGATGGTATTTGGTGCAGAGTGAAAAAGCAAATGCCAGATGAGTCTAAAAGGACATTTTGTTGGAATATGTGTGCAGTAACATAAAGAAAGTGCATGCTACATACTGGTGCATAATTCATTTTGCAAAGGCTTTGTAGCATTCAGTGCTTTATCTACTATGAAGTATGATTGTTGCCATGGTGAATTATTTTTTTAAGTTATTCAGTGGAAGAGTAAATAGTTGTTTCCAACTCCCAGTAATTGCCACATCCCAGCCCCTTCCTCTCCATAACCATCTTCTGCATAGCTTTTTTTCCCCTGCATGTATATTTTAAAGGTATACACTGTAGATTCTTCCCTGTCACCAGAGCTGTGTCAATAGGTCAGAGCTTTAGGAGTGTTTATCCACCTATAGAAAATATGAAGAAGGTGATCGATCCCTAATGCTTAAATAACCTGTGCACAGAGCTGGTAAAATTAACCCCGAGCTGCTGGGGGAACAGGGAGCAGAAGCTTATTAAGTAGAACCTGTTGTTTTACTTGCAGTTTTGTTGTGTTCCTTTTAAAGTCAGTGCTGATGCAGAGCACTAGGAATTTTCCCCCACCCGTCTCTGCTGTTTTCCTGTTCGGGTGGTGTGAGCTCTCACACCCATGAGACAGTCTAGGAGTGCCTAAATGACAATCATTCCTAAGTCTCATCCTGATGACTTTACTAACAGGTTGGAGTAGACAATGAGAGTGGCACTGACAGTGTGTAAAACCTGATGTTTCTGTGATAAAAATGGAGATAAAATGAATTTCTGTGTATTCTGGAACTGAAACGTGAGCCTTTTTTTCGACTCTGACGATTCTGTGTTTGTGGCATTTTGAAGACCCAAGTTTTTGACAACCTCCCTTAGAAACCACCTGTAACTATTGTTATGTTTCCCCATCTATGGGAAGTGCTCTAGAAGCCATACTAACCCGAATTCACAGTCACTGACTGGAAAAGATTTAGTGGGAAAGACAGTTTTGTTTGTTTTCTGTGCGCTGTTTGTTTTCATTTCAGTCTTCTTGCTGTTTCCTCTCTCAGCCTTATTGTTGCTATAGACAAGTTTCTGCTTTTGCTGTTTTAAACCTTAAAAATGCTCTTTTTCTAACAAGCATTTACTGTTCTTCAAAATGCATTTATTATTCTACATCTAAGTCTGTTGAGATATACATATGTTAATGAAACTGAAAAGACACTCTCTTTAATCTCTTCTAGCAGTCTGGTATGTAGTAAATAGAATTGTTTTGTAATTTCCAAACTGTTGTAAGATCCTGTGTTATCTAATTCTGTGTGCCACGCTGAGGAGAGGGGGGAACCCAAGGTTCTGGAGGAAAGGTGCTGAAAAGTAATATTTGAGGAAGTAAACATGACCCTGTGTTTGTGGCACCTCCTCACATGGCTGAGGAGTGTCTTGGGTTCCGCGGTGTAACTTTGCGGCCCTGCGGCAGTTGTGTGCTCAGCCTGGCTCGGGTCACCCTGCATCCTCCACGGTGCTGCTGCAGAATGAAAGGAGCTTTGTTCCAAAGCCTCTCAATCTCCCTGTTACCCGGGCAGGCTGAGCAGCGAGGAGCAGTCCGTGGTACGTCAGCTTTGCTCTGCGAGGATTTGGATATTCAGTTATTCGGCTGTGCCCATCACACCTGCTTTGGGGGTTTGGTTGCTATTTTATGCACTTGTTTTTGTTTCTCCTCAATTTGTTTCGAGCCTTTGGTTGTTTGTTTTAGCCTTGCGTGTGTTTTTGTTGTCTCCCCATCCTTTGGTTGTAATTGAGAGAGCACAGCCTCGCTGAGCAGCGAAGCACCGTGCAAATGCCTCGGTGCAGGAGAACTTGGAGATATTTCCTGAACTAATAAAGCGCAGGGGACTTGCAGGGGAACAACAAGGCACATAAACAAACACCGAGCGGAAAAGAACATCACCCTTGAATTCAGCGGCTGTGTGAGGCACTCAGTGACTGTGTGTTTTTTAAATGAGCTGTTGTATCTGGTATTAGAAGAAAAACCCCAGACAACACACATACACACATAACCACTAAAAACCCCACCCAAAAGACCTTTCAGGCAGGTAGGGAAGGAGTGAAATGTGCGTTCTCAGCAGTATGGGCAGCTGTACAACTGAACAGAAGGATTGCTTCCCTTGACAGAAAATGGTAGAAGAGATTGGGGTATTGGATTTGTAGAGTGGATTTCAATAGCGGACAAAGTTGGTGAAATAATGATAAAAAGTAGAATATTTAATCAGGTTATGAACAAACTAAATAGATCTTCATAATAGAACAGTTGTGCCACTCTGGGCTTTCGGTGTCCGTGTATTGTGCATGAATTGGAGTGTACAGTTTGTGCTGTTACGGGACACGTGGACAGGAGCAGGGCCCTTCCCGGGGCAGCAGAGAACGGGACACGGGGCTGCACAGACAGCGTGGGGTTCGGGACGGGCACGCCTCAGTGAAAGGTAAATCCTGGCTCGTGGCCACAGTGCCATGTGGGCAGAATTAGTCTGACACTGAGGACCACTTTTTTCTTCTCCCTTCTGTTTTGGGGGGCACAAAAACGTAAACTCAGCAGAGGGCTGATAAACGCGTTGTTCTTTAAAGCACACGCTACTCCAGTCTGGTAGAACATCACATGGAAACATTCTGTCCTTTCTTATCTTTTTCTAATTTAATTCATTGTTTTCTGTGCCTTTCATTCAGTGAGTAGCAGCTCTGGCAATGACAGATATGCTATTGTGACTGAAATATGCATTTTGTAAGTCATAACTTTACTTGGTATTTAAATAAACTGTGTATGTACAGCGTGCAAGATTTATGCAGAGCACAGCTGGAGGTATTCTGCTCAGAATTCCTATGGTTTAAAATGTCTCTTTCAAGTTTGAAAATGTGTTGTGAAGTAGATACCATTATGATAATTGGAAGTTCAGCTTCTCTGTCTTGCTCTATTATTTTTCTTGAATACAATTAACACATCACACACACTTCACCTGGTCTCTCCTCATTTACCTCTGACACTTCCTTGATATTTATTTAGACACATGTGGTGTCTTTGCTTTGAATTCAATAGTTGGTACATTCACTAGATTTATTTTTTTTTAATAAACATTTTTCTCATTTAGAGATACACAATTAGTGTGCATTGTTAGAGAAAAGTATACATATTGATGTCAGTTCAAATCTTTTACTTATTTGTTAGATGATCACGACATAAATTGTATGAAGATTGTAGAGAAGACTGTGATTACTCTCAAATCAAAATACCTGCTGAGAAGTTGCAGGAACAGCTCATTTTATTGTAGTTCTCACGAGGGAACAGTACAGAGAAGGTATGCACAGAGCTGTCGAGAGAAAAATTTAAACATATATATGAATAATACATTTAATTTGCAATTGTATTTTCTTTAGGGTAGCATCAAGAAGAAGCACAGATCTCAGTGCTTTGTTTGAATTAAGCTTTATTCTTTCGGACTCGGTGGCAATGCTTTTATTTCTCAAAACAAAAGAAAGACCAAATTCTTAAACTGGGCCTAATAAAATACTATGGACATAGTTTTTATCTTAAATAATATATGACACATCACATTTCAGCGATCCACAGGGGGGAATATGAAAATACCATTATGTGTACTTTATTTGTGGAAATTAGGTTTGAAGTTTTCTTTATTTCTTCTTTTTATTGTTTTATTTTAGTTTTAGAAACACTCCTAACACTTGGAGATTTAATAAGGAATAAATCCAAAATTTGATCCAAAAAATGCAGCCTAAGCTTGATCCCCACAATAAGGCAGGCAATTTTTGTGGATTATTTCAAGCATTGTAGCTGCACTTTGCAGTGCACTGGGGCTGTGATCCTGTAGAGCTCCTGCTCACCGTCCCTTCCTGTAACTGCTGTTTCCGGAGGATTTGCAGTAACTGTATTACTGGAGATGTCTGATCTTTGTAAATTAGTTTACTACAGGAAAAAAGGAAAAGGTGTCCTCTACCAAATAAGGATTCATTTGCTTTTCCTCAGAATTGGGTTGATCAAGTGGGAGCTTTCCAGGTCCAAGACTGGCAGGCTTTCCTGTGGGTCTGGAAAACACGTGCTGTTGTTGTTGGGTTGGGTCCCAAGGTCAGGGCCATGGCCAGAGCCCTTGTCCTGCGCCTCTGCTGGGGTGAGAAACCAGCAGAAGAGGCCTTTGGAAAGGAGACCTATTTCCAATAGTGCTAAAGGAAATCAGGGGTTTCTCCTGAGGGCTCTTTGACTTGGACTTCCAGTTTTCAAAATGCACATTTAAAATTATCTCTAGTAAAACCCCTTGGAAGAGTGTATTTTTTTATTTTATTTTATTTAGTGAAATCATTCTGTAATTTAATATTTCAAGTCCTGGCTAAGCTGTAAAGCTTAGGGCTGATAAACAAAGCATCTGAAGCCAAATGGCCCCTTAGCTAACCCCAATTAAAATAAAGATTTCACTGCGCTCTGTCCTGACAGAGAGGGAACATATTGTTGCCTTTAAGGGAGTTTGGTTTAGTTAATGAAAGAATTTATTTCATTTTTTTTCAAATACAGAACCTAATTAAATAAGTTTCAACTTGACTTGTAGTTGAGGACATTTTAACTCCTTAAAGGTTACTCATGTGTCCAAGTGTAGCTCTCTTTTGAATAATCTCTGATGCAGAATGTAGTTTGGTGGTCTGGGTAATAAGAAATCTCACAGTAGATCTCTCGTAACTGTTATGTGTGTATCATACATAAGTGTTGTTCATCCTCAAAGCATAAAACTTGTCATTGGCATTGCATTATTTGGACATATTGCATGAATTCTGCTTTAAGTATGTCTCAAGATTTAGTAGCTAATACTGGATTCCTAAAGGTCCTGTGCAAATGGGGCTGACTTGGCTTTGCTGAGTGCACGTCAAGAGCTGTAGATGATACCTGTGCTTTGCTTACTCCTGCTGCTCAGTGGAAAGAGAAATGTGTGGAAGGATTATTTTGGTGAAGCTCTCCAAGCAGCTGCTAAAGTCTGCATGTCCAGAACATTTTATCTTAGAGAGGATTAATGATGAAAATGAGAGCAATTTGTAAGAATTACGTGTGTGATTAGTTTGCCTTTAAAGTTCATCCCCCATTTATCAACCAGGAGTTTATTGCATATTCTCAATGACAAATAACACTTTCATCTAAAGATGCTTCCTTGTTACACATAAGAACATTTTATGTGTAACATTATGTGTTATTTATATGTAACATTTTGTGTGTTACATTTTAGATGTAACTTACCAGGGAAGTTCACACTTGGGGTCAAATTTTCATTTGTGAGAAGTTTGTAAATCTTTTCCCCAGAGGTATCTCTGCAGCTCTGAATCCATGTTGTTTTGGGGCAGCGGCTCCTGATGCCCAGGGAGAACTGCTGGATGGAAGATGTAACAACATACACGTGTTGTGCCCCCTCATTTGGGGATTTTAAGCTAATGCTGGAGTATGTGCTCTCCTCTGAATGGCACTTGATCACATTCTCCTTTACATGTTGAGTAAATTGCAGTCCAGCTCTCTCAGAATGAGCTTCCAGGGTGAGCAAAGAAGCTTTTCCCAATTCTGCTTCAGGCCTGTGTGAGTGTTGCCTTCAGCTATGGGGGTAAATGACAGTCAAAAAATTTCTGCCTGTGGGAAGAAATAAATAATTTTATTTATGGAGAAGTAACAAAATATTTAATTTTTTAGGAGGGTCTTGCAGGGGCTTTTTAGTTGAAAAAGAGTGTTCTTTGGTGTGGGTGTGAACATGAATGAAACATGAAGGATTAGATGGTACTGGGGCCCTAAAAATCTGTTACTTGTTTGGCATATGTTACAGATCCTGAGGTAACTGAAATGCAGTGCTGTTCTTTTCTCTTCTGTGAATTTCTGTAGATCATTATAATTGTGTTTCAGAAATCTCAATAGTTGCCAAATGTGACCAAAAATAACACATCACATGCAGCCAGAGTTCCAGATATCCTCGCTCTGCCCTAAAGCCACGTTTCCCAGCCATTATCTTGTCATAGCTTATTGTGCTCAATTTTAATTAAACCTTAATAGCAATTTTGCAATCAGAACTGACGGGAAAGTTTTCCAAAGAATATATATATATATACCCACAGGATATTCCATTGTGTGTTTTTCTTGTTTCTTATCTTGTCCAAACTGTTCTTTGAAACAGTCTTTGGTGCTGGAGAATGTGAAACAGCAAAGGGTGCAGTGGCTTGACTGACAAGGATGGGTTTGCAACCAGGAGTCATCAGTTGCATTTTGTGTTGTTCAGGAACATCAGTTCAGACCCTTACTTATGGGATGAGGATCTTGGGGTTTATTTGATTGTCCTTACGCTTGGTGTGATTCTACAGTTAGGTTTCAACATTCAGATGCTGAATCTTCAAATACAGAAAGGACTTCTGCAAGGCTGCAACCTGTAGTTCTTGTGTCTCTGCCTCCGAGGGTGTTGTGTTCACAAATGCTGGGCACAGCTTTTCCTGTTGGGTGGTGGGTCGTTGTTCTTATTGCTGTATAGGAAGCCCTGTAGAATTAATTGGTTGTCAAATCCCTGAGAAATAACGGATTAATGCGCTTGACCACCGTGCCCCGCTCAGGAGCTGCAGTCTGCCCCCGTGCCCAGCCTCCCCGTGTACCACAATTACAGATGTGCAGCAGGACATTTAGTGGGTTGCATTTCATTAATACGATTTGAGCAGACAACCCCAGGTTGCTGTCGGGCCGTGCTGACAGCTAATTACTGAAATGAAGGGTGTACATGGCCAAGGAACAATGGAGCACGGCTCAGAACAGGCAAACAGCGCTCATGGCATCTCTCCTTGGACAGGCTGTCCTGGCTCTGCAGACCAGTGGGACATGCATGATCCTGGTGGCGAGTCGGACTTCAGGGAAACAGCCGTGGTTGCCAATGATGGAGATGTGACACAGTTCTGGTTTGCCCTTCCCTCTGTTAATTCAGACATGTGTGTACCTGCCCCAGCTGCTGACCACAGTTACTGCTGCTTACAGACATGGCACATTTCCCCAGACCATGTCCAGTCTGTTTACTGGAGTATCAAAGGTAATGGGAATGGCAGTCCATTTTGGGGCATTAGTTACAGGAAAGCTCTCCCTGATATTTGAAGGAAGAGGATCAGGAGTGACCCCTCATTGTCTCTTCCAGCATAACAAACCACAGGCAACCAAGAGGCTTTGTAGCAGCAAAGGTTCAAAATAAGCAAGGAGCTGTTCTGTGAGTTGAGGTGGTGATGGTGCCAAGCACTCGACCAAGTGATGCTGGGGAAGCTTGTGTTGGTCTGGGGGCAGTTGGAGAGATACCCAGGAGAGGCCTGGGCTGGGGTTTGTTTGGCACACAAACACCCCTTTGGCACTGAGCACTTGTGTGCTGGTGTCACTGGAGAGCAGGGGAAGCTGGAGCACAGTGTGCTCAGTGCTGGGGAAGGGCTTAGTCAGGGCTTTTGGTTTTATTAATTATCTGCAGGATTATTAATATAATGTGGTGCTGGCTGCAAAGCAGTTTTATCATCCAACTGGACTGACCTGTGCATTGTAAGATCAGGTGCTAGTTATTGCTGGAGGTGTTTTTCCTGTTGATGGTAAGAGGAGTCTGGTGTGGCTTATCTGGTGGGTACATCCATATCCTGGATTACAGCAAGAGCCAGTGTCCCCTCTGAGCAGCTCCTGTGATTTGATCTGTCCGTCTCCGAGTCCACAGGTAGCATGGAGACAAAAAGTATTCTATTTATTGTTGAATTTGAACTGAGTCTCAACACTTTTGATTCATATCTTCTGCTTAGTGGGAGGAAATAAAAGGACAGTAGCAGTTTGCCAGTAAAGTCTGTTCTGCCTGATCAACTCAAACGTTCCCGTTGAGGCGCTGCAATAGTTTGCTATTCTTGCAATTCATTTTACAAAACAAGTTCCAGATTGAGCTCTGCTTCCATGTATTCTCTCTCCATGGATATTATGTCCTTTTTCTCATTTCAAATTAGGTGAGTACAATGAAATCCTTATTTTACATATTTATTAACAAGGTTTTCATCCCTGTGGTATTGTAACTACCCTCACTACTTTATGCAAAGAAATTACACTGAGAACTCACAAACCTTCAGGAGGTGTATGTGGTCACTCTTTTTCAAGCATTACTGCTCCTGTCTGTGTTATTCTTGCATGTTGCTCCACCAACCCTTATTTCCTGCCCTCCCTTTGCAGATGCTGTTGATGGCACTGATTATTATTATTATTATTTAATTCTAAAATAAATCACATTATAGGCCTCATGCCACGTTCCAATCTCATTGGATCCCCACTGTTAGAAAACTGATGAATGAAGAAAGGATGTGACTGTGCTGTCTGGCATGTGAAGGGTTAAGGGAATTTTTAGCCTCCCCAAAAAGTATTTGGTCAGGTACTCAGGTGCTGGAGATTTTCTTAGCAACATCAGTCACCTAGGAACACGATCATCTGCTGTTCTGGGGTAGAGATTACAGGGCTTAATGATTAGCTTCTATAAGCTGCAGCTGATGCCAGACTCTACCCCCTTTACACCTAATTAGCCTCATTAATGAGCTCTTCTGCTCTCCACAGAGAGGGCTTCCTCCTCGGAATAGGAGGCAAAAATACTTCACCCAGGTAGATGTGCTGAAACCTTTAATTATTGCCCACACCTGCACGGGGTTGTGTCTCTGACAGAGAGACTGCTTACCCAAAACTCTGCTTACTGCAGTGACCACAGGACAGAGCCTTAACCCTTGAGCACCTTAGCAACTGGCTTGAAGCTTTGGAAGTGTTTATGTAGGGTGGAAAGAGAAGCAGGGGAAAAGTCAAAGCTTAATAGAGTTGGGGGGGTTTGTATGTGATGAAAATGTTGCAAAAAGTTTGAGTATTTTGTTTAATCCTGAAAACTGAGTTGAGATTGCTATTGAATGTCAAGCATTGCATTAGCAGAACTAAGAACACTGTTAGGCAAGTTTCATTCTTTAAATGAGCAGCTCCTGCACTTGGGGAGATGTGATTTTGTGCTGCAAAAATGGAAACGTGGAAAAATTACCTGTAGTAATCAATGGAGCAGGCAGTAACTGAACTGATGAAGTGTTCAGGGTGTTCTGAGCTGTAGCAATTATTGGTCAGTGTTTACTACATTTTAGTAGTAAACTACATTTAAACTTGTTGAAATTCAGTAACTTGTATTTTACTGTTGCTTTAGTGAATAGTAATTAGAACTACATCAAATCTCCCCAGCCAGTTGTAGAGGAGAACCTCATCACCTGTGCCTCTCCTGACAAAGAGGAATGGGTGCTGTGGCATGTCTAAGAGTCTAGTGACAGAAGTGACAGATTTACAGTCTCACCTGTGCGATGAATAGCGACAACTAAAGCTTCCCTCAGATCTCTTTAGTGAAGTTAAAACCAGTTAATTCTCCTTCTGCATCTGTATCAGCATCTAAATATTGTATTAAAATACTTTGCTCTTGAAAATAGCTGTTTATTGAATGTGGGTTTGGGGATCATGATACAGAGGAGTCATATACATCTTGCACAAAACCATATTTTCATCATATTAACTTGGGTGAATCATGGAAGCTCCATTGATTTGGGTGAGTTTGGGCTTTTTACATGTATCTAAGAAATCCAAAGAAAGCAAAATATGAGCATTTGTGATCTTTAGACATATCAGTCATTCACAAATCTTGGCCAATGACTTATCACTTTTGCAGAATTTTTTTTCCCTATTTTATACAAAATAGTTTATATTCTGTTGAGTTTTAATAAATGAAGCAAAAAGAGCAATACTTGCGGATTGTTTTTCCGAGCACACTTTGGTATTTTGTCATAGCACAGAATAACTCCTGTGCAGAATTGCCCTGTAATTTCCCTGCTTCTCTGTACTGGCACTGGTGTTCCACAATAGCTGAGGCAGAAAGGGCCTGTCTTGGCAGCTGCTCTGCATGCGGAGCGGCCCGGCCTCGCCGGGAGCTCTGCTCGCCGAGTGATTGCTGAGCCAGGCCTCAAATTACCTCGCCAGCTAATGATAAAATCGCATGCGGGCCACAGGGGCTTTTGTGGAATAAATATAAGAGTGGAACAATATCCAGTACACATTATACCAGTAATTTAAAGCATATTCAGGACAAAGAGAGAGTTCCCAGTGCAGGCAGCATCATAGAGATTTGCTGTATCTGATAAAGATTAGGTTTCTCAGCTCATAATACCATACTATTACTTTTCTTTTGTTAGTCTTTCAACACCTACACTCCTGCATTGACACAATATCAAGTAGGAAGAGGAAGAATAGCCTTGTATTTAAGGGACTGAGCAGGGATTAAAGAAATTTCGGTTCTTTTCCCTGGCTCTGCCAGAGACTTTTGTGACCGTGTACAAGTTACTTATTATTTTCATGCCTCTATTCTTGATCTGTGAAATGGTGATTTTTTTTTTTCTCCCTCTTTCCCCCAAGCTCTTTCTTGCTGGCTCCTTTGCACTTCATGTGCCAGGCTTGTTGCTTAAGTTCCAGCTCCGAGGCTGTAGCAGTTGCTTAGGGATAGGAAGCGCCTGGCTGATGCAGGGGAGGAAATCAGGGCAGGCAGTGGCTGGAATGAGCCACAGAAACACTTGGAAAGCTGCCTGGCTCCATTACAGTGAAGTACCTTCATTATTTGTGAATGTGAGTGCGTGTCATTTTCCTTGGTGTAACATGAAAATGTCAGGTGTCCTGATAAACTAACAGGGTTTGAAAGGAGAAGCAAAACCATTGCTGTGTGGTTGGTGTAAGTTCTTGCCAGTTACACATTTTTTGCAGTTTCATCTTTCCTTTGAAGTCGGTTTTGTCCAAATTTGATCAGATTCTGTAGTGGTGTTGGATATTCCTGTCTGAAATAATGTGTAAACAGGTGGTGTTGAACTCTCACTGAATCTATCAGTATCTCAGCTGGTTTTCTTACAATCCTTTAATGCAGATAAATTTTAGTCTGCATTTTTTCTACAGAAGTTTCATAGTAGTTTTAATACACCTAAATTCTTTTGGTCTGAAAGATTTTTGGATGTTGTGGAATTGATTACAGTTTAATGGTCCATGGCATTAGAATAATACCTGTATTACTAGAATTCTGAAAGAAGCAGAGGCCACAGAATTTTAATTACAGTGTTAAAAAGGTTCTGATGAAGTCTGAATAGCTGCATGTCATAATTTCACATTTAAAGTTGAGTTGTGTGTTTAAATTGCTTCATCCTCGTTGGCAGCCTGCTGATAGATATTGGTGATCTCCTCAGTGCTGTAGGAACAGATCTGTGTCCTTGCTGGGGACACTTGGCTTTCTTTGGGGGTTGGTCAGGAATGTGTTTGACAGGACACTTGGAAGGGATGTGGATGTGATTGGCATCCACCTTTCTCCCTTTTAGTTCTCCTTCAGTGATATTCTTACAACTTCTTACAGGATCACCTGATATCAGATCACACAGCTGTTTAGGAATTCCCACTCTCCAGCAACTGCAAGGGTGGAGAATTCAGAGAAAGGGCCCATTTTTTTGGTACTGTATACAGGGATATTCACTCTTGCTGTGTCTCTACCAGGGGCTGTGTATTGTGGTGAGGAACAGGAAAAACTGCCTGAAATTGGGCTGGGATGGAAATGGGCACTTAGGTGAGATGGTGTTTGGGCAGTGCAGTGTGCAGGGTTTGAAATGCTTTTTAAGATTACATTTATCAGAACTGGTAGTGTCTTTTTGAGCAGAGCCTGAATGTAGTTTTCTGAAGAAGATGTGTGGTCAAACCTCTGAGCACACGAGTTCTTTGTTCCTGAGCAGCATCTTGAGAAGCTAATAAAGCCCTGGAGTCATTTGCCTAACATTTGCAGAGGCTGTGGATTGTGCTGTGGCTGAGGGGGATGCACAGAGCTCTCCTGGGCTGAACACCCCAGCTGGTTGTTGTTGTCACAGTTGCAAGCGGGACGAGCCAGTGTCCCATCCAGTGGCTGCCACCAATTCCAGGTGTCCTTTCTGGAATCCTGCTGGCTTGGCTGATGGTCCTCCTCTGGCTGTGAGGAGCTAATCTGCCTGTGATGCTGCAGTCCCAGTTCTGGAGAGGCCTGTGGAGCAGGGCCTTTGCTTGCTGCTGTACCTGACTCTGACACCAGGTATCCAGGTCAGTAGGATGGTCCTGCTGTCTTGGTTTCCTTGTAAGTCTGGATGGAATTAAGGGTGATGAGTCCTAGAATATCCCTGCAGGCTTTGCTTTGTCATTAACCGCTTTGAGTACAGGACATTATTTGCACCCCTGGGGGGTAATAATCCAGTGCTCCAAGGGTCCTTGCACCCTTGGGTTTGCTGTTTCTTTGGGGTTGCTGTGTGGTACAGTGACACTGCACTCACAGCTTGTACCCTGTCACACTGGCATCTTGTTCTGCACCTTTAAATTCCACCCACATCTTTTGATTCCGTGGCTGATTTACAGAGCAGCTCTAATGGTTTGTGTGTTTATTAGAGGGGCTTTGAAGGAGCACCTACGTGTACGAAGGCATGCAGACAGCAGCTCAAAATTCATTACCCTGCACCACAGGCTGCCCCTGATACTGCACAGAGATCACCCCTCTCTTCCACGGCACAGCTTTTAGGGTTGTCTAAACAAAGTCTTCAGCTTTGGGTTGTTGGGGTTGGTGATTTTTTCACTGGGGTTTTTTCCCATATACTCAGGTTTTGTGAAACCTTTGCTTGTGTGAGGGGCTCTCACTGCTGGCCTCGTTTGCCCCTCTTTGGCCCCTGTCTCTGGTGCCTGGCTGTTCTCTGCAGCACTCCAGTGCTGCCCTCCCAGCACCGTTATCCAGCTGCACACCCTCAGGAGTGGGAGCAGTTACATTCCCATGGGTTCCCTTGGCTCCTGCCTCTTCCCAGGAGCGTCCTTTGTGTTCGCCTCTGTCCCTTCCTCCATGGCCTTCTCTCATCAGAGCTGTCTTCTGTCCCACATATTTTCAGTCCTTTATATTCACCCTGAAAGTTCCTGCCATAACCAGTGAGCTGAGGAAAAGTGATTTCCTTGAAAGATGAGGGATCACGGTGAAGTTTTTCACAGTGGACTTAATCAAAATCGGGCTTTTTCTTTCAATTTGCATTGTGACTTCTTAAAATATAGCAGCAGCTTTCCTGAAACTCCAGAACAGTCTGAAATAAGTCCTAGACTCCTTTTGTTTTCCACTTACTGTCTTAAGTAATCTTAAACATTATTATAGAATGTGACACAATTCCAATTTAAAAATAGGTCTGGCAACAGATCAGATGTGGGCTGGAACTTCTCAGCTCTTTAAGGGGTCATGAGGTAGCAGCAGTGCCCTGCTGAACTTCATTATGCCAGATGAATATAAAATATTCATATAAAGGGAGATTTGCAAAGGCATAAAAAAGACACCTATTTTTTCAATGCATCTGGGAGTCTTAAACCTTAGTCTTATATTTAAAGAGACTTGTGTTAAGATGGCAGATTAAATGTGTAAATTTGTGTATTAAGAATAATTTTGTGATCCAATCTTGAAATCTACTTGAGTGGTCTATAATATCACAGATCAAATCAGATTCCCCATCGAGCTGTGCTGTGCACACATTCAGAGGCTTTGCAGTGCCATGTTTTAGCCTCTGTTTGGCATTTACAGTTGGAAGGGGGATTAATGGACATTTGAGGTGTTGATGAATCAAGGCCTAAATTCTAATTGTTAGAACCAACAAGTTTAGGAGTTGATGGGTTTATCAGAACAAGTTATTTTAATTGTTTTACACGTGAGCAAGACCATTAATTCCACAACACCTCTGCAGTCCCACACGTGTCCCCTCGTGTGTAATGTCACTTGCCAGTAAAAGCAGAGCTGATTAGCTTTCTAATTTACAGTTACCTAAGCAAATGTGTCAGGGAGCCGGTGTTGCTGTGCAGGCTGTGCTGCTGCAGTGCAGCTCGGGGAGGTCAGCGGGGCGGGAGGCACTAATGCATCCTGAGCTGCAGAGCTCACGCTTGACCTCGGCGATTAAAGTTTTCCCTGTCATCTCCCAGCAGTTGAGCCTCGATTGTCTCTTAAGAAGTCAAAAGGTCTAATCAACCTAATGAACAAACTCAATCATTAGTACTTGGGGAAGGAAGCGTGTTAGCACTCTAATGGTGCCCCAGCTGCCGTGGGGGTGTTCTGGGAGCAGAGCCCGGCTCAGCGGGGACCGCTGGGGTGCTGTGCTGGGTGGGCAGGGGAGCTTCCCTTGGTAGGGCACTGTCCATGCTCTGCCATGGCCTCGGGAGCAAGCTGGGATCCTTGCAGGGGATAGGAAGGGTTGCCTGTTTCCTGGTAAGTGCTTTGCAAGTGGGGATTAAATGAAAGCTAAACCTTCCTTGGATGAAGTTCTTGGGTGGACTTTACCCATTCCTCCCAGCTCTTTCTGCCTCTGACATACACAAGTATTTTTCAGGGATCCTTTGTTACATTCTGGTAAGTGAATTTGATGGGGAAGCTTTTTCATACTGGTCAAGTAGATGTCAGCTCTTAGTCATTTAACTGCACTGAAACCTTTCAGAGAGTGCACCCCTTGGTTTTGGAGGCAGAACCTTTGTTGGCTGCAGTCAGTGTGTCATGGACACAGTCACCAGTGTCTTCTACACCAGGCACATCCCAGCCAGACCTGTTTTTCTAAACATCTTTTATTTGTATACTTTGAAATGACATGTGTTATGATTCTTTATTCTGACGAGAGCAAAGCCACAGGGAAGAAAAAAAAATGTGTTTCTTCACAGTCATGCTTCTTGCCTGGGAAGAATGTAGTGATTTTGGTTTTCCCTGTAAATTCCTGCTAGAGTAAATCAAAGACAGGTTATTGACTTCAAAATTAATTACCCTGAAACTTATCACGTAAGAGTCTTGCTTTCTTTTCCAAATCCATGGAAATTCAGTGGCCCAAGGAAAGGTGACAGAAGCTCTCCTAAAAGAGTGATTTCTTCCCTCTTTCAATGAGCCCTATCCTGGGCTTAGAAACTTGCAACCCTAATCCTTTTCCTCAGGCACTTTAGTGGCCTTGTTGTCCTGCCTTTACCCAGCCAGTGCTAAATGAGATTGCCAATTTAAAGCTTTCAGAAATTGAATGATACCACCCTTTTAAAGGGGGTGCTTTAAGGTTTACTCCTATCTAATGTCAATTTTGAATGTTCAACAGATGAAGAGTCCAAATGTATTTTAGTCTGAGTATGAAAAAGCCTCCATATTAATTATACATCAGTATAATTTAGTCATTCTTTGTTATTTTCTTATTTTGAATTCAATAAATATATTTGCTTGCTCTGTTATGTATTTGTAGATGTGTGGAGGAAATTTGTGCCCTTATGGCAGATGCACAGCAGATTTCAGCATTACCATAACTCATTAAAATCCTGTAAAAGTAAAGCTGCAAAACAATTTCTGTCTTCTGCCAACAAGATTGTGAAAAAGGGAAATTCCACTCATTCAATATGAGTGGAATCTTTCAGGACTGGGGAGAACAGAGTGGACATTCCTGGCCTGCTCGTGCTGGGTCTGCTCAGGCAGATCAGCAGAACAGACAAAATTCAGATGACTGTGTGTCATATTTTGGGGACCGTACGTAAAATTACCATTTTGGATGATGAAAGTTCTTCACCAGCTTTAGCAATATGTGCATTCAGCCACTGTGGTTTATTTGGATGATACCCCATTTGCAGTTTTTCGGTCCCTGAAATGCAGCCCAGTTCGGTGGGTGTTTGGGGGGCTGTGTGAGCCAGCTGTGATGGGGAGGGGAGCAGGGGAGGGGGGCAGAGGGTGGCAGTGGCTGGGGCAGAGCTGTTGCAGTGTGTGGTGCTGTGCCCTCTGCAGGGTGAGCCCATCACCTTCTGTGAAGAGGCGTTCGTGTCCCACCGCTCGGCCGTCATGAGGCAGTTCCTCCAGAACGCCATCCAGCTCCAGCTCTTCAAGCAGGTACTGCCTCCTTTGCCCTGGTGGAGATTCTCTAACACTACAAGGGGAGGGGGAGGGCTGTTTTTATATTACTTCATCTGTCAGCCACAGAAAAATCGTGTAGTGCAGAACCTCAGTTCCTTCCTGCTGGCTTCTCTCAGACCCAGTGCTGAGGCTTTCTGTGTTTGAAGAGGTGCGTGGGTTTTGCCACTGAAGGGATCTGAGCACACCTGGACCCAGGATGCCTGCTGTAAACTTGGTACAGAAAGCACAGTGCTGTAAAACACGGCATTGGTGCCCTGGGGCAGCTGAGGACACGGGTGTGTAGCCACACGTTGCTGGGCTTTGGGGACATGGCACACCTTGGGCACTGGTTGATGTGTTTGTGCTCCCCTTTACCTGCTGCAGTTCATTGACGGGCGCCTGGACCTGCTGAACTCCGGGGAGGGCTTCAGCGACGTGTTCGAGGAGGAGATAAACGCGGGGGAATACGCAGGTGGGAAAGGGCTGCTGGAGGGAACTTCGGGCACTGCTGTTGACCCACTGTCTGTGTGACCCTGGAAGCCTGAAGTGTCTTGCATCACTGTTCTTTCCTCTGTCAAGAACGTAGAATAACGTATTATAGTTTGAATAAAGCTTGTTCAGTCCTAGAAAACCTCAGCTTTACCACCTGAATAAAGCACAGCTAAAAGAGTCCTTGCAGTGGAGAAGAACCCTTGGCTTTAGGAACCAGGACCACCTCATATTTCTTATGACCTTAAAAAAACCCCAGTGTTCCCAAATGTCTGAGACAAGACAGAAAACAGAAAAGTATAAATCTCTGCTCAGTATTTTGTTGCTGTGTGGCCCTGAAAGAGAAGTCTGGGTGTCCTGTTCTGGCCCTGCTCCCAGAACCACGGAGTGCCAGCACTTCACCTTTTGGGCTTGTTTCCTCTGCACAGAGTTACATCTGCTTGTTTGTGTTTGTGATTCTCTCCAGGTAGCGACAAGCTGTACCACCAGTGGCTCTCCACAGTGAGGGTAAGAGCACGATTTTCAACAGACACTGCAGTTCTTGCTGGCCCACTGTGCAGCTGGGAGGGAAACACTGTCACCAACAGATCCTTGATAAAGCTCACGGGTGTGGAGTGTGGGATGGGGGCACCACTGCCTGGGCTGGGCTTTGCATCTCTGGTTAAAGCCAAATTGTAAATGTGTCACATGTACAAATTCAAAGTGTAAATACTTTTAGAGAATAACAAGTTGTTATAGCAGATATGAAAAGCTTCTTTCGGTGCCGAAAACGTGGTGTATTGAAAAGTAAAATATTTCAGGTTTATGGGTATGAGTCAATAGAAAAGATTGTTTGGGGGGTTTTTTCTGGCAGAACTGAGTGTTGCAGCATTCCATCTCCTCCTGTCCTGCTTGTGAATGGAATTGTATTCCTTACACAAAGTGCTGGGCTCAGTATAATCTTGATGATTTTGAATTACATATATTTCATAGCAGTAATGTTTTAAATTTCCATTGTATGGTTAGGGAGGTAAACAAATATACATAAATTTATATAAATACGTAGGATGACAGGTAGTCTTAACACTGGGTAATGCCTGAGAGCGAATATAAAAATTAGTGTGATTAAATTCAACAGTTTATTTTTGTTGAAGATTAATTGTCATGAAGTAACAGAGGCAGTAAATCTTAAAGCTGCTTGCATTTGATTGCACATAATCAAACCTGATCTCTGGAAATATAATTTTGCAGCAAAAGTAGAAAATATAAAATTAGTTCAGGTTTGCTTCCTTGGCCCTGGCTGTCCAGCAGTAGTCAGTGTGTGGAAGGGGTGTAAAACCCTGGCCAGACGAACAGATGATTCTGGCTGATGCGTTACTGGCTCATTACTTTGATTATATTCACCACATGCAATTCAGCTTTTCTAGAATTAGTGTTTATGACTGTAGTTAGGTTTCATTTTCCCTCAATTTATCCCTTTATCGACGACTTGGATCTTAAAAAGGCAGTGTCTGTGTGATAAACAGGACTGTGGCATGAGGGAAGGGAAAATGGGAACATAAAGAAGATCTGACATCTTCAGATTGCTTGTACAGGCTTTCCTGAGAGGAATCTCCTGCCCCAGGCATTTGTTAGGATACTTTTGCCTTGAACTTGTTTAGGATTTTAGTGGAAAGAGCAGGACCCCCTGAGGGGGAGTGAATCCCAGACCTCCCCAGGGTTTGGGAGACAAGCTGTAAGACAGGGGCTCTGGGAGACACTGATACCTGCCCTGGGAGAGCTGCAGGATTGAACAGAACTGGGCAGAACCAGAGCAGCACCCAGTGTGCTTGTGCTGTGTCTTTGTCTCTAGATTCACCACTGGAACGCTCAGCTCTGCTAATAAGCAGAGTTAATGCTTTGTTATTTGAGGAGTGGTGGGGTTTGGATGGCTGTTTGCTTTAGAGAGCTCTGATAACATTCCTTCTCTTGTTACTGTAATTACAGAAAGGAAGTGGAGCCATTTTAAACACAGTAAAGACCAAGGCCAACCCTGCCATGAAGACTGTCTATAAGTTTGTAAGTACTGAGTACTGGCTTACTACTGAGATAAGAGTCTAATTACGATTCTCTTTTAACCTTTCAAATGAGACTCAACACTTACATGCATTTTTGTTGGACTCACAAAATTACTTAAAATACGCATTCATCTACATTTCAAATTGAAATGGAAAAGTCATTTTGAAACGTGAAGGAGGATGGAAACTTGTGATTTCCTTTGAAAGTACAGATGATAAATTCTATTTATTACACAGAACTCTTTCTGGGAAATGGTGCCTGTGTGCTCTGCTAAGCAGCTCTACCATCTCATCATTGCTCTGTTGGAAATCATTGTTACCTCAGGTTTCCCTGCCTGCACTTCATCGAAAGAAGGGAATCCTCTCATTTTCCAAATTGTTTCCATCTTTTCTAAATGTCAATTAATTTTCCCTAGAGATTTTTTATACCTGCTCATTTCAACTCCAGCTTACTGAGTTATTCTTTCAATGGCAGTGTTTTCAGTGCTGTTAACAAACAGCTGGTGTGTTGCTGTGCTGTCATGTGTGGCTGCCAGCTCCACTCTGCAAGATCAAATGGAGGAACTGAGCATTTCTTACATGCTCAATTTTAGGAAATGATGCTACATAAATCACTGAGATAACTAGTCAGGCTTTGGTTCTGTCCTGCCTTCCTCCAGCCTGAGGAAGACGAGCAGGATGAGAACGGCTCTACTAACCTGGCGTCCAGAGCACTGCAGGGAGAGGGTTTGCAGGCTCACTGCTGGTGCTGGAGAATACAAGTTTATAGCAAAGAAAAATACTTAGAGGGGAACACTGAGGGTGTGGAAAGATGTGTATGGCATCAAAACAGGGAAAACAAAATTTTTGCAGCAGGGGTGGGGTGGTGGGTTTTGTTTGTTTGGGGTCTTTTTAGCTTTCTGTTTGTTTTAATGTGTTTTCAGTGTCCTTTTATATTTTGTATTGCCATTTTTAGTAAACTTAGTCACCACTGGAAATAGAAGGGGATTTTAACTTAAATTAATTTTTCATGCAGGCAAAAGATCATGCGAAAATGGGAATAAAAGAAGTGAAAAACCGCTTGAAGCAAAAGGTACTTGAAGTTCTTATTCAAAATGTGTAAGCACCCCGTCTGAAATCCTGAGCCACTGAAAGCGTGATGTGATCAATAGGAAGCTGTTTGATACAGTGTTGTTAGCACACTTCAAAATGCATTACCAGCTGTCCCAAATTTTTCCCGGTTATAAATATTCACAGACACAAAAAAAAAATTGTCTTCAGATACATTAAGGCTCTGACTTCAACCCGCAAAAGCCAGCAAATGGAGTGTTGTGTCTGGGGAGGTCCCGCTCCTGTCCCTCGTGCTGGGGACTGGCCTTGGGTTCTCTGCAGATATCCTGTTTATCCTGTGAACCACAGCTATCACAGACAAGACAGCTGACTTGCTGAGAGGATTCTGACAGTGTTGTTTAATTTGCTGCATAATAGTTTGGGTGGGTTTTAATCTGTGCTATCTCTGTGAATTTCTCCTCTAAATTCTGAGCCCCCCCCATGGCAGGGCAGGGACACAAGTGCAGCTGAGCAGGGCAGCACTGCTCCCTCTGAATTTTCCAGCAGATTGCTGGGGAGTCTGGGGCAAGAGAAAGTTGCTTCAGATGCTTTTAGTGCCATCTTATTTTATTACAGTACATTAAACACAGCCACTCTAGGTATAATTTGAAAATAATAGAAACACGAAGCAGTTTTCTTGTACATGCCTTTTTTTTGTCAATCCATGTGTTTCGTTTCTGGACATAACCTTCATGAATAATAAAATGTTTGGCCTTCTCCTGTGCATTTCTGGAGCAGTTGGAGCTGTGTAACACGACCAGATTTTTTCCTGTATTTTAAATGCTAATAGAATTGTGTGCTGTTGTGTGACATTTGTATGCCAGGCTGAGAAAAGCCTCACTCGGTCATTGCTTTGTTTTATTAACGTTGTTGTCCTGCTGGTCTGTCAGGCAGCTAGCTTCCTTTTAAAAACACACCCAACATTTACCACTAAATGGCCCGGTTTTGTTTCACCTTCCTTATTAGGTGGTGTTCTGTAAGTGAGGTGGTTAAACATGATTGTTCAACATAGGCTTTCACAAGAGCTTAAAAGATTGCTGGGAGTAGCTGGCACACAGTGCTCTACCTCCCCTTCCCTCATTACTCTGTCCTCTTCTATCCCATCCTCTTCTCCATCTGAATGCACGTAGGAAGATAACTCTAAAATTAGGGGTTGCTCTGTTGAAAGAGATTAAAAATAGCAAAAATTGTTTTGGTCCCCCTCATTTTTAATCTAAATGTCTGTGCTGCTCCACTATGGGTCTATTATGCACCAGTCTGTTAAAGCATCCTCCCCAGTGTTCATGTGAGAACATGGCATTTCTCATGTGTTTACTTACTGGCATGTGCAAGTGTTAACTGTTTGACATTCTGGCATCATTAAGTACTTCATTTTTGCCAAATTTGGGATGCTAGTCTTTCATCTTCTAAGGGTAACCTAAGGTTATTTTTAAACTGAACTTACTATCCACTGCATTTTAACATACTATTTTCCATTATTAATACAGAAAGTATGCAGGCCCTCGGTAAGGAAAAGTCAAATATAAACATCCCTTTTCCAGTTTTCACTGCCAAATCTGAGCAGCTTCTGTACAAGATAGAATTTAAAAATGCAATAAAGCTGGAGGTCTGCTTCCTCCAACTCTGCATAGCAATGGTGACCTCTTAAATATAATCAAGAGCCCATTTTGCCCTTGGTCTGCTCCAGTGTTGGGTTTGAATTGCAAATGAGAAATGCAGGATTGACCTGTTGAGAGGTCACTCTGGTGTGTGTAAGGTCCTTCTTTAATATGATAGTGGAGATTGAATGGGGCTCCATTTCCATCCCTTGTTCATTTGTGGTGCAGTATTTCAAAGCAACAGAAATCGTTTTCAGAGGATTCTTATGAGTGAGAGCAAATAATTGTTAATAGAAACAGCCTGGTAGCTTTATTTTATATCTGGTACAGTTCTTTTTCCTTTTTTCTTTTTTCTTTTTTTTTCCTTCCCCCCCCCTCTTTTTTTTTTTTGGCAAAGGCTGCCTTTTTCCATCTCACAAATGGACCGTGGTGGTCAAGTCCCTCCGTTAGAGGCTCATTTGAAGCTGAACTGCATAGAATTAGGAAGAAGGAGGAATATGAATGGTACCATCCTCAACTTTCAGCCAGGAGAATGGAACTCACTGACAGCTCTGGCTAAGACAATTTGTATAAATGGCTGGGCACTTGGCATTAATGTATTCAACATTATTTTAGTTATAGAGCCCTGGGTGGCTCTGGCTAAGGTCTGGTGTTGTAGAAACAGCTCCTGTGGAGCTTTATAGAACAACCTGCACAAGGACAGTGCCTCTCCACATTCAGAATGGGGTTTGCTCTTCTGCTACTCTGTCAAGTATCTTCTTTCCTCAGACAAAAGATGGTTTTGGTTTTAATAATACCCTTAAATTGCACTTTCTTTTCATTAAAAGTCACTGAACCATTGCTAGAGTTTTGTATTCCTGGAGAATTTATTCCAGCAATGAGTAACTTACCACCTTCCATTTTTCCCATTTTTTTGGGAGGGAGAGATCTCATGGGTTTTGTTGTTATCCTGAATAACATATATGACTTAAGCTGCTTCAGGAATGTCTTGCTGGTTTATACCAATAAGGTGCCAATCCCAGGTCTGCCAGTGGCCTGAAGGACTGTTGTTTACTTTCCAATTGTAAAAGTGCCAGCTGCTTTGACATTTCCTGATCTTAATGGTACTTGGAGCCCTTATTTTGGGCACTGAATATCAGGTTTCACTGTTTATGTAACTCAAATACGTTTTCATCGGAGGTAGAAAACAAACTTCTCGAAGGTAGAAAGCAAAGTAGGTTTTGCTTTGATGACTGAAGCTGTGTTGGTTTGTTTGCTTTTTGGGGATGTTGGGAAAATAGAGGAATCAAGTCATTTCATTCTCATGTTTTATTAAGCAATTTTTTTAAGAAGTCATTTTGACTGAGATGTGCTGTGGTTTCTGTGGAAGTGTGTACACCAAAATAGGAAATAGGCTTTAGGAACATGTAGTCTTTGAAATGCAATTATATCATCAGAGAAGTCCAGCCAATCTATAGCAATGAAAGCTCAAGCATTTGCAGGGATCGTTACACATCTGAGGGGACCTGGCTTAATGGCCTGATCTCTCTGTATCATCTATCTTCTCCCATTCCCCTCAGGTGAAGACTTGAGCATCCTTTTTCCTCACTGGTGCAGTTTGCCTGGCCTGGAGGTGCCTGGCTCCCCTGTGGGACAGCTCTGCAAGGCTGGACATCCCCCTCACAGCAGCTCGGGTGCCTTTGCTTGGCAGCTCTGGGGCTGGAGGCACGTTTGATACGGCCCCACTTGCACAGAAATGTGGGAATAAAGGTTGTGTGGAATGTCACTGCAGTCTGTGGTGCTGCCATAGCTTCTGTGAGCCCAGAACCGAGCAGAGCCTTGGTGGCTTGTTGGGAGTATGAGTTTGACAGACACATTTCTTGTCATTGCATTGTTTTGGGGCTCTTTGTTACTAATTCCCTGGACTTTGCTGTACTTTTTAAAGACAAGGTGCCATTGTGGAGCCAGAGGGCGGGGAGAGGAAAAAGTTTTTCTCTCCAGTTTGACCTTAGCAAGTTGTTAATTCCCCACGATCCTTATGCTCATGTTGGGGAACCACTGCTCTACCAGCTGGATCTAAAGAGGGGTCTCAGCTTCTCTGTGGAGCAGACAAAGCCCCTTAGAAAGTCCATCGAGCTTTTTGTTTCATTTGACCTGAACACATTAGGTCAGTGTGTGTCCAAAGGAGCCGTTTCTAATTGGCCATCAGCCCGCGCGGCTCGTTATTGTACCTGCGCGAGCCGGGGCCGGGCCAGAGGTCAGCAATCAAAGCCCGCCGGTGTCAGCAGCCACCCTTAGGTCGGCCTCGCCAGCTCCAGCCTGTGCAGCCTCCTCTGGATATTTACCCGGCATTATTTCCCTGGCATTGTTGCAGAGATGTAAAGCCTCGGGGCCCACTGCGCCGCACACTCTTTCTCGACTCACGTTCAAACTCTTTGCTCCTTGTCTGATTCCCGGTGTCTGCAGGCCTTTGTCCTGTTCAAAACCCGTGTTACAGACCCCGTGCCTGCACTGGCCGAGTCCTCTAACCTAGGCTGGTGGGTCACCTCGCTTCTGGAGAAGAGGACTGATGTCAAAGCAAACACAAAAGCCTTCTGTGAGGCGGCAGTTGGTGGTGTACACTCTCCTGGAGGCATATTCAGTCCACACAGGCTCAAAGATGAAATGAAAGCTAACTAAGCTCTGAGTTCCATCTCTCCTTGCCACTTCCACAAGTAATTGTTCTGCTATGGCTAATTCTGTGCAGTAGGTAAATGGAATTACTGTGCTCATTTGGGTTTACAGAAAGCAGAATACCCTGTTCCTGGGCTTCTGTTGGATTCATTGCTAAAATAGCAAATCTCAGCTATGGTTTTTTTCCTCCACATGCATTTCCTGGCTTTTGCGTGTTCAGGTCAGACGTTTTGTTGGCTGTCCCTGTTTGCACCGTTGCACTGGGAGGAGAGGGGGGTTGTGTACAGGCTCTGGTGGACCAACTGCAATGACCTGTTTCATTCTAATGGTGTTTTCTTTTCTGTACTTTGGTGTTTTTTCTCCCCTGGCATCCAAATTGTTAGTCAGCATTATCCTCTAGTGTGTCCTTTGTGCACCTTGCCCTGACTTCACCTTTTCCTACTGCACAGGACATTGCTGAGAACGGGTGCTCGGCCGTGCCGGAGGAGCCCCTGCCCAGGACAGCCCCGTCACCACTGGTGGAGAAGAAGGACCCCAAACTAAGAGAGGACAGAAGACCAATCACAGTACACTTTGGGCAGGTAGGTCTCAGTGTCAGGTCTCTTTAAATTGTGTGACTCTGCAAAACCAGTTCAGGGCAGAATCCCAGTAACGAAGACGCCAGTCGTTTCATCATTTCCACGCGCTGAATTATGTTATTACAGCTTTAGTTCTGTGGCATCCGTTTAAATGAGAGTCCAAAACCTGATTTTTCTGGCGTTTCTTGATTCCTTTTGTTCATATGATGATTTTGAGGAAAATAAATTCTAAGTGAATGGGGGGTGAGGCATAATTATTAAAGCAATTTTATAAACTCTTTTGCGGTTCTTTTAGCTTGCAAAGAGCTACAGCCCTCAGGACTGAGGGTGTAGAGTTTAAAATGTCTTCTGCTATCTTGCCAGATCATTAGTGTCAATATGGAACATCCAACTATTAAAGCATTTGAACATTCTCTGAAAATTAAATGCGATGAACTAAGATGGAAAAATCAATTAATAGCTTGTTAGTGTCCTGTGCATTCGGTATTGACAGCTGAGCTGTTCATGTTGGTTACTCGTGTAATGCTTCTTTTGATATGTCTGCAAAACAGGGAGTTCGTGTGGGGTTTTTAAGAGCTAGTTATTTAGAAAATGTTGTAGTTTCTGTGATTTTCATGGAAAAGCATACAGTATTTATTATCAGTTTGCCAGTGTTCCCCTATTAAGTGTAGCCTGACTCAAAAAATAACATGGTTTGTGTTAACAGTTTTCTTTTGCTGTATCTATTCTTTGCATTGTTCTGATCAGAAAACAGGAATAGCTGATTTCTTCTAAGGAAGCAAAGTGTAATTTTCAAGCAATGGTAAAACATTATAAATTGGGAAGCAAAACCAGATTTTTAGAGAACTGTCTATGAATAGAAACCAGTGGCTGCACTGACTGTTCAGGTATTAGTGCTACGTGAGATGATCAGTGCTCAGAGCAGTGTTGTCTGTATCATTTTAGAATTAGATTTATTTCTTTCAGAACTTTCACCACTGTGCTAAATGTAAGTTCTTGAAGACTTCTTTTAAGGCAGATTCTCTTCCAATTAAGTATTTGCAGTAGTGATTTATTTTTCCCTTACTGTCTGTGCCAGCACGGTTGAGAGGAATTGGGGCTACTGGAGGAATGCAGCCATCTAGCTCCAGCAGGGACATGTTACATTTCATTTGAAGCAGTCAGAAATCAGATATTACAGTTTATTTTCAGTTTTTTCTTTAGATTCTTATGAGGGATGGCTGGTTCAAACATTTTGGTAGATTAGTGAAATATAAGTGCACATTTAAATTCATGAGGTTTTCTAACAGTCACTTTCAGATTTTTTAATGCTGCCTTTCTCCGTGTCAAAAGAAGCACACATCGGCTTTGCCGACCCCTGGCTGTGGCGAGAGGCTCGCTGGCCGAATGCTTACTGCTGTCACTGCATTCCAAGTGTTGGTGTCCAAAACTGATCTGACTGAGCAGGTGTGGGGCTCTCCCCTCCCAGCCTTTGTCCTGGCTCGGGTCTGCTGCTCCCGTAGCCCAGTGCCAAACGCAAACGCAACCGCGCTTCCATTCGAACGGGAAAGATGCTCGGGTTTACGAAATATAGATCAGGGCTTTGGGGAGGAAAAAAAGCAGCAGCATTTACTGGTTAAGTGGGAGATGGCTTCTAGCTCGTGATTAAAGGCAGGGATTTTAGTGTCACTTTTAACTCTGCCTGGAATGCAGAAGGTGGGAACAATGAAAGAGCAGTGGGGCTGTCGGTGCGCCGGCGGCCCGGGGAAGGTGCAGGATGAGAGCTGCGGGATGAGAGCTGCGGGATGAGAGCTTTGGGATGAGAGCTTTGGGATGAGAGCTGCAGTGCTGCAGTCACTGGCTGGGGCTGGGCACAGGCCCTTGGAGCGCGGTCAGCCCGGGCGCGGAGCGGGGCCAGCGCCGCGCGCCGCGCTAATTGAGACGTGCTGTCAAAGTGACAAACACATTTGCATACACTCTATTTATTTTCCTCGGAAAGGTCTGCGGGCTGCTGTTGGTTGAACATCCTTAATCAGCTCGCTGTAAGTGAGCCGGCAGCGAGCTGTCCTGTGCTGGGGGCTTCTCTTCGTTACATGACAGATTAGCTGAAGGGGGATGGGCCGGGGAGCCGGCAGCAACCTTTAATTTTAACTCATTATCTCTCACCCTATAGTGAGGGGCTTTCGAGCTTTTCCAAACACGGCTGTGTGTCTGCAGTTGTGAGGCTACAAAAAATATCAGTAAAATATCTCAAAGTGCCTTTGGAGGCACAGCACCTCAGCTGATGGTGCACCGAAATGTGGGAGCAAGTGTCTGGCAGGGTGAGACCCCCAGTGTCGTGGCTCATCCTGGCGAGTGGCGGTCAGGCATCCTTGGAGAGCCTTGTTTGTCATGGAGTTGTTTTGATGGTGCTTTCTGTAATCCTCAGACATTGTGGGAAGCTCTCCTTGATGGCGAGAAGAAGGATTTTAGCCATAACAGTTTAAACAAAGTGTTCTTAGTGAGACACCAGCAGATGAAGTGGGAGGGTGGGACCCCAGTTTTTCCTTGGTGTGCCTTCACGTGCTTTTTGGTTTCTCCAGGATGTACCTTTCCTATTGACCCTTGGATCAACCAAGCACAGGGCTATCAGCACGGACTCCAGGGCAATCCAACTGCACTCAACAAGGAGCAGGAACCCTACAGGCAGCTCGAGGTTTAATGAGAGGGGAGAAGAGAGAGTTTTTAATGCAAGGACAAGATTCAAATGAATAGTTTGTAGTACTGAATAGTGCTCTCTGTTTTGGGGAAAAGTGAGGTTAATTATTATGGAAGACCCAATGCTACAGAGTACATCCCTTGTGGTGCTGGGTCGATGGTTGGACTTCATAGTCTTCAAGGTCTTTTCCAACCTTAATGATTCCATAAGTGTTTCATTACTTGCTTTCTTGTGGTTTTTGTCATAAAAACTGACCAAGTCGTCCTTAGAGCATCGGAACACGTGGTGCATATTCAGCTGCCAGAGCTGTCCTTGGGATCCTTCCCGGTGTGCCAGGCAGGGCAGGCACTGGGAGCACAGTGACCATTGACCAGGGCAGAGGAACACACTCACACAGGGGATGGGTGGCTCGTTTCTGTGCCTCCCTCCAGCTTTGGAGGTAGAATGCACACCTGCCGGTATTATTGTTGAGCTGTTTGGGGAATAAACACTGCCCAGCCTCACGGTGACTGTTTGGAACACCTTCTGTGTCCAACAAGCAGCTGTTGGGGCTGCCCTGGCAGGACCCACAGGGTGTGCCCAGTCCTCCCACCAGTCTGTGAGAGCTGTGTGGGCACACAGGGGGAGCCCCGGGGCTCTAAAAACAAACCTACACTTAGGAATGTTCTCCCTCTGGAGCTTTTCCACAGTCAGGAGCACGACTGATGTAGTAAAATTAAACCAGCAAATGATAGGCTGCCAGAAACATCACTTGTTGGGAAAGGGAATCATTTCATTAGAAGCAAGTGATCCTGCCAGTTCTGTGCAGCTCTCTAATTGTGTCTGTTATAATTAGAATGTCTTTTGTCAGCCTAGCTGTGTTTATGTTTCTCTGCCTTGTTTTTATTTACCAGCAAATAGGAAATTTTATTCCATTTTGCACCAAAAGGTAAAGCTTAACAACATACAAAAGACTCTTGAAGTCTGTCTTTAGTGAAGAGATTCAGTCCTGTTCCACTCTTGATGCAAACTACAGAGAGTCAGTGCTCTGGGGGTAATGTAAATAACTAGGAAACAAAAGGAAAGTACTCTAATGTGCTGAAGCAGCTTTAGTCTAACTGTGGAAAGGCTTCTCCAGCTTCTCTTCCCCCTGATCCTGACTGCTGTTAAACTTTTGCAGGCCTTTAACATGGAAACTGCCACCTTCTTTGCTGTTTTGATGCCATTTGCTGTAAATGAAGGTGTTAATTTTTCCTATTCACGATCTGCACTTGGACACAGGGAGCAAACAACTCTGCTTTGCTGTGCAGGGCCCTTCTTCCAGGAGATTAAACGGCATTAAGAGGTCAGGGGGAAGATGGGAGAACACCAGCCAGCTACATTCCAGGAATGCAGCACTGGCTGGCTGAGGCCAGAGGCAGCAGAGGAGGGATTATCTCCGGGGTAAAAGGGATGAAGCAGGGAAGGGAGGAAGGCTCCCTTGCCAGACCCTGTGACTCCCTTCACACCCAGGTGCATTGGAACAATAGCAGATTCCCCTGGATCACAGCAGGCATTGTGTGGCACTGAGGTAGAAACCAAAGGGGAAAGGGGAAAACAAGTTCATTTGCTAATATTCGTGCAACTGTGCGCTCTGGCTGCAGAGCAGCCTCCTCTCCTGGCCACTCGGGGCTGCTCGGACAAGAAAGGCACGTCCAGAAGCACTGGTGCACCTAATGTCTGCTTGAGAGCACTCAAATGTCCCATCAGGTTCTTGGGGGACAGTGTTCTTGGGCAGGGGGGTGAAACCAGTATCAGTGGACAAGACAGTGATGCGTTTGATTGAATTCTGCTTTGTGCAGAAGTGGCCATCCAGGGGGTGGGGGGGACAAACTGAAAGGCCTGCACTGGTCACGTGTGTAAATGTGTGACCCCTGGCCCTGGCACACTCCTCAGGAGGGTGTTCAGAGCCTGCAGAGCCTGCCCAGGGGTTACTGCCTCTCCTGCTCCCACTGCCAGGGCTTTCCAACAAGCACCCACAGTGCTGTGTTCTCCTCAGCTGCCGCAGCCCTGTGCGGGCCTGGGGCTGTGCAGGAATTCATGCTTTGCAGTGAGATTGTGTGGCCCCAGCCTTGCACCCAGGGGGTGTGTTCATCCACAAGAAAGCACATTCTAGACTATGGCTTTTCCAGCTGTCTTGGTATTTTGAGCACTGCTTAAACAGGGATGTTCAGAATAAATGTACTGCCCTGGGTGCGCTGTGTCAGCCGCCGGAACACTGGATGTGTGCAGGGAACACTCTGCTGGAGCGACCTCCCAGGGCTCTGTGACAAGGGATAGCAGCTGGAACATGTCTGCAGAGCTTCCTTGTTAGTCCTGTTATGCTGAGGAACCCATAAATATCTTGTAGGGAGTGTCTTGGTCCATCACTGCTGGCATGTGGAAGAAGAGTTGTGCTTTATAAATAATACATACATATAAAATAAATACATCAGTACATGCAAGGCTAACCAAATCACCCAGATTGACAACTGAGGAAAGCTCGCAGTGTCTTATGGATGACTTGCTTTTCTACCAGTGTAGATCAGCATCCAGAAGCTTCTTATGTATTACTTATGAAGTTGATACATGCAGTTAGGCCAGAACTGTCTGAACTGACCTCCGGGCCCCTGGATTAAACCCCAGATTAAAGGAGGGAGTGTGTGAAACCTCTGGTTGTTGTACCCGCTGTGACTCGTGCCTGCCCCAGAGCTGTGGCACCAGGCACAGAGCTGGGAGTGCCCTGCAGGCAGGGCAGCAGGTCCTTTGGGGTGCAGGACAGTGTCCCCCAGCCAGGCAGCCTCAGTGAGCGAGGCAGCCGAGCCCAGCAGAGAGTCACTCTGTTTACAGAACTGCTGAAATGAGAGGCCATCTCTTTTTTTGTCGTTTTTTATTCTGTGCAAGTATTCTGCTTGCTAGAGAGGAATAGGTGTTAGGAGATAATAAGGAATATGTCCATTTTCCAACATTTTAAATTGTCTGGGTTGCACGAGCTCTTTGATTTGAATTCCAGCATCAGGCCCACAGAAAGCCAGTGTAAAGCTGACAAAATGACCAGTTAAAAAAGAAAACACACACAAACAACGTGGCTTTTTTTCTTTATATTTCATATTGCATTGCTGGATTTTCCAGTATTTTAAATGAAAAATATATGTAGTTAGTTCCATGTTGACAATGTCCTTGAGGATTTGACAGTGAGATTTTCCAGCAGTTGCTCTTCGTTAGAATCCTGGTGGTGTTTAATAAGGCAGCCAAACTGCTGGCACCTCGGGCTCGTGTTTGTTCTCCAGGGCTCGGGGCTGCTGCAGTAAGCACATCGACCAGGGCTGATCATTACAAGGGCGTACGCCACCAGGAATAAAAATGTCACACGTTCTCCCATCTCACAGCGGTACAAAATGTCAGTCCTGTCAAACAGACATTGCAGGTAGCTCTGAGCAGTCAGTACAAATTGGGAAGCCGAATATTCCCCCAGCTTTCTGATATTCTTCATCTGAAGCAGAAGAAAAACAGTTGTTAACCTATTAGCTGTGATTTTAAACTCTGCTGAGGTAGTAGATGGATAGGCTTTAACACAGGGATAAATATATTCTTGGGTCTGGGGTTTTTTGCAATGTCTCTCCATCCTTGTATGTTGAGAAACAGACAGAACGAAAACAAGCCACAGCAAAATGAACCTCATTTTGGTAGAAGTCATTTGAGATTCTCTCTCAAACTCTTCTGGGTTTTGTCTCTGTGAACAGTTCTATAAAAGCCCTCCTTGCTGGTTTGCTGTGATCCAGAAAGGGCCTGGTTTGGTGGGTTAAGGGAGTTTTCCTTCCTGGCCCTTCCATCATGCATAATGTCACATCCAGGGTTTTGTTCTCTTCCTGGACAAGTGAAGGTTGTGCTGCTTTCAGGGCAAGGCCCACTGTGAGATGGAGAGCCCAGAGGATGTGTTCTGTCCTGGTTTAGCCCCAGAACATACCAGTGTGTTCCCTGAGGTATCCCTCTAGGATTGAGGCGTGGGTGTTGTCAGTGCAGGATTCTGCTTTACTGCAGGGCCCAGGAAAAACTCTGGTGCAAAGGGTGAAGTGCAAAGGGGTGCCAGAATATCAAAGAATTAACAAGGAATTGTCCCCAGTGGTTGCCCGAGGGGACAAGGAGAGCAGTAAAAGGGCTGCAGTGTTCTGTGTCACAAAGAAGTGACTCAAAGTCTGTTCTGTGTGTAGGAATGTCTTTGTTTTTTCTGTGACACCTTCTCAGAAGGCAGAACTGGGTGTGTTCAAAGCAGGGAGTCCCTTGCCCAGACAGCAGTGACTGTGCAAGCTGCCAGGGGAAGGGCCAGCAAAGAACAGGGGTGTCCCAGGAGGTGTCAGGGTCAGCAGAACCTGGGCAGTGCCTGTCTGCAGTCACCTAAGGCCTCTCTGCACTCAACAGGATGGAACAACCTGTGTAAGGCTTCTTGGAAGCAGAACGACTCAGAGTTAAATATTTTCTGTTCTGCAGGCTGTGTGTGCTGGGGGGAGAGATCCCTCCTGCACACAGCTTTGGGTGCAGTGGCTTTCAGGCTGGTCTGCAGCACCCGGGCTCTGTGCCAGGGAAATAAGAGGCTGTTGACAGGCATCTCCTTTGGAAAATGTCAGGAGTCCTCAAACTGCAAAGTGTCAAATGATATCAGTTTAATGGTTAAGGGGGGGTTTTACATTTTTTAGAGGAACTGAATGCACATATAGGTGGGAGGAGGTCAGGGCTGATTTTCAGCTGCACAGCAGACAGAGAGGGGGAGAGGAGGGCTCAGTGGTCACAGTCTGAGGTTTTATTGGTATCACCTTCTGTGGGTTTTGCTGCTTGTTTGCGTAGGACAGGAACTTTCCTGTCACTGGAGCTGGGAAGAGATCAGAAGTCTTGACAGGTCTTTAAGCCACAGACACCATTACAAGTTAACCAATCCTACATAATATTCCTCCTATCTACATCACAGAACAGCACATGCTGCTTTGGGCATGGCCTGTTCAAGTCTCCTCAGCACACAGAGAAAAATATATCCATCTAATTCTCAAAATTCTTCCCTTTTTTTCCTACAATTGCAGACAAAAGATATAAGACTCCATTCAGCTCTACAGCCCAGGAGTTTATGATTTAAGCCATGTGTTTTTAGAATAGCATCAGTTATCAACAATAATAATCCACAGTAGTGCACCTGTGGTTTTAGGATTTTGGCTTTAGGCATTGCTACATTTTTGCCAGACTCGTTCCACCTTCCCAATCTACAAATGTGCCTTAAAGAATGAGGCATCCCTTAAAACATGGAGATTATTTTTATCACAGGACCCAGCAGATTTCTGTTGAAGTATTTCAGAGTGTAAATTAAAAATATATGCTGTAAAGCATACACTGTTCCTGTCATCCCAGTTTGTGAGCTGTACATATGGGAGTATGTAAAAAGCAGAGTGTGCTGTGCAGGGATCTGGATGGATAATAAAACAGCTGCCTCGTAGATTCCATCTGCTTTCTGTACTGAATCTTTTTAGGTACCAGACATTTTTCAGTGTTGTTATTTTCTCCCTTTTTTTTTAATTGAGTGTTCAGTTGAGGTCCAGCATGTTCTCCCAAAGCACTGCAGATCTCTTGCAGCCTGATGTGTGTGAGCCTGGGCACATTTAGGACAGGGCGTCTTTCTCCCATGTCTGATTGGCTTTAAAACATGCCAGCAGCTTTTAAATCTGATTTTCAGAAGGAAATGGGATATTCATGTAGAAAAGCTTTGTTTTGGAACAAAAGGGGGCCTGGTGGGCAAACCCATGACAGTTGGAAACACCCCTCGCTGCTAATTGAGAAACACTTCTGTCTGCACCTACTGACAAACCAGTTCTCATCTGGCTGTGGTTCCTTTATGCATTTCTTTCTGGTTGCACTTGTTGCTGCACAGGAACCAGCACCTCTAATGCACTCCCAAAGGCTCTGTTTTGAATACCACTGTAAAAAACATCTCAAAACACATCCACAATTACTTTGAGATAATGCTCTGCTCACAAGCTGTTACCTCCCAGACCAAAAATGATCTTTTTGTAATGTTTTCTCTGGTATAAAAAACCTAAATAGCTGTGCTGTGAAAGTTGCCTGGGTATATAATAGCTACTTTATAAGATGTGGGATCTGTAATTTTTAAGTAGTATTGTGATAGTGTAAAAATGAACGTCAGACTTTTCTACTTCCAGCATCTCAGAGCTTAGGTCACCTGTCTGATAATTAGTAAACCAGTGCCAGATCTGCAGTCATAAAATGGGCTTTCTGCAAATTTTCTGTCCTGTTGCTTTAGAAGTATTTCGAACAAGACAATTAAGCAAATATCCAGAGGGAAAAGGTGTGCTGGTAAACAGCTACTGGTGAGGAAGTGCTAATTTAGACATTTCTCCCCTTCACAGAAAAGGAGAGTACACACATTTAGGACCATACCTAGAGCAGCAATTTAGCAGCTTTTAGCACTGCAGCCCTGTGCTGGTTCCTGCCTGTTCTCCTCACAGCCCAGGTAATTAAGTTGATGTTCCAACACAGCTTCACCTGCTGACCTTTCACAAACAATGTGTTTTGCTGCATTAACAAATTAACTTCAAATCAGTGGCTCTCCCAGTAAATATGGTCTGCACAGAGTTGGAACACGCTGGCTCGTCCGTCGTGGTGGCAGACAGGGAGAGCAGCACTGGAGTGAAGCCCTGTTGCTGTGGGTGTGGTGCCACTGCCCTGGGCCAGGTCCTGTCTGTGCTCCCAGCACTGCCCCAAGCCCTGCTGCTTCCCTGGGAATGTGCAGCTTGGCTCACTCTTGAGTTCAGATCTTGCAGGGCTCAGAAGTGCAGTACATGTGAGGCCTCAAAACAAACTGCATTCTGTAGCACTTCAGTGGGTAAGCTAAATCTGAATGTGAGGGTTGGGTTTGCCTGTGTTGTTACAAGCCCTGGGGTCACAGTTCTGAGAGTCAACACGGTGCCTGTTTAAGAAGTCCAAGAGACACGAAAGTTTCTACACCTTTAATCTTTTCCCAGAGCAGCATTTGTGTGTGCCTTTATTGTGGAAACACATAGAATTATTTTTTGATCAGAGATGAAAGCTTAATCATGTGTGATATCTAAATCTCAGCTGGAAAAAATAATCCAGTGACAGGATAAGGATATGAAAGTATTGCCTCCTGGAAAGGAGTAGTTTGTTGTAATATAAGTGCATTGAATGTTCCCAGGGCTGTGGTGGGGCTTGAGTGTCCTTACAGTGGCAGCCCACTCTGGGTGTTCCGACCTGGAGCCAGGGCAGGATCTCAGCACGTGCTCAGATCCAAACCACCCTCCAAGTGCATGGAAAGTTTAACTGGAAGATTCTTCTTGTGCTCTTAAGGGTCTGGTTTGAGGCCTTTCCCATAAGCCTTCACAAGCACTGAACCCACTCCTGAGCTTTTAGAGAAAGCGTGTTTGGGTGTCCTGCTCTCCACCGGCATAAAGGTAGTCTGGAGTCCAGAACACTTGGACCTCCAGGGCCACGAATCCCCCTTGAGCATCTTTGTTGTCTCAGTAAATTTTGGCTGACTGGTGTGGAGTGCTGTTCCTGCTGCCTTTGGTGTGACAGCAGCAGACGTGGGTACCTGTCCTGTCTTGGCACATCTCGGGTCATGGCATTTGTCGCTGTTTTGGAAAAATAAAATAAGAAACAGGTGGTTTTGTGAGGTGAGTATGAAGGTAACCGACGTGCTGCTCTGCTGCTTCGGCCAGGAGAGGAGCAGTGTTTCCAGCAGGTGACTTTAATGCAGTTTCCACTTTGCTGCAGCAGCACAGACTCCGCCCGCCCCGGCCGCCGCCCCCCAAGATCCAGCGCTCAGCCCGGCCCGTGAGTAGCTGGGGTTTGTCTCACTGGCACAGCTTAACCCTGCCTGAGTCCTGCTCCTGCAGCATTACTAAACCGGCACTGTGGGCTGTCCAGCCGTGCACACAGCCCCGTGGGAGCTGTGCTCTGAGCTCCTCTCTGCTCGGCACAGCCCGCGGGCTCTGCTTCTCTCGGCCGGTCCTGCCGCTCTGGGGGCTCTGCAGGGAACGGGGCTGCTCTGCCACGGCTCTTCCAACCTCTGCAGTGGTTTCTTACCCAGAAAGCCCTGCTGGGCTGGCGGAAGTTTTTAGCCAGTGAGCTTTTGAAGACTTGCACTGAACTCAAATACAAAAGGAAGCAGAAGTCTGAAGAGAAAATGTTTATTCTCTGCACGTTATGCTTTAAATTATTTTGGGATGCCTAATTCTTCTCCATGGGACAGCTGTGTGGGTAGACTTGAAGAAAGCAGGTGGATATTGGGGCAGTAGGACAGTGGTACCACACTTTGGATTACATACACACGGAGTCATTACAGAGTAAAACACACAGGTTGACCAGAGGAAGGGGCTCTGCCAGGGAAGGGCTGCACAGAAATTACTGGCAGTGCAGTACCTGTCCTGTATTAGGCAGGGATACCTTATTTCAGCAGTTTTTGCCCCAGAGCACTCCCTGCAGGACAGTTGTTATCTATGAACTCTTCCAGGTGGCTTTAAAAGTGGAGACTCTGCTGGGTCTGCACCACATTTTTCTTTGTTGCAGTAGTGCAGCCAACAGGTATCCATTTAGGAGGGGTGTTGGTTTTTGCAACAGCCTTGGAAGATATTTATGTCTATGCAGGACTTCAGCTTTATAATTCTCCCCAAATCATCTTACTTCTTGCTTCCATATACAAACACACTGTGCATAAGAGAGATGCAAGTTTTCAAATCTAATCTTGCTAAAACTTGTTAAGATATGTTTTGGTTGAGCAGGTAACTGGTTAACAAGTGCACTTGGGGGTGTGTTTTAACTTTTGATCTCTGGTGCATGTTCCTGTGTCACATTTCAATAGCATGTGTTTCTTCTCCTCTTCTTAACTCTGGGTGTCTGACTTAACAGAGTCACTCTCGTGGATTTTTGCTCTGAAGGTTTCTGTTTCCTGTGTTTAAAAAGAAGCACTGACTGTGTTTATGTTGTTCTGTTCAATGGGACTGGTGTGGGGACCCTCCCAGACTGTTCCCCAGGGCCAGCCTTCCCCTGCACGGGGGTTCCTGTGGAGCTCCAGTGCCTGGTGTTCCGTGGCAGGTGCAGAGGGCACGGTGTGACTCCTGAGCCAAAGCTGCTCAACGGGATTGTTCAGATGGAGACATTTATTACATGGATTTATTACACTGATACATTTATTACATGCTAAGGCTGTTTAATCTCCCAGCTGTAGTGCATTAATAGTCCTCCCTGTAATGTGTTTGGTTCAACTGTCTTTGCTCCCAATGTGATTGATAAAAGGTTGGAAATGTAATAATGAAAGCTCCTGTTGCATTCATCTGGCTGTGTCAATAAGTGGAACAGAAAGGCTTCATTCATCAAGAGGAAATTCAAGATAAATGTAAATGATTATAATCACTCCCAAAAATATGCTTGTACCAAATATACATAAATTTGTTGTTGTTCAGAACTGTTATTTGGCTTTTAATAGTTGAAACACATTTGTGTGTGTGTGTAAATAATACTTTGTGCAGCTGCTTTTTCCCTCTCTGAGTCTTGGCAGCTATTGCAGAGGTGGGTATCAGCAAGGCAGTTATCCTGGCCCTCTGCTCTTCAGCTGGGGCCACAGAATAGCAGAATTCCTGAGAAATCCTTCCTGCTGCAAGGAGGACTCCATGGGCACTAGTGCTCCCAATATGACTAATAACAAAGCTAATAACAAAGCCAAAAACACAGCCCGAAGAAGGGCTGAGGAAGCAGGACAGAGATGTTCTTTGCATTCTGCTGGTTTGGAAATGAGCTGTGCTTGTATTAGGAAAGAGAGAGGCTCGTTGCTTATAATTAATGGAGATCTGTTTGGTCTAACAGTGGCTGTTTGGAAACTTTATTCAATTACAAAAAGTTAAAATATAATAATTATGCCTAATGTTGATGGGGACAGTAATGAGCACACTCAGCCCTTGTGCTCTGGGAGTTTACCTTTGTTCTTTTGCTCACGTAATTGGACCTCTTTGGTACTTTTGCATTTGATAAGCATTTAACCTTGCTTGTTTGGCTATGTGAGGCTCAAAATCCAGCAAGGAATGACTTGATTCCCAGCTTTTCCTGCAGTTCCCCCTGAACAATGCCCTGAATGCCACTGGGCAGGTCACCCCGCTCTGCCCTGGGCTGGTGGCCCCGGAGCCTTCCCAGACTGTGCTCTGTGTCCCTCCTCCAGCACCCCCCGAGGTGAAAGTGTTCCCAGCCCACGACACCCGGCTTTGCACATCGGCTCCCAGCTCCCACTTAATTAAACAGCTGCTCTCTCCTCTCCTTCCCCCTTCCTCCTTGTGCTCCCCTCTCCCCGGCCCTCCTGCCTCTCTCCCCCCTCTCCCCTCTCGTCTCTCCCTGTTTTATCAGCCCTAATGAAGCAGTATTCTTCATCGATCCTGCTGATTGCCAGCCCATTCCTTTTGTTTGTTGGCACCGAGCCATTCTGCCGCGCTCTGACAGCTCAGCTCCTCTAATTAGCTCTGTTGTTCTTTTCCCCATGTTTCACCACGTTGCAAGTTCAGTTGAAGTTGCCACAAACTTAATCCTTCCATTCCTGCCATAAATTCACATTCCTAAGCCGTCTTTATTGTAGAGAGGAGCAGCCTTGTGTGGGGACTGATCTCCAAGACCTTAACATCTGACCTTTTCATAAGCCCTTTTTCCTAAGAAATAGTGGCAATACAGCTCTGGATTTCTCTATCGTATCTGCTGTGCACCATTTCCTTTGAAATGAAAATTCAATGCAATAATGCTGCTGCTGCTGCCTTCTGCATGCTGGTGTGCGGGGCAGGAGCCCTGCACACGATTTGGTAGCTTTTTCCTGGCTGGAGAATTTGAGGTTCATGTGCCTGGGAAGAAAAATATCAAAAATCAAAAAAAATAATAATAATTAAAAAAAAAAACCTGAAAATTCCTCCCTTCCCCCAACAAATAACGATTACAATGTGTTTGGGCTTTGCGTCTGAAGTGGTTGATGGTCTCTGTGTGTGTGACAGGTTCGCCCACCAAGGCCTCATGTTGTCAAGAGACCCAAGAGCAACATCGGAGTGGAGGGACGGAGGACTTCGGTTCCCAGCCCGGAACAGTAAGTGCTTTGCTGCCCTGGAACTCACTGGGGAGGCATTACAAAACACTGCAGATCAAAGGTATTTTTGAACTTGACAAAAAATGGGATTTTTTTAAATTTTTGGACTGTTGTAGAGGAAGTGTGAAAAGGCAAGAAACCAAAGCTTGCTTGTCAGAAACTTCTGGTTTGCCAAGTCACACAGGGTGACATCAGCCTGGTCAGTGAGATTCTCAGGGCCTGGAGCTTGTTCATCTCTGAGTTGTTTTGGTTTGCCCTTTTCTTTGAAGGAAGTTGCCAGCCCCAGCTCTGCAGCTCCAGCCCTCGTGCCTGGCTGTACCAGGAGGCTCAGAACTGCCTGTGACAGTGGTGGCAGAGAGGGCTGTGTCTGGTGGCAGAGAGCAGCACCAGGAGGGCTGGGAGGGCTTCACTGCCACAGTACCAGCAAATCCTCACCCCTTTAGCTTTGAGTAAAGGGGTAACATCCAAACCAGCTGTGCTGCTGCAGCCAAGTGCTCCTGGATAGGATGTGTTGGTCTCCAGCATCTGCCTGGTGCGTCCGAGCAGTGTGTGCTGTTGCCCTGGGAAGACTTTTCCAGCTGGTTTCACAAATGTCACACATTCAGGGGCTTTCACAAGGCACACAGGACTGTGGGTGCTGAGGAGCTGGCAGTGGGGAACCCCTGAGCAGAGCTGGGTGTACTGACCTGGCCAGCACAGCCCAGGGCACACCCTGTGTGTGACAGGACTCGGGGAGGCTGCCCTGCTGTGCCCTGGGGAGCTGCAGTAGTTTGGGTTCTCCTGGGCAGGGCTGCTCAGCTGGGCACCAGTGCTGAAGGTCCAGCAGCACCAAGCTCTGCTTGGCACAGCCTGGCATTAGCTGCAGCTCTTCAAGGTCCAAATAAGTAGGTTCCACCCCTCAGCTGAGAATTTGGGGAGCTTAAGGACTGAGCCTTTTGGTTGGGTGTCCCCTCACCCCCCAAAGGGAAGGGCAGGGGTAGCTTTTTCCCAGCCACTCCAGGGGGAGATGCCCTGGCTTGTACCTGAACTGAAGGGTTCTTTTCAGCTGCACAGCCTTATTTGCTGCTTTACAGTGGAATTTGGTTGCCCTCTGGTGGAGCAGATGCAGACCCTGCAAAGGGCCCTGCACAGGGGGGACAGGGATTTTTAGACTGAAGGCACTGCTGTAATGTTTGATCTGCATGTAGGTGGAGGATAATTGAATCAGTGACATTTCTGTGTGCTCCTGGGGAGGGCTGTGCACGTTTGGGTTCCAAAGGTGCTGCCATTCCTGGGTGGCTCACTGCTAATGTGCATCTTCAGTTCCTGCCCCCATCAGACCACAAATCAACAGAAACATGAATTAGAACCTTACTGTCTGTACACCACAGTATGTATTTTCACTTGTCTTACCTGGTAGCGTCGGAGGTGAGGAAATTTATATCTTTAGTTACCTGAGTTAATTTTTTTTAATAGGTATAAAAGAAAAGCATTGTTTTGGGCGTGTCTGTGCTCATTTTCTAATGAGTCTTCAGTTAAAGCACAGAGGGGCAGGAGCAATGCTAAGAGCACCCAAGACCATGGCTCATGTCTGTGGTTAAACCAGTGTGTTTAGAAGAGTCAGAATTGCCAATGATTTTCTATTTCAACAGAAACTTTATTTCTTTAGAAGTGTATCAGTAACTCAAGGTTTGTGATGTTTGGTTCTTAAAAACTTGTCCCTAATCTAAAATTTATGATTTTTAAAAGGCTTTTCTGGCTCTAAGGTAACAGGAAGGATTTGTAGGTGAGAGCTCAGGCAGGGTGGTGTGCTGTGGTGGGTGATGCAGCTCCTGGAGCACGTTGAGTTCTGGGGGTAACCAGGCCCTCGGGGCTCCCCCCACAGCATTTGGGGTGGGGAAGGTTTTCCGTGGCCTCGCTGCAGGCAAAGAGCTCTGATGGTGTTCAGGATGTGCAGGAAGGGATTGCAGTGGTAGGTCTGGGCTGTGTTCAGGTGGAAGAGTTCCCAGGTAATCCCCTCAGTCTCCTATTTCACATCAGCAGGAGAAAGCCCATGCATCCAAATCCCTCATTCTCTGCATTTTACTGTCTGAGAGGCACAAATTCCTTAATTCCCTAGAGCTCCTGTATGGCTGTTCTTTAAAAAACTTAATACCCATAAAAACTTATTCTCCCTTAGATGTGGGGAGCCCTTTTTAGGAGGATAATGTCAAGTCCATGGTACAAAGGTACCCCTTTGTACCACGATGCCTGTCCTCGGGAAAAAGCAACGCCGTAATAAAACACACAAATTTAATTTTCCCATAACTGAAACATCTTTTAGAATTATTACAGAATTCTCCTTATTAATTCCCATATCCTGCACTCCCCTTTTCCGTATATATATATATATTTTTTTTTTCCTATCTCAAGTACATTTAGGTGTCAATTAAATTTGAAATATCTCCATTTGTCAGCATCTCATTTCTGGCCGGCGTGACGTGCCGCTGATTTGTCCGCGCGTCCTGACACATGAAAAAAGCTCCCGAGATGCAGATCCCCCTCATTAAATCCGCGCCCGCCGAGGCGGCGCTGCCTCTGACATGGTATTTAGAGGGAGCAGCGGCGCTGTCAGCGCTGTCTGGGCTGGGCACCCAGGATCCCTTCCCCTCTCCCTTCTCCTGGATCAGCAGGATCTGTGGAAGTTCAGTGTCACTCTGCATTCCTGGACATCATGTTTGGTTTTCTGGAGTCCTGTTCATTGGTGGCTTTGTGTCCAAAGACACAAAGATGTGTATCTCTGAGTTCAAACCACCAGTGGTTTTTAAGTGTCTTTGCTTTCTGCTTTGTTTCAGGTAGACCTTTTATTAATGTAAATTGATTTTTTTTTTTTAATCACTTTCTAAAAGAAAAAAAAAACGTTCTAACAAATGGTTCCCACTGCAGTGTTCTCACCTCCCTTCCCCTGGATACCTGTTCCAGCAGGAGAGGGGGAAGCAGAGCAATGCCCCAGCTTGCACTGGGTGAGGCAGACTGATTGAACCCCATCAGCTATGTGTCTGAAGAACAAAGAGAGCCCAGCACGAGGGAATGTGGTGCAGAGCTGGGTTTGTGAGGCACCCCTGCGCTGTCCCAGTGCCCTGCCCGCCCTCGTGGCACCCTGGCTGTGCAGCAGGGCTGTGGATTTGCCCCTGGGCAGTGCAGTCAGCCAGGACAGGGTGGTTTTTGGAGCCTCCATGCTCGGGGTGTCTCCTCAGAGCCGCGAGCACTCGATAACTGCCTTTTCTCTCCCTGTCCCCAGCCTGGTAAAGCCCATGCGACACTATACTGTCTTCCTCTCGGAGGACTCCTCTGATGATGAGTTTCAGCAGGAAGAGGATCCTGTCTCTGGCTTCTCTGAAAACTTTTTCTTCTCTGCTCCTTTCGAATGGTCTATCCTTTACTCTTTGGTTGTGCTCGTGCCGGCTTCCAACAGTGGGTTTTGCGTTGCTCAGGGTGCCTGCTCCTGTACTGGCATTTTGGGAATGCTCCTGTGATCTCTTTACAGTGCTTGGTGAATGTCCAGCATCTCTCCTGCTTGTTTGTTTTGATGTTGAGCAGCATGCAAAAGCATCCTCCTGCATGAAGCACTGCAGCAGCCCACGGGCTCACAGGGGCTGGAGCTCTGTGGGGTGTCACCCTTTGTCCTTTGTCCCAATGTGCTGCTCGTGCTCCTGTCCAGGCCTTCTGCCACTCCTCCTTGTGTGGTGCTGCTGTGAATTTGGGTTGTCCTGTGAGCCTTGTTGCAGTGGTTTTGGGTTGTCCTGTGAGCCCTGGTTCAGGGCAGGAACGAGCCTTCTCCAGTGTCACTCGTTTGATCCCAGCCTCTGGTCTGTCAGGTCCCACATCCCTGTGAGTACTGGGAGGTGCTCCTTCAGAAATCCATGTGGTGCCACATCCAGGCAGTTCAGGAGCTGGGAGGTGTGTCCCAGTCCCACCAGAGCCCGCTGGCCACAGCTGGTTGGACCAGGCTGGAGAAAGAGGCTGCCAGTGTGACAGGGGGGTCTCCAGGTGCCAAAATCCAGTGTGTGCTGCAGAGGGCAGGTTGAGGCTGACGGGGAAGGGACGGGACTGCAGGTGGGTGGGGTGGGGAGGTTCGGTAGTAAAGGGTCAAAAAAATGTTCCCCCCATCATGTTTGGGGTGGGGGAGGCCAGTTTTGTTGGCAGGACGTCCCTCAGGGGTTACAGTGTGAGTAGTGTGAGTAGTGCAGAGCACACGGGGTGAGACGAAAGGCAGGGCCAGGTTTGAGATCCCCCTCCCCGAGGCCATGTTCCATCAGTGTCTGCCTTGTGGCATCAATGTCACAGCCCTGTGGTTGGCTGAGGGCCTGCTGGGTGTGCTGGGGAGGGGAGCGAGCTGGGCTCTTCGGGAATTTGCATGATATAGATGTATTATGATAAAATATGGAAAGAGGAGGAGGGTTCTTCCATAGGATCTGTTTTTGCAGGTCTCACAAATATTTTCCTTTAATTGAAAGCTTGTTTAAATGCCACAGTACAACTAGCTGCCAGTCAAGTGCCAATCCCCACAGCCATGTGTGGCACTTGCTGTTATTAATTGGATGCACATCGTGCTGCTGTTCTCTGTACACACCAAAATGCAAATGTGCTGGTTCATTTTTTTGCTGAGGTTTGTGCAAGAGAAGCATCCTGCAAACTCAGCCTGGGCTGGGAATGTAAAGGAGGTGTCTCCATAATGGATTGTGCTGTTTCTTGATAAGATGACACCAGTGAAATCATTGGCACTCTGCACAGTGTTCCCAATTATTGCAGGAAAACACTGAATTATGTTGTGTGCTGAGTTGGCTCAAAGCAGAAGGCTGGAAGTGCCTGCAGACACGGGCCGTGCCCGGCCTGAGGGGAGCGTGGAGAGCTGGCACCCCGTTATCCCTGCTCCCAGAGCCCCTCCCCAGCCTGGCTGTACCTGCATGAGCTCAGCTTCCCTCTGGGCACTCCCACTGGGCCTTGCCCTGCTGAGCACCCCTGGGTGCCAGAGCCCCTCTGCATGTCCCCCTGCCCGCATCCTGCTCCGCTCGGGCTCTCGGAGCTGGATCGGGCACCCCGGGGCTTTCTGTGACCCTCCCAGCTCCTCAGGGCAGGGTGTTTGTCTCAGAGGCGCTCCCAGGGTGCCCCTTTGCAGCGAGTGTCTGTGTGTGCCAGGCCCCAGCCCTACCGCGCCCTCAAGGAGTCGGACAGCGCGGACGGGGAGGACGCGGCCAGTCCCGACAGAGCCGCGGAGCCGCCGCCCGCCCTGCTCGCCAGCACGGCCACGGACATCAACCTGCTGCAGGACATCTTCCCCAGCCTGGCAGTGGAACCCCAGCCTCAGCCCCTGAGCCAAGCCAAGAGCCTGGAAGACCTGCGGGCGCCCAAGGAGGAGGCGGAGCAGCGCTGCACCTTCGAGTACCAGGTGGGGCTGGGGCTGAGCCCCCTCACCCAGGCAGGGTGGATCCCAATAACAATAATAATAATAATAAATCCATTTTTCAGGGGTTTGCTCATGTGTTTCAAAATTAGTTTCTGAATCAAGAAATTGCTGAAATGGGCCTCATTTATAAGTAACTTTTTCCTCTAAAGCCTTTGCCTCTAAAGGAGGGGATATTTGTCCTGCTCCTCAGAATCTGTTTGTCCAGTGGCTGTCACACACAGTTAGCTTTGAAGCCAATGCTCAGCAGAGAGAATGAATAGCTGGGAATTTTCAGTTCCACTCCAAATTTTCTTTTCTTTTAATTTGACCATTTTGGGCTAAAATTTTAAAAATGTAATTGGAGAAGAGGGATTCTTTGTGAAGGACTTGATGGAACATATTCAGCTTAGAAAGTGCCAAACTAAAGCAGACTCAGAGATCTTCATCTGACATGAGAGAAGAGAATGTAATTTCTACCTTATAATAATATTTAATTGACTGTTACATCCAGATATTACATTTGTCAGCTCTCCAGTTGTCTCTCTCCAGTGCTGGCAGTCTGGGGACAGGTCCCTTCCCTCAGCCCAGCAGCCTGACCTTGCCTCCTGCTCTGTGTTCTGGTCAAAGTTACCCTTTTTGATGTTTTCTTGCAGAGGATGGATCTGGGTGTGTCCGAGAGGAGCAGGATTGTGCCAACCCTGAAGCTGTCGCACCCCTACAACAAGCTGTGGAGTATGGGCCATGATGATATGGCCATTCCCACCAAGTATTCCCAGAGCTCACCAGAAAGGTCCCTGACTGCCCTGGGAAACGCGCCCCCAGTCACCAGGAGACCCCGGAGCAGGGACAGTGGTGCGGCTCCCGCAGAGAAGGATGAACCCAGTCCTGCCGTCCAAGGGAACATCACCATTCCCAGGCCACAGGGCAGAAAGACTCCGGAGCTGGGGATAGTGCCCCCACCACCAGCACCCCGGGCTTCCAAGCACCAGGCTCCAGCAGGGGCCGTGGAGACCCTCCCCACTCCTGGGCGGGTGCCTGACCTTATCCCAGAGCCCTTTGGAGTGGGTCACGCGTCCTTGGAGCCTGAAATCCAGCAGTCTGGGAATTACTGCCCTCACCCCTCGCAGCTGCTGTCCAGCGCTGCCAGCACCGCTGAGATGCTGCAGCCTGTCAAGGTGAAGACAGAAGGTGCAGGTAATGACAGTGACTTCCTCCTGAACCTGCTGGACCCGCTGAGGACGGCGGGCTGGGAGGGCCGGGCCCCGCAGCGAGAGCCCCCCAGCCTGCCCAGCCCGGCCCCCACGGCTGCCTTTGGCCTGGGGGGAAGTGACTTTGTGCCTCCTCCAGCTGCACCGTTTGTCCAGCCCCTGGGCTACCCTTCCCCAGCTCCACCACCTTTTCTACAGCCATCCCCTAATCCCTTCACCCAGACACTGCCAGGAGCCCTTCCAGTGTCCCTGGTCAGACCCCCGAGGGGCTCCTTCACCCCCTCCTTAGGTCACGCCTACAGCTCCAGCTTCATAACACCCAGTGGCTTCTACCCACCACGGAGACCTCAGCCCAACCTGTCAACTCTATCCATGCCAAACCTGTTCAGCCAGGCCCCAGCTGTGCCAGCAGCTGGCTCCTTGCTCCTGCAGAGCCCCTCTGCCTCCAGCTCCCTGCAGGCAGCGTGTCCCAGTGGGCCCTCCAAGCCCCCAACGTTACAGGTGGGCCAGTCCAGCACAAAGGTAGATCCCAAACAGGCTCTGGCCCTCCTGGCCAGTGAACGCCCTCTGCTCCCTGCCAGGCCAGCCAAGGGCTTGGAGTCAGTGTTACTGTCCTCAAAGTCTGAGGAGACAAAAGATCCATTTGAAGATCTGTTACAAAAGACCAAGCAGGACGTGTCACCCACGCCAGGTAAGGTGGAACAGCTCCGAAAGCGATGGGAAACCTTTGAGTGACACTCGATGGCCTTGGTGTCCCTTTGGAAGTGACAGAGGGGGTTTTGGTTTTTTTGAGCCAGCATAAAACCAAGCATTTCTTTTACAGAAGGCTGAGCCAGGACAGCTGCAGGACCATCACTGAGCTGCACTCACACACGAGGGGGTTTGCCCAGAGTCCCCCCTTGTCCCAGTCCCTTCCTTGGCTCCCTCCCTCCCCCCACAAACCCCGGGATTCCTGCACTGACCAAAGCTGAGGGGAGGGGGCTGGGTTGGGTTTTCCCCACACAGCTTTTCAGGCAGTACTGCTGATGCAGAGTTACTCCTGCCCTGTATTTTCAGCCCTTAGCACATGGCACACACTGCTGGGGCTCATTCCTGCCTCTGGGAATGGCCCTCGGTTTTTCTGGCTCTGCACACAGAAAGAAAATATTTTGTTTCCACAGGCAAAGTGCAGCAAACAAACCTGGCTTGTGGGCTGCACTGAATTAATCCATCAGGCCCTGCTTTGTCCTGTCTTGGAACCCAGACACTCTTTAGGTGGTGCTGTGGGGTGGGGTTTTGGCTCAGGGGCCTTGCTGGGCAGTTGTCCCAAGGCCCCTGTGCCTCAAAACCACAGAGCAGCTGCTCAGGGTTTGGTCCTTCATCTCTGTTGGGAAACTGGAAACACCAGCAATTGTTTTTTTGTTTTTATTTTGTTTTTGTTTAATACATCAGAAAATAGAGGCCATAAAGAGTATCCTAGTTCTTATACATGTGTATCTTAATATTATCTGTCAATAATATAAATGGCAGTATAGGAATGGAATGTAACAATATCTTACTTGACTATTACAAACAAAGAGCAGAAAAGGGGTACCAGAGTGTGCTGCTCAGCACCCCGAGGGAGCTTCTCTGCTCGGTGCTGGGGTCCTGCAGTGGTGCTTCCTCGGCCTGTGTCACCTGGTGTCAAACCTGTCACTCACAGAGGGAATCGCGTCACCACGGAGCCTTTGACAGAGGAGATCACCTTGGACACGTGGGGGAATCCTTGTAAAGCTTTACCTGATTTCCAGTGTATCTATTTTATTCATGTAATCTTGGAAGTTTTCTTACTCTGGGGAATGGGAATGGCTGTCTGTGCATTCGGGTCTGGGCAATGCAAAAGAGAAATATTCTTACCAGCTGAAGTGGCCCTGGCCTGGGAGGGAGCACAGGATTGCAGGGCTGTTTGTTTCTGTACAGGGCTGGTCCTCTGACAAGCCATTCCCTTGGATTTGTATTTTCTTTTTGTGTTGGAAGACAGATGGGTTTAGTATTGCATAGTAAAATATTTAAAGTCTAAGATAACAGTTCCATTTTATTTTACACAGTTCAGATTATGAATGTTACAGAATATAATTGTGTGGAATTTCAGAGCTCCTTTGCTGTGAGCTGGATGATCAGACTTTCTGGCTCATGGTGGATGTGAATGGGCACAGGACAGTCCTGCCCTCACAGGCTCTGTGGTAAAATTGTTAATGTCACCCAGGGATCAGACACTGAGGGGGCCAGTACTTAAAAACAGTCCCACTGCAGTTCATTTCCATCTCTGGGTACTTTGCCTGTATTATGGAGCATTTTCTGCCATTGAGTTTTGGACAAGCACTGGGATCATTTTCGAGGCACTGAAGAGAATTAACACTGCAGTGAAATGGCATTTATCACCCCTCACTTTATTTTGCACCTCTGAGATCCTCTGAGGACGAGGAGTTTGGGACCTTCCTCACTTCTGGAATAGGGTTTGCAAGCAGGAGACTTTTGGGCTTCTTGTAATAGAGAAATGAAAGCCCCCCTAGGGCAGTATTTAGGGGGGGTTGTCTTATTTAAACTCAGGAATTCCTAACACGATTCATTCCTAACAGTGCTTGTCTGGGAGAGCAGGCCAGGCTGGGAGCCAGCTCGAGGTCTGACATAGAGGGATTTTTGATGTTTTGATATTATCCTCAGCTTTGTCCATGTTCCTGTCCCTGCCTTGTGTTTGGTACCATTTTGCTTATTTCAGCTGCCATTAGAAATAACTTGATTTAAAAAAAAAAGAAAACCAAAGCTCTCTGGAGTTTGTGGTGCCTCTTCTGCACAGTCACACCGTGGCTGTCTCTGGTTCAGTGCCCAGGACAGGCAGCCCTGGGAGCTGCAGCCTCTTTGCTGCCCATCAGAGAAGGGGCTGAGCTGGGATCAGGGCTCAGGGAGAGCAGCTTTGCACAGCTCTGTCCTGCTGCCCCCAGGCCTGGGCTGGGACAAACCATCACAAAATTAATGATTCAGCTCTAAAGAAACATCAGAGTCTGCACCCTCAGCCACCCAGACAGCAAGGTGTTCTTCAGGGAGCAACAGCCACAACTCGGCGTAACCAGCTCTGGTTTTAACCAAATTTTATTGTAAATTTCTTTTGAAGGACATTCTAATTATATACAAATTACAAAATTTACAGTTACAAAAGAAATCAGGATCATGATCATTAACTACAGCAAATCCAGTTTTGTGAAAAAATATATTCAAAAATTAAATATCAAAAGAAAGTAAAGTTCATTATTGAAAAAAAAAACCCCAAAACAAAACAAACAAACAAAAAAAAAACAAACCCTCCATAAATTATTTTGCAGAAATGCTCAAGACACTGACAGAGGATTTTAACACCTTTGCTACTACTGGCTTTGGGTGCTCAAATCCAGGCAGCTGCTCTGCTGCCCCTGAGGAGCTGCTGCCTGGCACAGACACAGCAGGGTGGGCTGGGGGCTCGGGGGGCCGGGCTGGGCTCTGTGCTGGAGGATCAGGGGTTCTCTCAGAGCTGGGGGGGTTGTCAGGAGCCCCAGGCCCACCCTGAGCCTGCTCTGGGTGATTCCAGCTCAGGGTGGGCTGCAGACACCACAGTGACCTTTGCATGCAGCAGAGGTGACCCCAGGGCTGTGCCCGAGGGGAGCTCCTGTTCGTGCCCAGCCCAGCACGGCCCCCTCGGTCCTGCTGTCCCAGCAGAGCTCTGCTGGAGCCTCCCCTGCACAGACACTGCTGGAGAGCCCTCACCTGTCCCCCAGTGCCCCTGTCTCTGTCCCCAGTGCTGGAGCTCCCTGAGCACAGCTGGAGGGAGCACAGAGCGAACCAGTGACAGCAGCACTCGCCAATAAATAAAGCAGGACCCAGCTCCCAGCTGCAGTCAGGGCAGCTCTGGGCACTGCCACATCCAACTGCTTCCCACACACAGCCAGGTGGGATCACCACTCGTTCTTTCAACTCCTCCCCAGTATTAGAGGGAACGTGAGCTCAGAGACAAAATATCATCTCCCACTCGTTCGGTGTTTATTTTCAAACATTTTCATTCTTCTCTCAGCAGCTGCCTCAGTGCAGAGACCTGTTCTCAGCAGACACACCTGTTCTTAAACATCCACACCTGGTCAGCAGTTCTGTGCTCTTCCCTTTGCTCAGAACTAGAAACATTTACAGTCAAAGTAAAAAAAATAAATAAACCCAAAACTGTACCAGAATAATCAGCCTTTTCTTCTGGTGGCAACGAGCTACAGTGGGCAGGTTCCCGCCCTGCTTACTTACTAACAGTGTTTTTGAGATCAGAAAGCAGTGTGTTCTAAAATACTCCTCATTGATAGTTGCAGTGATTATCCTGAAACACTACTGACTTCAGGCCTCACCTGTCCTGCTCTGCTGCATTTCCTGCCACAGGCTCTGCCACATTGAGATGAAGAAGAAACAGCACGTTCAGCAGCTAAACAGTAACACAGGAGGAGCCACAGAATCAAACCCTTCTTAGGGCAGTGCAAGGTGAGTGTTGTGTCACTACAACACCAACCCGGGCTTGGGTCAAAGGGCACAAGTTTGGCTCACTAAGCTCCACTCTCCTGTACTGACAAACCCAAACTGTCTGTCCAGAGAGTCAGATCTACAACTATTTCCTTCTCAGCTCCTCACCCAGCAGGTACTACTTGATGCTCAGTTGTTCTACACAGAAACGTCCTCCTTGCACAAAGTTAAACTGTAACTGGCAACTCAGGCTCAGAAAGGCACTTAAAATACTCCTTGGTTTGGTCTCAAGGAAAGCTCCAGCAGCCCTGTCCAGCACGGTGGGATGTACAGCCAGGGAGTGCCCAGACAGGGAGGGGCAGCAGCAGCTCTGGGAAGGATTTCCCACCACTCACTCACCTGGCTTAGCCTTGCAGAGGAGCCACAGGCACATGTTTTTTGAAACAACCATATTATTCATATTATTTCTGAATGCAGTGGTTTAATCCCCATTAACTGGACCTGCCTCACTTACTTGTAGGGTGTGTTTTCTGTTGCCTGCAGGGCAGTGACAGCCCCTGTGGCTCCGAGCCCCAGTGCCCACGGGAGCAGCAGGAGCCCAGTGGGTTCTGTCCCTGGTTCTGGGTCCCCTCCCACCCTCTCCTGCCCAGCCCCTCCACAAAGGGGGGTTTCCTCCCCCGCTGCTGCTCTTGCCCCGAGCAGTTTAACCCAGCCTGTGGGATGAGCTGCCCTGAGCAGGCAGGGCCGTCCTGCACACACAGAGGGCTCAGCGGCTCCCACGGGACTCACGGGTGGTGCCGCCTCAGATGAGCCGCTCGGTCGGGGGCATCTTGATGACGTTCCACATCTCCACGCGAGCCCCGTCCTTCTCCTGCCGGCTGGGGCTGTAGGTGCCCTGCGTCGCCCTCCTCCTCTTCATGGCGATGGCCGTGGCCGCCAGCACCACCAGCAGCAGGGCGGCCCCCGCGGCCCCCACGGCTCCCACCACGGAGGAGTGGCTCAGGTGAGCCCACACTCGCTGCTGTGGCAGAACAGGCAGTTACTCAGAGCTTCCCCCTCACGGCGCTGCCTCTCACCGCCCTCAGCCCCGTCCCAGCACTGCAGGCCAGGAGCTGCCCTTCCCTGTGCCCTCCTGTCACACGGGGCCCGAGGAATGCAGGGGAGGCTGGGGACCCTTTTCCTGCTCCCCTCTCCCCCCGAGTCCAGCACGTGGCAGCTCCAGCACTGCCCCAAAGCCCCGAGCGCTGCCTGCCCCTTCCTGCGCGGTACCGTGGGAATGTCTAAGAGCACCACGTCATCCCACATGGATTGGTAATTCCTCACATCCCTGTAACACGGGGCTGGCACAGGGCAGGAGGTCACAGCTGCTGTTGCTGTTGAAGACTGAGAACCTCACACACCTGAGCTGTTGGCAAAGCCCGAGCAGTTCCACGGAGCAGCCGTGAGCCCCTTCCCCGCAGCTCCTGAGCGGGGCCGGCACCGGGGCTCGTTCCTGCCTGCCTCGGGAGCAGATTGAACTGGGCCACCCCTGCCTGGGGGTGGATGGAGCCAGAGCAGCCTCAGCACCGCCCAGGGTGGGTAGGAGGGCGGGCAGAGGCTCCCTGGGAGCCCCGGGTGTCCGGCCCAGCCGGGGCAGCTCCCACAGGCAGCGCCTGCCTCGTGCGGAAAGTCCGTGTCGTCGTGCCCGGGCCTTAAGGAAACTGGGACGGGGTGGATCTGCTGCTGCAAGTGCTGGGAAGAGCCCAAGGTCCGAGCAGACCTTGCAGGTGCATCTCCTTGTCCCGGCAGGGCCTAAATTAACCGCTCTTCGGGTGGCACCTTTAGGACACTGTCCATCTCCAGCCGAGCTCCGGCCACCTCCTGCTGGCTCGGGCTGTAGGTCCCCTCGGACTGGCGCCTCTTCCTTGCCGTGAGAACCATGAATATGAGCCCAATGCTGAGGAGCAGCAAAGAGCCACAGGCTACAGGGACAGCTACTTCAATTAGTGGGGAGGGGAAGAGAGCACCTGGAGTCCCTTTCTGTAAAAGAAATTAATGGAGACACAATGAAACTCCAGTGGTTACAAAAACTGCAACAACCGACCCAAATGGTCAGATTAGAGGGAAAAAGATTTTTAGAAAAGAAAAAAAAAAAGGCACTTTTTCACACCAGGACAGCCCCTTAAGATGAAAATGCCAGTACACTCAGGATCCACACTGGGAGTCCTTAAAGGAGCCTCCTTACCAACATCAGACTAAAATACACGGGTGCCACTGGCAAAGATCTGACCAGTGTTGCCAAAAAAAAATAAAGTTAATGCAGAGCAACATGAATTTTCAGTAACACCAAAAAATTTCCCCAAGCAGAGGAAAAAAAGAGTTCAATTATGCATCTAATGGCAAGGCAGAGAATTGATTGGGCTGTTAAACTGTGGAAGAGGCTTGGAGAAAACTTGCAGCAGGAAGGGGAAGATGTTAAAAAGGTCAGGACATATATGGGAGATGGAGATGACAAAAGGCCCAAGTACTGAGAAGAGAAATGAGAATTCTTTAGATTCTGGTGGAATTAAGGATGGCATGGAAGACAAAAACAAAGAACTAAAACAACTGTGGAATTTCTGTCATGAAAGAAAGTTTTAAAATTACAACATGCCTAAAAATAAGAAATATTTCTTATTGTTAACAATGTATCTGCCACCTTGCAAACCAAACAATTCCAGCTGGGCTAGTTACAGCTTCTGGATGCCATTCACTTTGTTTTGATGTAACAAAGCACAGAAGGAACATTCCCAGAGGACCTGGAAGTCTTTCTGCTCCTTTCAAATGCCTGAAGTTGAGGTTGATGCCCTGAGCCTGCCCAGACCCGAGTGCAGTGCAGGGTTAGTTCTGGCTTTGCAGAGCATGCAGGTTAGTCCAGCCCCTGCCTGTGCTGCTGCTGTGGGAGGGGAGAGAGCAGGAGAGCTCAGCTGCCACCCTGTCACTTGTGGCTGTCCCTGGTGCAAAGAGCCCCAGTCCCCTCCCTGCCCACCTCGGCCTGGCCAGAGGGGAAGGAAAGAAGTTCTGCAAAAAGCAAGATGATGATGAAAATGAATAAAGGAATCCACAAGAAGTGCCCTGGGACAGAGGGGATGGAGATGCCTGAGGGAGTCTGTGCATGCAAACTGGAGATGTCAGGGTGACCTTGGCACGTGCTACAGAGCCCTTGGGAACAGCAACAGCAGCAACCCCCGCCTGGCACGCGGCCCTTTCCATGCAGGATGGGTTAGTACATTCCCAGGTTACCAGACAAGCAGCCTGTCCATGCAACAGAGAGAAAGCAAGGGCCTGGATCCCAGCCCCCCGAACACCGGGATCAGACACACAGGGACAGCAGGGCTGGCCTGGGGGCAGCGGCTCAGGGACAGGACACTGCTCCAAACACGCCCATTGCTACTCAGGTCATCTTTGTAACTCTCATGCAAGACAAAATGCCAACTGAAATTCCATTCTCCAGGAAATTGAGCCAACTGCAGTAGTTGGATTACTGTCCAAAGAGTTGTGAAGCCTATGGAAATGTGCAGAGACAGCCCCAAAAGCCACAGGCAGCACATGCAGACGCTGAGAAGTATGTGCTGCAGTGGTTTGTTATGCTGGAGACCAACATGCAGCAGCACTGGGGGGGAAAAACCATCTCCCAGCTCAGGATTCTTTGGCCCAGCTGCCTCCCTCCCTCCCCACCCACGGGGCGGCTCCTCCCCCGCGGTGCTCACGTTGATGTCGCAGCGCTCGCCGGTGTAGCTGGCACTGCACACGCACTCGTATCTGTTCTCCGAGTCCTGGCACGTGCCCCCGTTCTGGCACGGGTTCGGCTCACACTCGTTGATGTTGATTTGACAGCTGCAAAGGAAGAGGGTGTTAGAACTGCCACAGGACACCACCTCATACAGTCTAAAAAAGCCTCCTTGAAAAGTGCCTGTTGCATCTTTTTCAGGTGCTTTCTCCAGGGTTCAATAACACGACATTTCCCCCTTCACACCAACCCTCCTGCTGTGGTTTCTGTGGGACTGAGGCCAGCACGGGTCACCAGCACAGGTAGTGAGTTCTCACACAGCACAAGCACTACGTGGAAGCAGTTCTTGGTGCTCAAGGGAACGGCTCCCGGACAGTTTAGGAGCAGCCCTTTGATGGGGACAAGGCCATAGGAGAGGGTGAGGCCGTGACCCTGCTCAGCCACCCCCCGAGGAGGAGCCAGAGCTCAGGCTCCCTGCACCCCCCAGAGCAGCACTTACTTCCTCCCGGTGAAGCCTGGCCTGCAGGAGCAGTTGGCTCCCCAGCTCTCGGTGACGCACCGGCCGCCGTTCAGACACGTGAAGTTCTTGCCACACTGCTGGGGTGGGAACGGCCACCTGGGGACAGAGGGGACAGCCTTGGAGCAGCCAGGACCGGGGAAGGACAGGGTGTACCAGGCTCAGGGGGGCTGCACAGGGTCATAAGAACAGTCACTGGTGTTTCTAGGAAGGACTTTGACACAAGTGGAGAGGAGGAGTCTCAGAAATCTTCCATAGTATCAGAGTGTTACTGGGAGCATGCCCAGAGAATATGCAGGAGCTGTATCAGTACAGGAGCTTTTTCAGACAGTTGCCTGTTCTTGCTGATGGAAATACAGTCAGGAACAGGATACTGCTGGAATGCCCAAGGCAGCACAGCCAGGCCCAGGAAGGATAATGCCAGTACCAGGTAACGGCACCAGAAGGCAGCAGGAACAACAGGAAATTCAGCCTGGGAGGGTCAGATGACTGAAGCTCAGCCACATGAGCATTTATCTCCATTTGAACTGGCACAAGTTGTTTTGTTTTAAATCAGCACAGGAGTATGGCAGAGGGGAGTCAAGTCCCAGAGAAGATGGACTTCTCGGGGAATACTACAGGGAAGTGACAACAGACCAGAGAGCCTGCCCTTTAAACAGCTCAGAAACGCAGCATGGGAGTAACCCACACCAGAAGGAAGGATCCTTACCCTGTACCAGGCTGAGACCCTGTCAGTGAGGATTTGGACCTGGACAGCGCAGTGTAGGTGCTTTACCAACCAGACATGGCAATGACAAACTCCCCCAGGCGCCCCCGGTAGAGCTGCGGTCCCTCCGCAGAGCGGCCCCGGCACTTACTCGCAGCGCGGCCCCGAGTACTGCGGGGGGCACTTGCAGGAGTACCCGTACACCCCGTCCACGCAGGTGGCCCCGTTCAGGCACTGGTGCCGCACGCAGTCGTCCACGTTGATGTCGCACCTCTTGCCGATGAAGCCCCGGAAGCACTCGCACTGGAAGTCGGCCACGGCGTCCCTGCAGTCCCCGTGGACGCAGGGGCTGGGCTGGCAGTCGTCCAGGTTGTCCTGGCAGCGCCGCCCTCCCCAGCCCGCGCCGCAGCCGCAGCGGAAGGCGTTGAACAGGTCGTGGCAGGTGCCCCCGTGCAGGCAGGGGCTGGAGGCACAGACGTCGGCCCCGGCGCAGCCCAACCGCACGGGGCCGCCCCCGGCCTGCAGGAACTGCTCGGGCTGCGGGTACGGCAGCGGGGCCGGGAAGGGCAGGTACAGCCCCCCGATGCGCACCCGCCCCAGGCAGCCTGTGAAGTTCTCGGCCAGCACGACCGGCACGTTGTTCTTGAGGAAGTCCAAGTTCCCGGCGCTGCCCTGCAGGGTCACGTTCCCTGCCCCGTCCAGCCGGAGCTGCCAGCGCGAGGAGGGCGCGGCCGGCTCCTCCATGGACACGGAGAGGGAGTGCCAGGCCCCGTCCGTCACCGGCTGCGGGCTCTGGAAGGTGACACCCTCGATGCTGTTCCCACTCCTGATGGCCACAAGCAGCGAGGAGTTCCTGATCGCAACCTGCAGGGAATCCACCTCTTCCACAGCCCAGAGCAAAACAGCATCTTCATCCCTGGTCCTGAAATCCATGTGGAGGCTGCTGAGGGTCCTGGTCACTGATGTGTTGGTGGTAAATTCAACAGCAGAGTAACTATTAAATGTTGCATTAGCCAAACCTATAAATAAAGGGGTAGAGCATGAGGGATTTGAGGCAGTCAGTGTCATGTCTGAGACAGACCAATGGCACACTCCTGGCAGGTTCCCTCCCTAAAAGCCTCGTAAGCTTAGTGTGAGCAGGATTACAGCCCGAGCTGCTGCATCCCTAAAGCTCTTCCTGTTTACACTCGCACCTCTGGTAATTATATCCAGCTCTGTGTAGTAATTTTTACTCATCAGTCTCACTGCACAAAAGTCCCACTATTGCCCTTTTACTGCCAGAAAAAGTAGAGCCTGAGTCAGAGGAGTGGCACAGCCAGCTCAGGTCACGGGCACAGAGCCAGCTGTGCTCTGGCACACCTGGGCTGGACCCACGAGCCCGTGCTGCTGCAGGACTGTGGCCCTATTTTAACAGCACAAACAAGGAGCACTGATCCTACCCAGGGAACATCAGGGATTTTACCAACACACCAGCAGGAGAACAGAACTTACACACATATCCTGCCACAACGTCTATGCAGGTGGTGGCTTCAGGACAAGGGTCACTTTCACACCAGACTCTCTCTTCACAAAATCTCCCGGTGAAATTTGCTGGACAGCTGCAATGGAAATCATTCCAAGTGACAATGCATCTGCCACCATTCTGACATGGCTCAGACTGAAAAACAAAACGGGGGAATTTAGGGGCAGCATAATTCATCCTTAGGTCAAAGAGAATTCGGCAGAATTGTGACAACAAAGACGAGTACGAGCAGCATTTGAATCAAGAGAGAAGGGAAATGAAACAGCGACTCAACAGCAGTGAAGGAGCCCCTGCCTCTCCCCGTGCCCACCACTGACCTACAGGAACTCCAGCAGTTTGGCAAAGAAGTGCTCACAGAGACAAACGAGGACATCACATACCTTGCAGGTGTTGTCGGAGACGCAGCCGTTCACGAGGTTTCCAGTCTGAGTCACGTTGAGTTCCTGTGGCACGCTGTAGTTCTCAGCCTGGAAGAACTCTATCTGCTGGTTGTTGAGTTGGATGTCCTGCAAGCAGCCCTTGAAGTAGCCTCCCCACAGCTCAGCACTGTCTGGGTCGGGGTGGCCCCCAATAAACACTTCAGAACCAGCTGGCAGAGGCTGCACCACGAGCTGTCCCAGCTCCACGTACGAGTCCCCCTGCTGAGCACCAAGAGTGCCTCCTCGGAAAGACAGAGCTATCAAATGTCTTCTGCCATCCACCACGTCCTCTGGGAAGGTCACAGTGTCCGTGGGTGACACCTCCACCCTGAGCTGGCCGTCCCTCAGGTAGATGGTGAGGCTGGGGCCTGTTTCATTCCAGATCTGCAGCAGCAAACCGTGGGGCTTCCGACTCCGCAGGAAAAAGGAGATGTTGAAGTCTGCACCAAGGCTGTCAGAAAGGGTGAAAGAGGCAAAGCTGGTGGAGTTCTCGAGGCCAAAGGTGGCTGCTGGGCGCTCTGGAAGAGAAAAGAAACGCCATCAGCTCAGAGACAGGGAATGCAGCTGGCACCGAGATGTTCTGAGCTGCAGCTCCTTGGGAACGGGGGCAAATCTTTCTTCTCCGTGTTTTCAACCTGTGTCAGGGTAAGGATGCTCCTCCCCAAACCTCTGTGAAACCAAGAAGTAGGTGAATGTGTCCTGGCTTTCCCTGGAGGGCAGGAATTCAAGCACCCGAGAAGCACGAGAGTGAAACACAGAGGCAGAGTCCTTGCCAACCCAGCAGATTTACTCAAGGACTTTTAAGCTGCAGAGTTGTTTTTCAGACTTGTAAACTTGGTAACAGCAGTAGCTGCCATGTTTAGGGCTCAGAATTAAAACAAAAAACTGGAACAATACTAATACAAGCCTTTCAGGAGCAAAAAACAGATATGATTTTAACTCAAAATTGTCAAAGAGCTTCCTTTAACACTTTGTGGTTTATGTATAAAGCAATATATTCCTATTCATCCTCAACTCAGAAGCTCAGGATGAACTTTTCACAGTAAAACAACTTCCCTGGGCCTGCTCTTACACAGATCTGTTACAAAGGGCAAGCCAGAGCCTCTGGCTCAAGGAGAATTTTATTCACAGAGATTTTTGCTTGAGTTTTGCCCCTGGTCAAGTAGAAAATACTGTTTCCAGAGCACTTACCGTGTGAGCAAGCTGGGCCCCCGTAAGGCCGGGCACAGTCACACCTGAAGGTCGCCCAAAGGTCCACGCAGAGCCCTCCGTGCAGGCAGGGCTGGGAGAGGCACCACTCTGTGCGCTCACAGCCCGGCCTCACCACGGCCGACTGTCCCACCGGCAGATCCAGCGGCAGCACGGCTTCAGCATCCACCTGCAGGTCTTCCAGGCAGCCCACAAAGCCCTGCTGGCTCCGTGTGTTGTTGGCCTCTGGATCCTCAGCACCTCCCAGATAGAGGCTGGAGAAGGCCTGCGGGCTCTGGGCAGTGCCAGGCGGGACGGGAGCGCTCTGCAGGCACACGCCTGCCTCGCAAGAGTCATGCCAGAGCATCAGCTCCAGGGCGCTGTGCAGCACAACTTCCACCTTGTGCCACTGGCCGTCATCCACTCTGGGCCCCTCCAGGAGCAGCGGGTACCCCACGTGGTCCCTCCTCAGCTCCGCGTGCAGGACGCCCTCCGAGAGCTCCAGGAACAGGAACTGTGCCCCGCGGCCGCGGTAAAAGAGCAGAGCGCTGGGCAGGGTGGTGCGGAAGCGGAGGGACACGCTGGGCGGCCGCGCTCCGGCTGCGGCCCTCCCGCTCTCATTGCCCACGGGCAGCTCAACGAGGAGATACCCTCTGGAAGCAAAGGAAAACGTTGTTGGCGTCGAGCACGTGGCATCGGCAAAACCAGGCTGGCACTGGCACAGGTGGCCGTGGCTCTCAGCTTGGTAGGTGGGGATGCACAAGGCCTCATTTTGGCAGTCGTGGGTCTGGCACCCAGTGAGCTTCACAGAGCAGTTCTTCCCTCCCCAGACAGTGCCATCCTGGCCAGGGGCACAGTGGCAGAAATAGTCAGCAATGCCATCCTCACAGACAGCTCCATTCTTGCAGGGCCCCTCCTCACACTCATTGATGTTAACAGCACATTCCACACCTGCGGGAGAGATGCAGAGACGGGATCTCACTGCAGGGCCTGAGACCCTTCCCAGAGGGTGCCAGCCTGGCACAGCCCCCCCGGCGCTCCCACAGCCACCAGAGAGCCCCACACTCACTGCTGCTGGTGGGAAAAAATTCGAGTTCCAAGATGACCCACCAGTTGTAAAACTCACCAAACTCACTTCATTCCCACCCAGCAAACAAGCCATGCTCCGCAGGCACTGCCGTGCTTGCACTGAGCTGACTTCAATCCTGCCCAGCCCTGCAGAAGGAGGCTGGGTGAGGTCCTGCTCTGCAGCTCTGTCTCCTGAAGGCACATGGATCCCAACAGGGCCCAAGTAAATTACAGGCCATTACACCAAATCTGGCTAATGAAAATCTGCTGTCATGTTCCTGAGCACCCCCAGACTGACAGAGCAGCCCTTCTGAACCAGTTCACTTTATCTAGCCCATAACGCTGGTTTTCACTAATCTTCAGAGACAGTCCCACAGATAAACCAAGCATGGATTATCCCAATCTAATAGCATTACACCCGAATCCAGCCAGCAAGCACAACCAGGGCAGCAGGAAGAAAAAGAAGGAATTCACACACAAAGGAAGGGAATCAAAACACAAAGGACATTTGTAAAGAAAAGCCACTAGACAGAATGTGCATGTCAAAGAGATTACAGAGTTGGCTGGGGGAGAGAGATGAGGGGAGATGGGGCATTGGGAGCACTGGAGCTGGACTGATGTGTGATTAAAAATAAAAATGCAGCAAAGATAAAGGTTCTTGAATATTTGCAGGGGTGGTTTGTCCCCTCACAGGCAGAACTGCCCCCATGTTAGTCCCTGCTGTCTGTCCTGCTCCCTCTGCCAGCCCCAGTGAAGGTGCTGGTACCAGTGAGAGCTCTGCAGAGAGCTGAGCACTCCAAACTGTTTGTGCCAGTGTAGGGACACAACACGGTGCAGCTCTGAGAAGCACTGAGAGGAAATGCAAGGCTGGAGTAACTCAGCTATGCCAGAGCAGTTCTGCAGGCAGAATTACCTTGGGACATTGCTCTCTACTGATATAAGCTAGAAGAGCTTATAAGCTCTGAAGTGCCTGTGGAAAAGCACTGAATCTGGGCAGTATCATCTGGCTGGAAGAAGAGCTCAGTTCAGAGTTGTGACACTACCCCAGCACAGCCCTTTTGCCCTGGCTGTTAATGCTGGGCTTGCTCAGCACACAACCCAGGCTGTGATCTGACCTGTAAAGCAAACAGCAAGGACTGAAGATTGCAGCACAAAGCTAGGAAGGAAATGTGTGGGAATAAACGAGTCCAAGGGACATCACTGGGCCTGGAAAAATCCCAGCCTGGGAGGGGACAGAAAGACTTCAGTTGCAACTGAGACAAACCAGTAGAACTGTGTGGAGTGGGTTTCTTGGAGGGCTCTCCAGACTGCAGGAGGCAAGTGTGCAGTCAGATTTAGGGGAGAGGCTGTTGAGTAAGACAGGTTTGGTACAGTCCCAAACCCTGGAGATGCTGCTGGTTCAGATCAGAGCTGCTGATGTTTACTGGGGCAACAGGGGAAGAGAACACTGGTCTGGATAACAAAAGGAGAGATGCCGTGAATTTTTGCATTTCTGAGAGGGCTGGGAGGAGGGGAGAGGCCCATTTTCCCACAGCACATTCCCAGCCTGCCCAGGGCTCTGCCCAGGAGCTCTCAGGTTGTGCAGCAGTAGGAGCACCGGCCTGGGCTGTCCCCAGCACGCTCCTGTGGGGTGAGTGCACAACCCCAGGCTGGTGGCTAATTAAACACCCAGCTTTCCCATGGGATGCAGCTGGTCTGAGTTTTTAGGTTATCTGTTTGAAGGGGGTGGAAAGAAGAAGCTGTACACACTGCTGCCCAACCTCAGGGCTTGCAAACAGGCACAGGGGGCAGCTCTTCCTCGAGAGCCAGAACCACCAGCATCATCTTTGTCCCTGTCCCTGTCTGTGCCAGCACACAGCCAGCCTTCCCAGGCTAGTTCCAAACAACCCCTCATGCATTCCTGCTCTCCTAGGAGTCAGGGCAGTGCCAGAGTTGAATTTAGAGCAGTTTTTAAAACAAACTGATAACAAAGGAGACTGTGCAAGAGTTTGAAAAATCTGGCTAACACCAATTCTTGTGGAAGTCAATGCCATCCCTTGCTGAACAGTCACCTGCAGCTACAGCACTCCAGGTTCCAAAAGGACAGATCGTTTCCTGGATGTCCATTATTCCAGTCTTCTCCAAGACATGGACAGTTGTGTCTTTGCAGACACACTGGGAAGTAGATATTAAGAAGCTGCTAAAAACTAATTTGTTTCTCTAAGAACAGGACAGGCATCCCTTTTCAGGTATATTTTAAAAAATAAAAGGGGAGGGCACAACTCAGTTTGACAAAAGCAAGTTACAAAAACAAGTTACTCTCATATAGTCCCTCTAAATTTCTTAGCTCAAATGTTTACTGTTGTTTGAACCACCACTAGTAAGAGCAATGTTGCCAATCTGCTTCATTACATCATTAGGAGACTTTAAAACGTTTAATGAGTTCCTTATCTAATTACAGACTAACAATAGCAAACCAGTGGAACTTGTTATCTGAAAATCAGACAAGTGGTATTTAAAAGGCTGCTATCTGGAGACAGGGATTTCAAACACCCCGGTTAATTCCAGGGGTTGAGGGAACAGTCCCAAGCCAGCGACCCACAGGGGCTGGGTCAGAAACCCTCAGAAGTGGCTGAGCTTTCACCTTATATTCAAACACAAATCCCTCCCCACATTCCAAGTGGTCCTGCTGTGGTGGGAACAGTCCGTGGATGCAAGTGGGATTAAATCCCTGAATGGAGTGATTTACTGGCCGCCATTAATAGGCACAGGTTCGTTGTATGCAGTGGAAGAACCACAGACCTCAACAGATACACAAAATGTTAAAAGCATAAGCACACACGAAGGGAAATATCCCAATTTTGCTGCCAGATACCAAAAAACCTTGAAGGACAAGTCTGTTCCTTAGACACGGGGTCCACCCAGCCGGCACCGCCTCGCCTTCTCCACAAGGCAGCTGAATTCCTAACCACCTTTCCCTGCTGCATCCTAATTAGGGACTGCATTATTATTATCAAAAGAAAAAAGGAGGGGAGGGGGAGAGGGGGCAGAGAGAGAGAATTAGCCGCAACAAACGGCCCCGACACAATTAGATTTGCACAATTACTGCCATTTCCATGGCAACCCCTCTCTGCCCGGGGAGGGGAAGGGCGGCAAAACCTGCTCCTCAACCAGGCCGTTCAAAAGCACCGAAGGAAAGAGGAGGACTGGGTGTGAGGGCTCCCTGAGCAGCCCGGGGTGGGTGGCTGGTGCTGCACAGACCGGCAGCGCTGCAGCCCAGCGACAAGGACACTTGTCCGAAAGTTTCCAAAACAAAACTTTAGGTCTCTTCAAAATCAAAACAGTCTTCCCTTCCAATCAATCCCTGTTCCTCCTCCTGCCCCATCCCGCCCCCTGCCCCGGGCAGGCACACGAACAGCAGGACACGCCGCCCCTGCCCGGATCTGTTACCTGCCAGCAGAACAATTCCCCTCAGGATCACGCCAATCAGCGCAGCTTCCATGGCCGGCTCCTTGTGGACATTGGTGACAGTAAAGGGGAAAAAATGGGGGTGAAGAGGGGGGAGGGATCACGAAAAAGGCTGGACCGACGGGGCAGGACGTGTGTAGGTGCTGCCGGTCAGACGAGAAGGGATTGCAGATGAAGCAGCGGCTGGAGCAGAGCCCTGCACTGCGCCAGGTCTAATCCAGCCCGGCCCTGACCCTCCCAGCTGGCCCCTGGCCGTGCTGACACCAGGAATGTGTGCTCCCAGCACTGCCCTGCAGTGCCCACGGCCTCAGCTCCAGAGCAAAGAGCCAAGACACAGCCTCTGGCCCTCGCTGCCTCCCAGGTGAATCTGCCAAATTCCATGAGCAAGGCCGAAACAGGGATTTTTCTTTTTATAGGCTAAGCCAAAAAGCTGCATTTCCACCATTGTGCAACATCTAAACCACAGGAACAGGGAGAGCTCCAAAGGCAGGGTGAACCTGGGCCCTGCTGCACATTCAGTGCTGACTCAGTCGGGACCATCCCACAGTTTCCCTCCTCCCTGTGCCCTGTTCCATGGATTTGTGAGCACAGGCATTTACACGGTGCTGTATTCACAAAGAAGAGTTTCAGGCTTTAACCACCATGACCTGTTTCTCTGGAGTCAAACTGGATGGAAGGGAATTCCCTGTGTTACACTGACTGTACTGGTTTAGACATGGCACTGCAGAATCAAAACTCTCTCTTTCCTCATTAACAACCTTATCAAGTTAGCTGTTGCAGTCTCCTTTTTTCCTCTAGGGTTCTGTTTTGTTTTGTTTTGTTTTTTATATATAGTTACTTTCATATTATAAAATTCCTGGAGACAGAATCGTACTTCTGTGTTGTAAGGACCCAGAGAAGTCTCCTGTTTCTGTGAAGAAATGTTATCTGGGAGCTTCTCCCCAAACTTGGAGTCTCTGTTAGTCAGGTCCAAGCAAACAAAACTCCCACATGCCAGGGTCTGGAATCTGCATTAGCAGTATCACTAAGATATTAAAAGAAAGCATTCCAACAACTCATGTAGCTATTGCAGTTTCTTAATTTCACTCAATCCAAACATGCCAGTCAATGTTAGAGATATTTTAAGTGGGAGGGATACAGTGAGTGTTTGTTTGGAGTCAAAACTCCTCAGAGAGCCACATCTGGGTGCTGTGCATGCACAGATCTGCCCCAGCACAATTTGGAGCACTGTCTCTAACAGCCACTGAGACTTCTGTTGTTGAGGAGAAGGCAAATGGGCAGTTGTGCCCACTCAGCCACCACTGCAGCAGTGAAGTGTGAGAACTGTGAATGCTGGAGAACATTAAATCCCCTAAAAAAGCCCCGTATTTTGGTCTACACACCCCCACATCTCCATCTGCACACCCCAGAGCCACTGCAGCCAGCACAGCCACAGGCCCCAGCACTCTGCTCTCACCTGCCCTGGGCACAGCAGGCTGTGGCTCTGCTCAGATGAGGGGCAGCTCAAGGGCTGATCACCCTGGAGCTGAGATCCAGCAGGGAGCAGCCATGTGGAACGGAAGGGACGCGGGGGAGTCTCACCCAGCGCTGCCTGGCTCCCTTCAGCTATATTTACCAAAAGGGATTTGGTTGAAGGGGGAACAGGCCTCTAATCTCTTTACTATCTTAACCTTTTAGCTGCCCTTGCTGGAGAGGCAACGTCTCTAAAACAAATCTGACATCCAAGAAATACCTGCACAAAAAAATTAAATCTATCCAAAGGTGGTGAGAAGGAAGAAGCATCTCCCATTTATTTCCTGACCCATGACCCAGGAATTGAAGCCCATTTGATCTGGGCTGGCACCCTCACAGAGTCACCATTTATAGCTGCTGCACAGAAGGCTTCTGCTTCTTTAAGGAGACAAAGACTCGGTGGCTGAACAAAGTCAGATGGTCAATAAGCACTCCAATTACACCGGGACACATTCACACCACATCACCCGAGTTCTCATCAAAGCTCTGGTGTTCCTCAGCCATGTGCAGGAAGGCTCAGGATGTGCCATGATCACAAGGTGCCACTGCCAGGGTGGGATGTGAGGGAATTCACTCTGGGAATGCCGTGCTCATCCCCCTCCCTGGGGCTGGGCTCAGGACAGTGTCCTCCTGCACACACCTTTGGCAGGAGTACAAATACAGGCCACTTGAAAGTTTTTAAAGAGTGGATGATCCAAACTCAGGTTGAAAATCAGTGCCCATGTCAAGTGGAGGGACCTTTTCCCTATCCTGGACTAAACTATTGCCTCATAAAGACATGATGGACTGAAACCATTCCTAAGAACAAAGAATTCATTTTGTTGGACATTTTTTTCCATAAAAGACAGACTTTTCCTAATATGCATTTTCTCTTTACCACAATTGACATAATTTCCATGACCATGCAAGATTCACTCTCCTTCACCCTTCATTTAGTATCCACGCAATCTTTGATTCATTCCATCCTCTCAGGGTACACAAATCCTCTGCTAAAGCACAGACTGTGTGCTGAACAGACTCTTCAGGACCTGCCATGTGTTCTCTGAGGAATATTGCTTTTGCAACAACTCCATTTCAGAGAGAAGGCTCATCTCCCCGCCTGCTGTAGCCTCAGACAGCACCGAGGCAGTTAATTGGCAAAGAATTTCTCCTGACTTGCATTGTTATCCCAACACTCCCCAGATTCCTCAGACTGGAGGCACAAACACAGAGCAGGAACCCCTCCTGCCCCAAGAAAGCATTCTTCATCAGAGTAGCAAGTTCACTTTAATCAGTGGAGGCAGCTTAAGCCCAAGTTCATGGCAGATCTAAGCTGCCACAGAAATGTGTTTTGAAGAGAAACATTATGGGAAGCTTCACAAAGTTGTTCTGTGATCCTAATATGAAGTAATAAGCTGTTTACCCAGCATGACTGTACTGGGATTAATTGACAAAGGAGGGGAGATTAATTGCTATTATTTCCCTGTCAGCTTCACTCCTCCCCACGCACTCACTGATCTCACAGGCTGCTCCCTGCCTTTCGCTGTGTTAATGTGTCAGAGCCACCTCAGCTGAGACAAAGTCCTTTACCAAAAGCAATATCCAGAACAGCAACCTGCTTCTAATCCCCTTCAAGTACTAATGAACCTAAATTTGATGCAACAGAATGAACTCCAGTGCTCCTTTGCCCATCATCCCATGTTTCTGTCAGCTTTTCTGCCCATGA
>JAWWES010000038.1:1394213-1409173 GCA_035583135.1 Lophotriccus pileatus
AAATTTGATGCAACAGAATGAACTCCAGTGCTCCTTTGCCCATCATCCCATGTTTCTGTCAGCTTTTCTGCCCATGAGCACACTAAGAATTGGAATGGATTAAACAGATCTGCAGCTTGGCAAAGCACAATGAAATTCTGAGCTCTGTGAGGGTGCTGGGGCACTGGAGGAGGAAAAGAGAACGGGGCACAGATGTGAGTGGGAATTCTGACAAGAAGGATAAACTTCAAACCATCTCTTTGGACAAGATCTCAGCTCACGAGTCCGGCATTGTAACTGCCCAAGAAAGCAGCGATAAAGAGCTTAGGTAAAAAAGCTTCTTTTCAAAGGCCTCACCTACAAAAGCAAATTTTTCTTGGCCTGGCCTAAATTGGCAAATGAGACAGGCCAGAAAACCCCCGCAAAGAATTCAGCCCACTTACAGAAGATGTTAACTAGGAGCTGATTTGAGATTCTGAGAATGAAAGCAATAGGTCTTCCCAGGAAAGAGCTGGGCAGGATTAAACCAACACAGCTCAACCACTGCAACCACAGAAGGAAAAGAGAAAACTTTCCCATGCAATAAAGGCCTGAGACAGTCTCTGGAATGCTGCTGCCTGCTGCTGCAAGTTAAGGGACAAGGTTTTCTTCTGGCATCAAGTTTTCCTCTTTCCCACGAGATGGCAGCCTGGTAACACTGTGGAAAGGTTGCCCTCACCTCAAATAGACAAATACAGGACCATGCTGGGGATCACCTTTCTCATGAGCTACTCTTTGGTTTTGATTGCCCAAACAGAGAGTACACATGGAATTTAAAGATGCAGAGGACTGAGAAGGACTGTTTTACACTAAGAAGAGGTTTAGTACCAGTTAGCAGAGTACCACCCCACAGTGCAATATTCACTATCCCCCAGGTTCTCAACCTGAAAACTGAACCCTTAGGGTCAGGCAGGGCATTTGGGTAAGAATCCAGACTCCCCATCCCCTTGTAAACAGAGAAGGCTTCCTTTGCTCACATCACAAAGACCTTTTGACCTCCTAACATAGCAGATTACTGCCTGCAGCCCAAAATGGCTGGCTCTTATCATCCAGGGCTGTTGGGGAAGGGAGATGTTTTACAGATGTTTGTGTGCTGCTGAGCCGATCTGCCACACCAGGAGCTTGTGACAGCTAGAATGTTAAGCACCCTCTTTTAACGCTGCTTTTGTTCACCATCTCAGTACCTTCACTGGAAGACCCCACAGTTCTCCCAGGGAGCTTTCACTCCAGGATACAGATGCCCTGGATACTGGATGCTCTGATCTTAGACTATTTCATAGTTGATCTCCAGACCTAGTCCACAGCCTATCAAGTTACTTGCCCACAATCACACAGCTTTCCCGTGGCATTGGAGCCCTGACCTGCAGACACCCCACTCCCACAGTCCCTGTAGCCCTGCCCAGCAGGCTGTGCTGCCCAGGCTGCAATCCTGCAGCAGCTCAGGACAGGCCAAGCAGAAGGACCTGACTCCAGCCCCCTTCCCAGCGTTACCTGAATAACCAGGGAGGCAGTGACAGAGGAAGCCGTTAACGAGGTCCTGGCAGAGCCCTCCATTCTGGCAGGGCTGGGACTCACACTCATCGATGTTGATAAAGCAGGTCTCCCCTGCAAAGTGGAAACACAAACAGGCATCTGAGGGGCACTCCTGCAGCAGGGAGGGAAAGGATCTGAATGATAACTGCAGCCATTCTTTTCTGTCACTTGGAAATGCAAAAGAATTTCTGGAGCTGTAGGATGTGTCTGCAGACAGTGACACACAGACACCACCACTGAAACAATGGGGGAGAATGAAGCATGGAATGATTTTCCAGTGTCAGCCACTGGCAAGGTCAGAACTTCTGAACCATTCTCATCTGTGCAACAGTGGACCAAACACTCATTTTTCTCTCATAAAATAATAAAGTCTTACTGTTTATGATTTCCCACCAGGGAATTTCCCCAGCTGTTAAATCCAGCCTTTCATACCTATCTATAATCCAGGGGAAGGGTGATATTTCAGTGGAACATCCACAGCTCCAAGAGCACAGCACCAAGAAAGCCCTGTCTCCCACTCTGATTATACAGCTGCTGTCATGAGAGCTGTCTCATCAAGGAAAGGCCTGTAACTCCAGGGAATTAGCTTCCTCTGATGAGGAATTTCACAGATATCCCCTAGGGATGAATTCTGCCATATGCATGAGACTGACAAAGGGAAACCAGGCTGGCACCTGCACAGCCTGAGGGCATTCACTGAAGCATTGGGAATGCACAGGCTGTTGCCTCAGCCCAGAGACAGGCTTGGGCAGAGGATGACATCCAGCTCTGCAGTGTGCTCTGCACTCCCACAGCACGGGAGAGGCATGTTCCTGATGCATGTCTGCCACCTTCTCCCAGGTACCAGTGATTTTTGTCCCAGAGCTCCCCATTCCCATCTCCAAACCCAGAGCAGTCCCTGGGTGAGCACTCCCCGTGCAGCTCACCTGCAAAGCCCGGCTGGCAGCGGCACAGGAACCCCGCGGCCTGGCTGTGGCTGAAGCTGCCGGGGAAGTCGGGCTGTGTCCCGTAGTAGGCTGGGTTGGAGCGCTCCAGGCACTCGCCCCCGTTGTGACAGGGCTCTGCCTCACACTCATCCACATCCTCCTCGCAGTCCTGCCCCGTGTAACCTGCCAGGACACCCGTGTCAGCAGCAGGCACAGCCTCACTGGAACCCCCTCCCGAGCCCCGCCGCTGCCTTTTGGGTGGTCTGCAAAGGACAGCAGGGGCAGCCCCCTCTTTCCTGGGCAGTGCAATTCCCCAGGGCTGGCCCTGCCCGTGCCAGGCACCAGCACAGCCCCAGCTCACCTGGCCAGCAGGCACAGCTGTAGTGGTTGATGCCCTCCAGGCACGTGGCGCTGTTGAGGCAGGGGTCGGAGGCACACTCCAGGATGTCCAGCTCGCAGTGCCCCCCCTCGAAGCCCGTGTCACTGCAGTCACACTGGTACCTGTGGGCACCAAACACAGCAAGCCATCAGCTCCTCCTTGGACTGCAAAGCCCTGTGTGAGGAAAGGGCAAAAGGAGCTCAGCTGGCAGTGCTCAAACCCACTTGGTGTTCACACCTTACCTGTGGAAAGGTAAATTCAGACACACAGCTATGTTCTCAGCATTGCCTTTGCTCTTCATGCCCTACAAATCATTTCCTTTGTATCTGTTCCTTCTTTAAACACCCCACGAGTTCTGCTGCTGGGAGGGAGCTTCTCCCAGGAACAGCCATAAATCACTGTTAGTGCCACTGGGGTGCACAAAACACTAAATCCAATTCCCCCCAGATTTCTGCTCTGGTGTCTGATTGTCCAACCACTGGTTCCTCACCTGTTAACAAGGTCCTGACAGGTCCCGTTGTGCTGGCAGGGCTGGCTCTCACACTCGTTGGTGTCCAGCTCACAGTGGGTTCCCTCATACCCTGGGGCACAGGTGCAGGTGTAGAAGCCCACGTGGTCACTGCACAGGGCCCCGTTCTGGCAAGGCTCCGAAGCACATTCATCTATTTCGACGTCACAGTTCACACCTTCGGTACAAAACAGAGAAATGTCTGTGTCAGAAACCCAGAAAGTGCATCTGTGCTGCCTGGAATTCTGAGATGGAGTCACAAGAGCCATGGCATGAACCCAAGCTGGCTACCAGAGTGATCTGTTCTAATTCTGCCACTGAATATTTGGGAGCTCAGGAACAGTACGTGACTCTTACAAACTAAGGACCTTTAATTTTTATTTGCTAACAAAATAATTTTGTCTAGACTTTTGGACTTTAGTCTTCCATCACAACTAAAACTAGTTCCCAGTATTTGCAAAGCTTTAGTCTCTCTCATTCGGGTTTCTGAAGCAGCCAATCAGTCAGCACTTCCCAAACAACATCCATTTTCTGAGTAAGCCATAAAATCCTGATCCTGCACACAGCTCTTGGGAGGTTTATGACACTTGCTTTGGTATCCTATCCGTGGCCTGGCATCACCTCCAGGCCTTCCTCCCTATAGTGGCACCTGCCAATCCATCTAATCTGCCCTTCCTGGCAAAGTTTCCCCACAGAGTGGACATGGCCATCCTAATCCCGGCGGAATGTGGGCCCCCTAATCTGCTGCTTCAACCCCCTCAATACCCACACTAAACTTCCTCCACCCAAATTCCAGCTGCAAGCACCAGGATCAACCTGGTCTTGCCAGCCAGTGGTGCTGGAACCTCTGGGTAAAGCATTAAACCACAAGGCAAAGCCTCGTCTTTGACATCAGAATAATTTGGAGCACAAGCTCCTCCAGCTGCCTGGGTCATTTTGTCACTTCCTTGGCAGGGGAATCCCACAATCCTGAACTGAGGATTCAGCATAAAGATAAAAAAAGAAACTGACTTGCAACAACAGAATTTTACCTGATACACAAAATCACCAGTAACCTGAAGGCCCACCCAGAAACTCTGCCTCTTTTCTCCCTCGTCCCTGTTCGTTTTTATCAGAGGGTGAGTCAGCACCAGGGACTGCATTCCTCACGTTGTAACTTCTCCTCATTCCACTGGTAATCAGCAGCATTCCTACACAGCAACCCAACTCCTTAAACACTTCAGGCTGAACAGGAGGAAGGCTGAGAAAGTCCCTGTGCAAGGTGGTACCAGGCAGAGTGGGCACATTCCAGCCCCTTCCACACTGATAAGCAGGGCTGGGGGAAGGAGAGCCCCCCTGCCTCCCTTCAGATAACTCCCACGGGTGGATTCCTCTCTGAGCCACCATTAGCACAGATGCACAAACACACATTTGCCAGGCATGAAAGAACTAGAAATCTCCAACTAAAAGTCACTTTATTCCAAAAAACAACTACTTCCCTCAGAAAAATCCTGCTGGACAGGACAAAGAACCAGAGGGCAGATAGGCAGAGATAAATTATCCCTGGAAACACTAATATCCATTTCCTGATTTTTATGTATATCTCCTTTAATTTCATTCTGAGAACTAATTACACTACTTTATATGTCGTACTCAAGTCTCAGACAGTCCACCCACTTCCACTCTTGGATCCGTGTCTGTCAACATCCACACCACCCATGGAAATCAAAGCCTCAAGTACTGCCTGGAAGCCACAACAACGAGCCACGCAGGGTTTTTCACACACGGCACCAAACACTCCAGAAATACAAGTTGTGCAGCGGGGATGGAGTCTCACAGCTGTCAAACAAGAGCGGCTCAGGCTGTTACCAACACCCCGGGGCACCTGTGTCCCTGTCCCAGCCCCGGTGGTGAGCGCTCCCCGCGGCAGCAGTACCTGCGTAGCCGGGCCCGCAGCGGCACTCGTAGTGGTCCATGTGGTTGAGGCAGGTGGCGTTGTTGCGGCAGGGCCGGGAGGCGCACTCGTCGATGTCGATCTCGCAGCGGTGGCCCTGGTAGCCGGGCACGCAGAAGCAGCTGTACCCGCCCGGGCCGTCGCGGCAGATCGCGCCGTTGCGGCACGGCCCCGACGCGCACTCGTCGACGTCGTGCGCGCAGGTGGCGCCGGCGAAGCCGGGCGGGCAGAGGCAGGAGAAGCCCCCCTTGCCCTCGACGCACGTGGCGTTGTTGAGGCAGGGCTGGCTGGAGCACTGGGAGCTCTCGGGGCCGCAGCCTGCCCCGCTGGCGCCCGGCTGGCACACACAGCTGTAGCCGTTCTCTCTGTCCACACACTCGAAGCGCGGGTCAGCGCAAGGGCTGCTCTCGCACTCGTCGGTGTGGGCGCAGCCGGGGCCGGGCTCGCAGACGCACGTGTACTCCAGGAGCCCTGGAGTCCTGGTGCAGGCCATGTGGGCAGGGCAGTCGTGTTCAACACAGGCATCGTACAGGAGTTCACAGTTCCTGCCCACGTAGGCTACAGGCTCCACGGGGCAGCTGCACTGGTAACCCCCTTCCAGATCCCTACAGCTCCCACCGTGTTCACAGGGGGATGAGGAACAGCCACTGTCATTTTCAGAGTGTGAAGTTCCTGTTGAGAAAAGAGACTTTTTGTCAGTCAGCATCCTTAGCTTTAAAGGAAAAAAGTTCTCAGATCACCACATACAACTCAGAGGCTGCCCACTGAAATTCCACACTCCAAGGGGCTGTTCTAGCCAAGAGCTGGGAAGGACACTGGAGAATCAAACATTTACTCTAAATCAGACAACATAACAGGCCTTCATAGGGGGGCAATCAGGAATTTCTTGCCAAGTTGTGTGAGTAGGTACCTGCTTTTTTAGGAGACACTCACAAACCAACTATTTCACTTGTGCTTATTCATCCATGAGTCACTTTGAGAGCAGTGACACGCATCACCTTAAATCCATTCACAAGATTAACTTGGTGTAAAATTCCATGACCCCTTTCACTGGCAGGGCACAGCACTTGTGCCTGGAAATCCAGAGAGGCAGGATGGGCTGAGGGATTGGCTGGGACTCTGAATGTCCCAGAGGCTCCTTCTGGGGTCACAATTTTTTCCTCAGCTAATCCACCAGCGATTTGAAGATGCTCCCATAAATAATCCAACCCCAACTCCAAAGGGACACATCTCACAGTCTCTGATTACATCAGTTTGATAACCACTGGCCCTCCTCCTCTCCCCAGGTTAGACATGTAAATTCACACAGCAGGAAATCTTTAGGTGTTCCAGCAAAGAAGAGCAGAGACTGATGAGATTCACTGATGGCATTTTAGATCCAAACTCTCAATACCTGCCGAGCCAAAACACCAGTCTGATAACTGAAGTAACGCTGAGACCAGATTCCCCTAAATCTGGGAGCATTTGGATGCGATCAGTTAATTCACACCGAGCTGTGCTGTCCCCACAATGGGAGTGTTTAACAGGCTCTTGCCCCATTAAGCAACTCCACCATCCAGAAACGCGATGGGACATGCTCACTGAACCGCAAATTCAGTTCATACAAATGAGATTAAACCGGATACATGATATAAAAACGGTCAAAAAAGTGTTCAATGTTGGTATTTCTCAATGGAGCAGAATGGAAGAATAGGAGGAATCCTCATTTCTTTTCCAAAAGAAATTCTGAATTCACTTTGTGAAACAAGGGGCAGATTGGTCAAAGGGCAGGACAGCCCAGGGGACAGTGGCCATGATATTAGAATTAGATATATGTCCTGGACTCAGTGACACAACAAGCACTTTGCAAGACAAAACCCAACCAAAAACAGTACAAAGGGACGAAGGCAGTGCAACAGAGAACACCTCCCTCCACAAAGGCAGCAGTCATTAGCACCTCATCCCACTGCAGCTTTCCGAGATCAGAGGTTTTCACTCTGCTCAGTTCAGGATAAATGAGACAGAAGCTGTGCAGTAGAGATATCCCAGCCTGATTCCTGCAGAAGTGTTAGGAGACATCCACACTTGGAATTAACTCTGCAAACAGCCATGCAGATGTTTTGAAAACGCCTATGAAAAATGGCCTCAAGGCAGAGATAAAGCTCGTGAAGGAGCAAACGGTATCTGAGAAACTGCTACTGCTCCTGGGAGGCAATCCCGACTTCCCTGGCGTTGGAAGTCAAGCCATCAGGAGAGGCCTTTGTGTAAGCAGCCCTTCCCCCTTTCTGCCTCCTCTGTGAGCCCAGGCAGTGAGCGGTCTGGGAGAGCCCCCAGAGCTGCAGGGGCAGAGCAGGCAGGTCTCCCCCAGCTCCCCTGGCTGTGTCCCTGCTTCCCGAGGAATGCCGTTTTCCATGCCCTGCTCCCTGCCAAGGCGGTGCCAGGATCACACCCCCAGCACGGCTCCTCAGCTGGCCTTACACATTCTCTCACTGACACCTCATTATCCCGGCCCAGCGTTGGGCATGTTTGCCCTGCTCTGGTGCACCCTCGGCACCCCCGGTAGTCAGTCTGGGTCAGCGGCTCTCTATCAATCTGCTCCATCAGCTCCTCATCGCTTTGGACCTGAAGGTGGAGGCACCGACTTCAGGGCCTGAAAGGGATTTATTGGAGACTTGGGTTTACAAAAGCCTGCCCCTGCCCTGACCTCCCCCAAATTCCTCCCACCAAGAGACTGTAGAGTTTCTAAGTCGTCTTTTAAGAGGCCGAGCTGCCGGGGGAGGGAGGGTGCTCAGGGATTTGGGCAGCCCTTTCTCTTCCCAGCATCATCTCCATGGCCCACCCCGCCCGTCCCCTCTCATGTGATGCTGGGGAGAGCTGCTGAGCACTGCACTGTCCAGCAATCCCATTATTCTGCCATCAACCCTTTTATTCTCAGATTCCCAGTCAGGCAGAAAACAAGGATGACGGAATCTGCCTGGAATCTCGGTGGCAATTAGAGAGGAAGCCCAGGAAACTATTCGCAAAAGAGCTTTACCAGGCAGGAGATGTGAGCCTTTGTGGGCTTAATGAGTAACCGCCCGGCCTGCACTTTGCACAGCCCGGGAGCAGGGCTGGGATGGAAAAGCAGCCCCAGTGCGGGGCAGGAGCTGCAGCCCATCCTCCTGCACACACATTCCCATTTTACCAGCACCACCAGGCGCTGGAGGTAGCCAGGCTGAGCCACTGCAAAGGCTCCAACGTGGTTTTCTCTTGCAAATTAAGACAAATATCAAATCCCTTTGCTCTTTCCTGCCTTTTCCAACGTTCTTTCACTAGGGACTTACCTTTCTGTACCCTCCCTGTTCTGGTCCCTGGTCTGACCGCAGTGCTCAGGGATCTGTACTAGTCAGGGATTCCTGGCCACTGCACAAGGACCTGGTGACAGAGCTCTGGCCCATCCTCACACACAGACCCAACACACAACAGTGCTCAAAAGGTTTCGTGGCTGACCAAAGACAGCTGTGGAGGGACAGGGAGAACTCCAGTCTCCCCTAAACTCACTGACCATGAACAACAGCAGTGCTTAACTACTCACTTCAGCAGGACCTCATTTTGGAGGAAGATACTCCTTTTTGGAGCAAACATCCCGAAGTTCCGCAGCCCTGCTCACAGGGTGAGCGTGGAGCAGGCTGAGGAGACTGCAGTGTAAATCATGGACATGAAACAGTATCTAAATAACCTCAAATTATTCTGTGAACCGCAGCTGGCAGAGAATTCCTCTCTGATTGACCAACTGTGAGGAGGTTTCAGGCTCATCAACAGCACCAGCTCCGAGACTGTCACACCCTCCCCTGTATCCAGGACGCCTGCACTAATATGGAATATTTCCCAAGGGCAAACCCTGCCCCTGTGTGAGTGTATCCTAACCCTAATAATCCTTCTGTGGCAGTGCTAAACTTCTGGCTTGAGAAAGAGCACAGGCAATAATATTTTAGCTCTGATTTTGTTACCTTCAACCATCAGTCCAAGGACATGCAACAATTCCTCTCAGTTTTGGAATAGATTATTATATAAATTTGAATAACACACGAATATGCACCAAATGCTAATAAGAAAAAATTAATAAATTAGCTTTTCCTGCTGCAGACCAGACTACACTGTTTCATGAACACAGTGAAAATCAGGGCAAAGAAATCACTGAATGATTTCATAGGAGCTTATAGTTTTCCATAAAAGTAGTTGTTGCTGCATTAACTATGACATTCAGGATTTTTCCTTTATGTTTCTCAAGAAAAATATGGATTAGTGATGTTTGTAAGGGAAAAAAAAACATTAAAAGTACATTAGAGTCATCCTATCCTGCAATCCTACTCTGAAATGAAACTGGAGGAGGCTACAGCTTCTTTGAAGAACCCGTTCCAGGCATTTCGGGGTGGATTAGGAGGAACTTCAAAGGCTAACAGAGTCCCATATAAAGCATTCATTGAGCTCTGCCAGGACAGGTCTGGTTTTACACTTTAAAGGTAGCTGACAAAGATTTTCCTAAACGATGATGTTTGTGACCTTTTGTAACACTTTAAGGCAAACAAGCTGCATTACCAGGCTCTGCTTTAATAACCAACTTCAATAATCTTATACTTCAGACCTTCACTACATGATCTTATCAAAGGGCAGTTGCAACAGCGAGTTTTCTGACCACAAGAGGAGAAATCAGAAATTAATGAGAAGTTGGGCAATTACTTCAGTGCCTGGAGATGCTGCTTTAGCATTTACTCACTGGCTTCTGTTCTGGGGTTTGCTTCTCACAAGTTTGCTTTTTTGAAGTCTGGGGTCACAATCACAGGGGTGGATGCCCTCAGGCTGGGGACACACCACAAGGGTACAGGGGAACCCCTCCACCAGAGGGGATCTGAGGAACACAGCCTCTAAATAAACTGAATAAAGGAATGGCAAGAGTTGGGTCTCCACGACAACAGGAAGGCATGTGCTTATATTAGTAAATCCCTGCTGACCTCTGCTGATCCTTCCCTATCCTGGTCAGTGTAAAGGATTAGTGAAAGGGTTCACACTTCGGCCTGTTCCCAGGATCCACACGACCAGGAAGCCAAACTGGACAGGCCCTCCATGTTCACCTCTCCCTGCCCAGCCCTGCTCAGTTTGGAGGGACAGCTATGGAAGGGAAAGGCAGGAGAAAATCAAATCCTTCCCTGTACCTGTCCAGGGAGGGTACAAGGCCTCTTCAGGTGATTTACACATCCCTAGGGCTTTACAAGCCCCATTTCCTTCTTGACACATAGAGATTAAACCCTTCCTTCTCATACCCAAGCAAAGCACCTGCTCAGAGACCAAGGCCCTGAAACTCTCTGAGACTGCTGACGAGCTCCTGACGTGCCAATAACTGATATTTAACCAAAAACATCCCATAACCTGCATTCCCTGCCCTGGTTAACACAGAAACGGGCCCTTGTGACAGCTGCTTTAACAGCAGGCTCTTCTACTGAGCCCCAGAAAATGGGATGTGGGTTGGGAAACATTCCAAAATACCAATGTTTGATCACAGCCACTAAGCCCCTGAGTGGCAGCAGCTTCCCACCATCACCAGCCCTCAGCAGCTCATGGAGTAACTCTGACTCTGGGGCCCAGAGCCAAGTTCCTCCTGCCCATTTTTTTAAAAGGGAGAAAGGATACTGAGATATATCTGCCAAACATCATCCTTATCATCTCAGGTTATCAGCTTACCAGCTGTGACAATTTCTGTGAAGATAGGTGTGGCACTGTGACCAGAAAACCCAAACCCTGAAAATAAAGATTAGCTAATCCAAAATAGTGTTGGCAACCAGCAGGCAGTACTTCTAAGACAATACAGAATAAATGGATGCCAGGATTCCAGGGATCCCAGCAATGCCAAGAGTGTCTTTTAGAAAAGTCACTTTAAAAAGAACTTTACTATTCATGACTTTGATGTCTTTTGTAGAGTTCTGGGTGATTAAACACACAAGCCCAGCATCTCAGCCAACTGCCACTTTGGATACTACTTTGAAGACCTCTTGTGACATCCCTGCACACAGGTCAGATGGCAGTTTTAGGCAGATATTGTGCATTCATCACTTCCCAGACTCCTGATGTTGTTTTGCTTTGCTCCTGGAGACCAACAAATTCCAGACCATGTTTGTACACAGTCAACTGGTGTGAAATATTTCTATGGAATGTATGAGGGCCTAGGCCCTCACTTTCATTCAGACAGGCAGGAGAAGATGTGGCTCAGGTTCCCCGTGTGAAATGTGCAGAGTATTCACCCCTGGAAGCAGGATGCTGACTCCTGGCTCTCCCCCACCCAGCTTGCCCAGTGAATTGCTGGGAGGTGCCAAACAGTGGGCACCAATTCACAGGGCCAAGCAGTGCCAACACTACGGCCTAAGGCATTAACAGCATTAATCAGAAATACCCCTTCAGGGAACTGAACTCATTGTCAACACAGAACAGAAGCCAGCTAGCTTGTGTTCACTATCTGTTGACTGTTCTAATGCAGATTTGGAGGTGTAACTCCCATTCTGAGGCTTCTAGAACTGGGACAAAGGAGCTATAAATCCCTGGTTTATGACAGCACTGAATATATTGCCACAGTAACTCTTTGATGTCCTGTGCTCAGGACACCACGGTATTTTTCCTTAATAAACACTCCTCCAAGCTGACCTTCATGTTTCACACATTCTCTGATCTCTCAGCCATTTCCACAGATCAAACACGGGGACAGGGACTTTCCTGTGTATTCAGTTAACCAGACTGAGTCACAGGCTTTAATTCCAATTCTTATTTAAATATCCTGACAATGACCAGAGCAGCTGGGAAGATGGGTTTTGTTTGTTTCCAGGGTTTGAAGTAAGGCTTAGACCTTGTGTGCTGAGCTAATCTCAGGAGCTGGCATTAGAGCTGACAGCAAACTGCCGGGAAAAGGGTTTGGCTGCACATGCTCTCCCTCAACAGCATCTTCAGGCCAAAGGGATGTGAGTTCTGTGCCTCCTGATGGCTGGAGCTCTGGGAACAGAACAGAGATTACACTCCTGCCCTCCAGAATTTCCTCCAAGACAACAAATTAGTTGGGAGCAGTTGTGGCCATTCCACAGACAGCAGCAGTGGAGCCTGCACCTCTGCCCCTCTGGGGTTTTTTAAACCACTGGAGATGGTTTAGAAATGGTGGATCAGCTGCAGAATGGTCTGATGGTTACAGCTTGCAACAAGCTAACTGGGTATTCAGAATGTCCTCAGAAATGTTGAACAAGTGACCTGGCCACTCTCTGCTTCAATGACATTTAGACTCAGGCAATCGGAATAGAAAACAAGTAGTGATTTGGTTCATAAGGGCAAGAAAAGACCTTTCCTTAGGGCCTTAAAAACCTACAAGTGCTACATGAAGACCACCATTCACTCCAGCTAAAATCTGGCAGAATTCCCCTTGTAAAATAGGAAAGACTACAAAAATGACCAGGGCCCTCGAGCTCTGCTGGCTCCAGACTGGCATCCACCTGCACTCTGAAAGAAGGGCCCGTTCCTGCTGTTCCAGAGCAGAGCTTTCCCTGGAGTGCAGGGGGCCAAGAGCACAAAGCTGGGGAACAGGGCAGGTCCCTGGCAGCCACACCCAGAGCCATCCTGCAAGGGGCCTTCCTCCTGCTCAACAAAGCCCCCGTAACTGCTGCTCACTCCAAACCAGTAGCTATGGTTACTAGATACAAAAGACAGTCCTGCTGCTTCCCTGTGGCCAGAGGAATTCCAGGCACTTGGAGCAAACACACCAGACAAAGAAGCTGGTACAAGGAAGAGAAAGAAAAAAGAAATCAGACAAAAATCACAACCTATTTTGGCTTTTATATTCATAGTCTGAGGTGGTCAGAGCAAAGGAAACCTTGGGAGGCCTCAGAGGGAAGAAAGGGCTGTTGGGGAATCAAAGGAAAAACTGAAAACTTTCTCCAGCTCCCAAAAAGCACAAACATCACCCACCAACGCAGGAAAATGCCAAGTGCCGTGTTCACCAAGAGAAGAGGCTTTGGTGCCTGTACCTGGCAGTATTTTCTGTGTGTTCTCCATGTTTCACCTCCACTCCTTCCTGTCATGGGTCATCCCTGTCCTGGCTCAGTGGAAACCAAACCAGACTTGTCTGTACAGGTGCCTGTCTGGCAGTGCCCAGGACAGGACAAGGAGACCAGTTCAACCCCAATCACACTTTCCAGTAAAAGGCTTGATGTGTTCCTGACATGACCTTATAATCCCTAGATGACTAAAACAGATGTCTAGGCCCAGCAGATCTCCAGGCACCCATTCCAGAAGAAAAAGAGAAATCAGTTTTCCAGGGTGCATAAGAAATTGCATACAAGGGTGACAGTGGAGCCCAGAGACACGATCTTGGCAACCTCAAAAATCCCAGTATACTCAAGTATATTCTTTGGCTACAAAATAAGTTTTCAGTGTGGAAAAAACCCCCACAAAACGAATCAACCTCCCACCAGCGTGACAGAGTGTTTTGTTACCTCATCACTTCTTGCACTTTGAGGCTGGATCTGCTTTCTTCAAAATTTTTAAGTGGGAACACTCAGGTCCTGTGACCTCCCTGCACATTTTGCCCTGATGTACCTGGCACCACACTCCCCTGGGTACACTCCCCTTGTGCCCAGGTGTATTTCTAGAGCACACAGGATGGAAATACAGCCCTGAATTTCTTCTGTATGGGCAAAACTGAAAAATCCAGACCTTTCCAATGGAGAAAATGGTTACTATAATAGCTGAATACCTAATTACATGAATACTTAATTACTCTTAGCTCTTGTGAATAAATGCATACATCTATGTGCATAGGGAGAAAGATGAAAGGAGACATGAAATAAATAGCAGGAAAAACATGTCTAGAATGAAATGCCTGTTTATCTTGCAGAGAAAAGTTTTCAGGCTTCAAATCTGTGAGAGGGACAATTTGTTCAGCAGTCTGTGCAATACAAGGGCAGGTCACAGATTTGATCCAAAGTTACTGCACAGTAGATGGGTAAGAATGAGGCACAGAAGACAAAAAAACTTACCCCAAAACAGGAGGAAAAGTGGCAGCAGGAGAGCAGCATTGCACGCCCCGGAGGTAGTTTTCTTTAATTCCATGACAAGTCTAGGGGTGGCTGTTCCGAGACCCTCCGGGGAGAGACAGGAGCGGGAACGGAGCAGCCCCGAGCAGTGCCCACATCACATCACATCACATCATCACGGGCTGGGCCGGACTGCGCCCAGGCCGGGCTCTCGCTCCATGCCGAGCCGGGGCCAGCACTAACCCTCTCTGGGACCAGCACCAACCCTTTACTGGGACCAGCACCAACCCTTTACTGGGACCAGCACCAACCCTCGCTGGGACCAGCATTCACCCCTTACTGGACCAGCACTAACCCTCCCTGGACCAGCACTCCCCCCTAACTGGGACCAGCACTCCCCCTTACCGGAACAGCACTAACCCTTACCGGACCAGCACTAACCCCTAACTGGGACCAGCACTAACCCCTTACCGGACCAGCACTAACCCGTGGACAGAGTCCCGCACTCCGAGCCACCCTCGTGCTCGGGGGCGCCGCGAAAACGCGGCCTGGATCGCACGGACGGGACGCGCCGGCACTGCCGGGACACCGCGAGGGGCTGGAGGGAAAAACCGCCGGGGGTTTTTTTTCATCTGTTTTTTGA
>JAWWES010000038.1:1409273-1431079 GCA_035583135.1 Lophotriccus pileatus
ACGCGCCGGCACTGCCGGGACACCGCGAGGGGCTGGAGGGAAAAACCGCCGGGGGTTTTTTTTCATCTGTTTTTTGAACTGCCCCTCTATAACAAAGAAAACGCGCCCGGTGTCTCCCCCGTAGCCGTGGCAGCACCTCGGAACTGTCCGCACACGGGTTGTTTACAGGATGCAGGTTCTGTATCGGCTCGTATTTACAAACAAATTGCAGAGGAGATCTATCACAGTTTTCTGCTCTGCCCAAAGAGAAATAACACAGAGGCACTCTGTTCACCCCAGACAGCAGGGCCAGCCCACGTTAGCCTTTACTGCTGTCTCATCAGGAGATGGGTGATTCCACAGGACAGGTGAACTCACAATGTGCACAGGAACCCTCTTCCCAGCCAAGGAACAGTCACAGAGATCAACGCAGGTACCTTCCTAACACAGGCACCAAACCACACCAGCACCGCTGGATGCATGGGTTCAGTTTGAGAAGTGGAAGAAGTTATCAGTGTGCACTGTTTCCTGAGAGTAACTGGAAAAGGACAGAGTCCACACTCAGCTGAGACCTACTAAGCACCTCTAAATCCACATCACAATTGGATTAAACCAACTGTAATGAGAATTACGTCCATTGCCTCACCCTTCACTGACAGCTAAAAATAGAAGGCAGGTAAGATGCCAGACAAATTCCTAGTTTAAACAAGAAGTACGAAAGACAGCAAGGAATTGGTGCAGCCAGTCCCAGGCTGCACATGAGGAAAAGAGGAGCAATCCTACAGCGAGTAATTTGTATTCTCCAGTATCCCTGCAGGGCAGCAGAGGCTGGTGGGATGTGTGCAGGGAAATGGGAGACTTACTGCAGGGTTTTTACCCCCAGTGCAGAAGCAGAACAGCCACAGCAAACTCTGCAGTTCAGGAACAAATGGTTCATTTCACTGTACTGCCTTAGAATGCTCCAAAGATGATATATCATGTGTTATCAACCTTATCTGGACCACCCTGCCCCCACTTTCATCTCTGGTGTCTTCAGTCTGTTTTCTCAAGATCAGGCTCAGTATTAGTTTCTTGCCAGTTACAACAACCATCTGGAGCTCATTTGTGTCTCCTCAGACTCTCCTTTTGCTGTCAGGGGCCATAACCAAACACTGGCGTGTGCAGATTCTTTCTGCTCAGAATATTTTTGCCTCACCTGCGTGGATTACGCTCCCCACAACTCACCTTTTCCAAATTCCAGCAAATTAACACTCAACATGCCACCATTCCTCCTCAGCTGAAGGCAGGCACTGCTGCAAATCAACCAGTGCAACACTTCACAACACTTGGAAAACACAACTATCCGTGGTAATTTATGGGTCCCGTGACTACACCAAGGACAAGCTCAGCTTCCATAAAACAGCATCAGTGGAACAAACCCCCACACATGGAAAGTGGAGGTCCTCCCACAGAGCTGAGGCCTCGTGCAGCTCTGCTGTTCCTGTGGCCTGTGACACCCCAAAGCCTGCAGAGAGCCCTGACTTTGGGCACACCAGCCAGACCCAGGGAAGGCAAAACACCCACATCCAACTGCCTTATAATAATCAAAATACCTTAACGTGGCATCTGCCTGTGAGGGCATTAGAACTGAATTCTTTCAACATTCATGGCTGCAATTTTACGAGACTTTGCCAGCATAAATGGCAATTTTTGTGCTGCACCCCTGGGCATACAAAAGCCAATGTGGGTATTAACCAGCTTAGTCCAATTAAAGGACCCTAATGCAACTCCGTGAAGGCCTGATTTGCTAGGCTTGACTACATTTCCAAAGGAGCACAATTGGGTGGATTTGTTATCTAAAGCATAAGCTCCAAGTCCTTAGTCATCCTTGCTAAAGCCTTCCCCAAACTGGTCATGGTTTGTGCTACCTCCGCATCGCTGCCGTGCCCCGTCACCGTAATCTGCTCTTTAAAATAGTATTAAAACTGGAGCCAAAGGACACAGCTGCTTTCCTGGGGTAACACTCATTACCAGAGACTTAAGGACAGCGTAACAGCCAGGCTTCTATTCTCAGCAAACCTGGCAAGCCGGAAATGCATGCCATGGAAATGGGGCAGCAGTGGGCAAGCTGGATTAGGGGGAAAGGAGAAAGTAGGTCTGGGTGCTCAGCAGAACCTTCCTGTCTCCTTATTCTATACTGGTTTGTGGACTTGTCACGAAACAACCCTGTACATCTGTCTGCACGCAGCTCAGAGTGAGCCACGCAGGGAAGCACCTCAGCAAGGCTGTGCTGTGCATTCAAAGAACAATGTACACGTGCATGAGTTTCACAACCTTTCTCCCACAGGGCTTAAAATAATCCTAATACTCCAGATTGGATACTAGAGACGTGTGACAGGCTGGGAAATATGAGTGGTAGGAATAAAGGCATTCCCACCTCCTGTCACATGCACCTGCAGCAGAGGACAGAGCCTCACCTTCCCTCCTCCCCTCCTGGAACCACTGAACACGGATCTACTGCACTCAACTGAACAATGCAACCCAACAGCATCAAAATCATGATTTTTTTCCCCAGCTTTGTCCTCTGAGGGTCATTTGGCACAACCATACACAAGAGTCCACACTAACAGTCGCTGCAGACTTGGGAAGCTGAGTTAGTAAATAAAAAACTTCCACTCAAAAACTGTGTGCAAACCTGACTGCTTCAGTACACACTCCTGCTCTCAGTCACTGCTGGGAAGTGCCTGTTTTTAAAAATGTCAGGTCTTGGAGTTTCAAGTCTCCAGACTCACAGGCCAATTCTGTGAACTGAAGGGTTCAAGTAGAGTTTGGTGATCTAACAGTTGAGGGTTGCCCAGGGCCCCACCTCGAACCTGGCTCTTCCCCGTGATCCCCCAAGCCCTGAGCGCGCACTGTCCCCACTCTCCCATCAGGCCACCACTAGATGTCCCTTCTGCACCGCCAAAGGCAGCGCCGGCCCGTGGAGCACAGGAGAGCTGGGAAGAGGGGGATGCTCCAGCAGCACTGCGGAGCCACGGACACCTCCCCAGGCGCTGCAGGGCCGAGCCAGCGGCTCAGGGAGCACCGCACGGCCTCTTGCAACACCACAGCCAAGCCAGAGTTCGGGCTGCGAGTCAAAACTTAAGAGTTGCTGTTAAACCTTGGCAAAAATCACACAAAATTTCCAGTCTTGAGTCATCCTAGCTGCACTTTTTAGACACAATAAATTTAGTCTCCTATCACTGCTAATCAGAAGAGCTGGCAAGTAAATGATGCTGCCTGATAAAGGAGAGTGCTGAGCAGATGGTCTGTCCCAGGCAATGGCAGTGGAACAACGGGCCTGGCAAAGCAGAGCAAGGAGGTCCCACAACCACTTCTACAGCAAAATGACATCTTAGCAGAACTTTCTCTAATCCTACCACCAGCAGCTGCTCAGAGAATTCCCAGATTTGTGTGCAGACTGTGGGAGGTTGAAGGTTAGGATTTGAGAGGACCAAATTCAAACAGGTTTGCCTGAGGTGTGAAATCACCTCCCCTGCCTTGCAATCTCTGCTCATTCAGAGATCTTCACTGCACGTGTCAGCCCCAAAAAAGAGCAAGTTGTAAAGACCATAACAAGGATATGCAATACCTGCACAGCACCTGTGCCTTCCTCTCCACCAGACAACCCACACACAGAGCAGGCTGTGGAAATGCCAGGGTTATCTCCCAAGGAACTCCCAGAAGCCAGGCTCTGACCATGGAAGCAGCCTTTGATCTGTGTGAGGGTGGAGTGCTGCAGGTCAGCTCCGAGCCCTTTGATCCTCCTCCCCTGCTTACAGCTGCCCGCTGGAGGTGAATCCCTTCCGAGGGGCCTCTCTGGCAGATGGGAATGTTGATCAGCTTACAGGAAGAAGCTGATACAGTGTAAAAAGGCAAGATTTTCTGCAGTAAAATGTTACAGCAGGAAGGATGTGCCCGATGCTTTGCCAGGATCTGAGAGTGTTTTGAAGACGTGTTTACCACTGAGAGGGGCCCTTTTGCTGCTGTTTTTGTCCCAAATGACCCAACACGTTTGTAAGCGTTGCTCGGCAGTGTGAGCTCGGGGGAGCCACTGGAGGGCAGCGCTGGGCAGTTCTCTGCTCCAGCAGCCCGAAACAGCGCCGAAGGGCTGAATTAGCATCTGTTTGCTGCAAAGGTCTGCACTGCTGGAGCCCTGGAGCCCTGCGAGGCTCTCCTGCAGCACAGCCGGGCTGAAGGGAACCTCAGCATGTAAGTTTGCATCCTGCGAAGGCCAAACACGGGGGTGGAAGAACAGGGAATGTTGGACTGGAAAACAAACACATCCAGCTGCACCCTGTGAGCTCTGAGGCTGAGTTCGACCCCAAAGTCCTGTGTCTGACATCTGTCTCTGCCATGGAAATGGCACTTTGAACGCTGCATAAATCAGCAAGCTCTGCCTCATTTTCCTTCCAGCTGCAGCCTCTGCTTTATCCCACAGACTTCACACACAGTGTGCTCCTGATGAGGCCTCTGGGAACACTGGACACTCACCACAGTAGGTGGCAGGAAGGAAAATGGATGCAGACCGTGAATGTGCCAAATATTGAGGAATTCTCCAAGAAGCCAAAGATGTGGGGCTCACTTTTGTGCAACTGCACCTTAAATGAACACTACCCACTCCCATTACCTCCAAATCCAGTCAGGTAACTGAGCAGACACATTTGGGTAGGAAGGCAAGGGACAACTGCACGGGAGCAGTGCTGTGTTCATCTCCTGGCTCAGAGCTGGGACACTGGCCAGCTCCTGTCAGCTCCTTGGGCTCACACACTCGTGCCTTTCCAGGCCATGTTTCACACCAGTGTGTGTGTTAGCACAACCACTGCCCCTTACAGAGGGGAGCAAACACCTCCACAATTAACTTTTAATCCAAGAATATTCCACAGATGGAAGTTCCTGTGGGAGTCAGTTGTTTCTGCTTCACAAAGGCCCCGGAGTAAAGGCCCTTCCTAAGCTGGGTGTGCACAAGTCACTGGAGCTGCTCTCCCTGGGATGGGGGTCTGGCAGGGATTACCACAGCACATGCTGCCAGGTGGGATGCTTTTTGCTGGGATGCTGAATCCTGGTGTTTCCATCACCATCAATTTGTCAGATTGCTTAACAAACCTCTGAGAATGACAAATACAGATCTTCACGTAAGCGTTAACAACTTCCTCTCATGGCCTCCAAATTAATATCTCGTTTGCTTCTAACTGCAGAACTGGACCAGAGACAAGGGCTTCAGCTCTTGTCTCTGCCCTCAGATAAGCTCTGCTCACTTGTCTTTAGGCAGTGTGGTTTATGCACATTTTCTACTTCGTGCCTCACAACAGCAGGCAAACCGAGCTCCTGCTGGGCTTCTGTCAGAGGTGATATTGATCTGCCACACAAAAGCTTGAATCTCCAGCTCTGCTAACCCCGTGCTGAATGTGCACAGGAGCTCATCAATATGTCTGAAGGAAAATCTGCTCCGTGGCCTTTGGAAAACAGGAAAAATAAAGGCTTCTTATGAGGTTGTATACGAAATATTGAAGTGGATGGATCCAGAAACTTCCCAAGAACTACAGGGAAAAAAACCTAGAAGAGTTATAATACTTTAAACCATCTGTCTAATGCCAATCCAGCCTTGCTGTTCACCAATTATATGTATCATTTTTGGAAGGAATCAAAATTGACAGCTTATTGGAACACTATCTATTTCCTCCCCAAGAAATTCCACTGCATCTAAACCAACCTTATATATCCCAGGAAGAAGGAGCATCCTGTATATTTAAAGCTGTTTTCCCTGCCAAGGCCGGTGTGTCAGCATCATTTATTATGCTTGAGTGCTTTCTGAGACAGGAGTCCCAAACCTGACAATGTAATTCTCATTAGCTTTGGGAGGGACTCCATATGCCAGCCCAGCTACACTCCGGGGCAAGGGATGAACCTTCGTGCCTCCAGCTCAGCTTTAGGTCCTTCTCTATTACAGGACTGGGGGGAAGTTCCCTTTGTTGTCTGTGGGACCAGAAGGGAAGCCAAAGTACAGATGGCTGAGCTTCCCATAATCAAGGAGCAGCTGCAGAAATGCAGCCTCACTCCGTGGTGGGAATCGATCTCTGCTTCTTCAGCTCTGCTGACCTGCACCTTCAGAGAGGCACAGGAGCTTCACCAGGGCCTACCAGCAATTTTCAAAGAAAATCTTTGCCTGGAGATCTTGATTTCCAAAGAAAACCTTTGGCTGAAGAATTAACCTCCATTTGATCCTTACCCCTTTTTAATGGGGACTCTGAACCGAGGGACTTGGCACCTTTCTGCCAGTGTCCCCTCCCAGGAGGTCAGTATGGCAAACTCCCTGGAGAAAACTGAGCCCAAGAAGCAAGAACATCTCTTTAGGTGTGTGTGTGCTCTGAGAACATGACAAACCACTGTCACTTGTCATACATGAGACTAAACAACAGCATCTTCAACTGCATTTCTGCCTCCCTGTAGAGTTTGTTAAACACAGGTTCCTTGGCTTCTGTATTTCCTTTGATTCAGGCCAGACAATGGAGATTAACCAGTAGCCAGTATTTCTCAGATTTCACAGCTTCATTTCACTTACAAAGGTAAAAAGTCAACTTGCAATCCTGCATGGGCTGTTAGAACATCTCCCCTTTTAGCTTGCAGACTAACACAGCCATTTCCCTGAAACCTGGAATGAGCAAATGATTACATTTAATTTTATTTTGTTAGTCAGAGTTAAACTTAAGTAATCTCCAAGAGTGCCCATTACATGTCAATGATCCAGCACCTCTTTTTATAGCAACCAACTTCTGAGAGGAACTCAAAAGCAAAAGCAATCAAGATGCACTGGAGAAAGCCAGGAATGTCGCCACATGGTGTTTCCCCTTGAAACAGTTTCTTGCCATTCACTGAGAGGTTGTGACCTTCAGACAGGAGTTTAAAACAGTGAATCTCCCTCCTGGCTATTAACTTCCACGCTGATACACACTTAACTTCAATTCCTGCTTTCTTTCCTGGGTAACTTAACCCTACAGGCAATTTCTGTTACAGTCACTGTGTATTCCCAACACCCAGTATCCCCCGGAGCTACCACTGAAGGCACAGTTCATCCTCTTCCCATGACTTTAAAGCACATACTCCCCTGTCACAACAGCCATCAGGACAGTGATTTGCTCAACCTGCCCAGCAGACTCTGACTTTTCCTATGGCTTTACAGAGATGGTGCTTCAGTAACAGGCACATCCTTGTGGGCTGATGGAATCTCCCTGCTAGAGCAGAACTGGCTCCTTCATTGTAGGGCCTAACCTGGGGCAGTAACACACAGGAATTTCCAAGGCAGCAGTGGACACAGTGCTTCCAATTCACCCTCCATCCCCAGCTGAAACTGAGCTTCCAGGGGTGACATAAGGTCATAGCAAAGGGAAGAGGGAAATGGAATCTGTGTGACAATAAGCCAGGTGTCACATCCGCGCACGGAGCCCGAGCAAGGACAACGCGGTCATTCTCTGGGAGCGGGGCTGGGATGTGGGGAATTTTGAGCAGATGTTAATAGGATGAATACATACCAGTTCTACAGCCTCAGAATGATAATGCCACTGAATACCAAGAGCATATTGATCTCCTGAAGTGCACAGTCAGAGCATCTAATGGCTCTGGAGAGAGCAGGGAAACACTCCAAAGGGAAAGGGGGGAAAAAGAAAAAGAGAAGCTGCTGTAGATTGGAGAGTTTTATCAGCTAAAAAAGCCTTGGGGCACACAGGGATGTTAAACTGCTGCTGCACAGACACACACTGAGGGACCCAGGAACACACACTCTGTGCACAGGAACGGGAGAATGAATTTACAGAGCTGCTATGATTGTAACAGGTCTAAACCATCTGTGCTAGGTAGAATATTGGAACCAGGAAGAATCTAAAGAGGGAAATAAATCCTTGCTGCACTGTCCTGATGGACCAGAAATGGGGGAAAAGAAAAGCTACCCCCAGTGACGCAGAGAATGCAGATACTGTTCAGAGGAAATTCAAAGAGAATTCTTTCTATTTTAATGACCTCAGCTGTTATTAGTGATGCAGATCAGGCCTTTGTTCTGAGAGGGAATCTCATTGCTAACCTGCAGTGTCCCTGTCAAGTGGGAGACATTGAAAGCTCCTTTTTACACAGGGGCTGAGTAACCAGGAAATTCAGTTTGTTCTCTGCTCTGATATCTGTTTAGTTCAGCACTGCACACACCCTGGAAAGCAAAGTGTTATCCCTGCACTGCTCACGAGGGCCAAGTGCTCCAGAGGAATGTATTCCCTGCTCCACAGAACCAATCCAGTGTTCTCAGCCTCTCACAAAGACATGCAGCTCTCTGAGGGAGAATGAGGCTCCAGGACAACAGCACTGCAAATTATCAGCTGGTTCAGAGGTGGTTTTCCCTTTCATGAGCTACAAATCAGCCTAAGCTACACTAACAGAGAGATCCCTGTAAAGTTCAGTCCCAGCAGTGCCATCATGGGAGCATGTCAGAATTCTATGAACTCTGTCAGTAGGATTCTGTATCCCCTGAAGCACCAAGGACATTAGGCAAGCACGCTGAAGAGATGAGGAGAAAGGATTCCAGCTATCCAGAGCTTCCCACTCTCTGACCACAAAACCGCACTCTTGCATCAAACGGGGAATGCAGCTCGAGGGACGTTTTAATCCTACACCCCTGCTCTAATTAATAATCCTACTTTATCAATATTTGATGGAGCTGTTATGGTGTCTGCTCTGACCATTACACTTTTCATAGAATGCTCTGAATTATGCTGCTCAGTAGCAATGCAAGAGCAGTGTGCTCCTTCCAAGGTAATAGGGACGGGAAGCACGGCACCTTTCCTCGGGCAGTGCCTTTCCAGAGGGCTCTGCTCCAGGAGCAGCCTATGGGATGGATTGGCAGCTCAGGCAGATGCAGCTGAGCATCAGTGGCTGCAGAAAGATCCATGGACTTAATGACCCCTCCCCATCATGACACTCTGTGCCACCATCAGATGGGGAGGAAAACAAACTCATACCCTGAAAACCAAACCACAGCAGAGATAACGCTGAGCACAACAGAGCACAGTCACTGTGCCCACCAGCAGAGAGACTCACAAACCAAGGACAAGAAAAACTCACAGTTCTTTGCAAACAGAAGGGCTGAGGAGAAGGATGCAGCCTACCCTGTGCTAAACACAGCAGGCACGCCTGTCCCTCACCACAAAACCTTCCCTCACATCACACCCAGTGAGCACCGGACCAGCAGTGCTGCTGTGGCTGCGTTGTCACAGGTCAGGCAGCTCCTGCTGCCCCCCAGCTCCTCACAGCACAGTCCCAGACCATCCTCACCCTCTGCTCTGCCCTGGAACTGCAGCCAGAGCTCCCCCAGCAGCTGCCCTACCGTGAGCAGGAGCATTAACTGCAAGTGCTTCAGCTAATGGCAATTGCTCAGGTAAAGGCAGCTCAGAAACAATTACAGCCACCACAGGAAAGTGAAACATTCCCCAATCCACATGACGGCCTTTAAGGATCCTCTTCGGGAAGCAGAGCTCAGGATTCTCCATCAGTGCAGAACCATTATGATCAGTCCCTGCTGCTGAGGAACAGAGGCACAGGCAGTGCAAATTCAGGGACACACAACGGCTTTTCCTGTACATGCCTCGGCCTCTCAGCTCCTGCACCCTGTACCTTTCCCCTGTCTTTTCTCAGTGCTCCCCAGCTTGTTTCTCTACAGCACAACTGCTCCCAGAGCAGGGGAGGGGCTGAAGCACAGCACCATGTCGGCAGGCTCACATTTTCCTGTCAGACTGCACATTTTCCTAATTTCAGGCTTTTACTGCATTAGACAAGGGGGGTATCATAACTGCAACTATCAGTTAATGGAGTGCAGAGAAGCAGGTGGATTCATCCCACTTCAGAGGCTATTCATGGGACAACAGGTAGCAGTCAGAGTGCCAGCAGCAGCCAGGGAGATCACTAATTACTACGTGCCTTTGACACTTACATCTGACTCAAAGCCCAAAGTAATTAAAGGCAGCCAGCAATTACAGCAGGCTTCGGTTCAGGCCCACGGAGAACACACTCCCAGGGAGCTCAGCCCTTCCATGTGTCAGCAGGCTGGGACAGCCAGGAGATTGCCAAAGGTCCTGAATGACACCTGTCCAGTGAGTTAAAACCACTAGATAACACAAGCTTTGAGGGAACTTTTATGTCATCTGTCCTGTCGTTAGAGAGAAGAAAAGATGTGGTTGCATTTTACCTTCCACAGCAACAATGCAAGCACAGAAGAGCAAACAGATGGAGGTGTCATAACAAAGTGTGAAAGAGAAAAAAAGAATCAAGTGAGAGCCCCTCTGCTGGAGGTGCTCGTGCTGTGAAATCCTCTCTGTAGTGACCTGTCAGAAAATTGCCTCAATTACTGCAGGCTGGGATAAGCACAGGTACGTAGCCCCAGAGCCAGAGGGCCTGACAGCCCCCAGGGGAGGGCTGGGGGTCCACAAGGCTGGTCCTGACCTGGGCAGGGCTGCAGCAGTGCCACGGCAGCCCCAGGGCACGGTGTGGGAATCAGCCCTGGAATTACACTGCTGGCAGGAGTGCTCATGCCAGTTCTGAGCAGTGGAGCTCTCCAGAGGTGCCAAGTGACAGAGCCATGCTTTGGGTTGTTTGGGGTTTTCTTGGGGGGAAGTGGGGAAGGTACAGAAGAGAAAACATCCCCTAAGTGGAAGGCACTAAATGTTATCAAGATAAAGTGGAAAAGGCTAAATACGGGCTATTAAAGATTTTATGTCCTCATGACAGAGGCTAGGAAAGCAAACCTAGCAAGGTTTGGCTGAGCAGTGTGGATTTTGAGGGACACAGTGTCTTACCTATAAAAAGAAGGTTTGGAGACATTACAATTTAATCTTTTTTTTTTGCCAGGAGATCCTTCATTAAAATTGCTGTAAATGGTAAGTTGTTCAACTAAAGAAGAGGCTCTTCCTGCCACGAGCTGTAGAAGGACATTACCTTTCAATTCTGTTTTTGAAGAATGTCTCAGATATTGATTTCTACCTCATGCTCAACATAAGTTATGTTTTCTTCACAGTTCTGGTGCTCAGAGCAGAAAGAAGCAGCATTTTCCTGAATTTCTAAGCAGATCTCTTTTAACACCATGTTCTCTGAACAGGTCATCCCAATACTTCTCCATCCCATAACCCAGCAGCCATAACAAACCAAAGTATTTGGCAATAATGAATTGCTCAAAGAAATCTGAGCCTTCTCTCTGTTCTTAGTTCTCCTTCAGGGCCCTGAGTGGGTTGCAGTAGCACAGAGAGTTGCTCTAAATAGCCTGGATCCAAACTCTGCTTGATGGTGATTAAATACATAAAATGTTACCCGTCCAATGATTGAAACACAAAGGCCCAGAGCACCTCAGCAATGCTTTCCACACAGAGCAATTACAGCACTGGAAATACTGGAAATACCATCCTGGGATCCAGGCACAAGCTCCTGCTCTAAAGAGAAGGAATCCAGAACAGAAAGGAACAGTGAGAAAGGTCAAGATGTGACACTGTTTTTTCCCCTTTTAATTCCATGTGTAAGCCACTCTTTTTGCAGACCTGTCTCAGAAAACACACGTTACAGACACTCAGTTACCACAGACACTGTCCCTAGGAGGTATGACAGTCTAGGCCATCCAAGGCAGAGGTTTGTACTGCTCCTGTGAGATCTGTACCCTTCAGAAGTTAGGGGTTTTTCCTTTGAAAAGGCTTTACTTTATGAAGATGTTGCTAACAGAGGAAGTGAAATCTGATACTGCAAATTAATTAGACTTTGCTATATAGTTATACTTTTTCCTGGTACAATACAAATCCTGACAGCTGGTTCTGAACAGCATCTTGGTAGTGGTTTCAGGAGCTGCTGACTCACTGGGCTCTGATCTCACTGTTCCAACAAACTACACAAAAAGGCAAAGCAAAAGCACAGACAAGGCAAAAACCATCTCTGGCTCATCAAGTAATTTAAATACACGAAAGTAAGTGTGGCTTTATAGTCCTTCAATTATGTATTGCACCTGAATTATGTATGGAGCAGAGGGCACGCAGGAATCCTGGGGGGAAGAGCCAGCACTGTGCAAGAGCACTTCCTCACCAGCACCAGCACGAATGTGCTCTACAGCAGCTTCTGTCCAGTTTAATGGAATTCCAGGACACTCTGCACACCCCTTCTCACTGCAAGGATCTGTCTCATACACCTCAGAAATCCCACTGCCCCCTCAAAGAGAACATTTACATTGCTGGTGAGCAAAAACCTTCTCCTACATCCTGCTGTACTTATTTAGGCTGAACACTGTTCAAGAGTAATGTAATCCAGAGGTACTTTAAACCTATGAAACCTACTTTATTTAATGTCAAGTGTTTAAATACAGAACACAGACCATGCCTTTCATATCAGTCAGTGGTTTTGTAATGTATGGCATTTACCTGATCTGCACTTTTACTGTTCTGATGACTATGACTGTTTCTGCTACTCTAGTTCAATATTTACACCTCCACCATTCTTGTGAGGGACAGAAATGAATCAACTCTTATAATGTCATATAATCAGGCTGTAAGGTCCCTTGGAAACAAAAGCCAACTTTAATCATTGTATCATTAATCAACATTAATCATGATATCAAATTCTGCCACTGTTACCTACAGTGGATCTATAATGAATGAACACATACACAGATGATCCATGAGCACAAAGACTCTGTGTTCTGTCCTTAGTTCCACTCGCTTCTTTCCATTTGCTTTTGTTTCCTATTTTCTAGCTTTCATTTTAAGCACCTCGTTGTGTATCACACATAAACAGAGACAGACTATTTAGAGAAGTGGCCGCCCCCTGCTCAAGGTGACTCTGCCTGTGATTCCTTGCCTCCTCATTAACCACGAGACATATTTACAGACAAATTAAAGATTCAAACTTAAACATTTATTCAGCTAATCGCCTCGAGTTCTAGTAGAATAAACAGTGTCAAATCAATTCATTAGCCCGGGGGCTCGTGACAATCTAACACGTCCTGTTCCTGTTCCCTCTCCTATGCTGTCTCACACAAGAGTTAAAACATCAAACACTGGCACAGCTCTTTATAAGAAGGAGAATAAGAAGTTCTGAACCATCAACTATTTGCTTCAACTCTCAGTGAACAGAAAATGGATTTGCTGCAATAATCAAATTAGGCTTGCTTCTACACCCCTCTCCCAAAGACATCATGCCTAATCTTTCAGTATTTAGCTGCTAATTCAATTACCAGCTTATTGAGAGCAGCTACAAACACCGTGTGTGTTACTCACTGTGATCTGGACCACGTGAAAGAACAGTGGTCCACAAGAGGTGCCTCTGAACACCTGCTCTGGGGGACCTTGCAGTCCCTCACTTCAGAGGAAGCTGCATATTTTATTCTTTAAAGATGCTACAACAGCCATGACTTCATGCAGTACATTCTATGCATGTTTAGATCACACAAGTCTCACCAGGTCAACCAAACCCCTTTCCCCCTCTCTGCCAGGCCATTCATGAACCCCCTGTTACTGCAGCACAGCATCATTCTGCCCTCAGCATTCCAGACTTGCCTTCGTGCACTTTGGCCCATTTCCCTTATCCAAACCCTGTACACTCTTCTGCTTTTCAAGTAATTAAGCACTTAAGCTTTGCTAATGCACTTTTATTTGCAGTTCTCACATGTTTTCACTGGGCTGCACACATGCAGGATGGCACACAGCCCTAAGGAGGGGTGTGACAGCCTGGGCAGGGCTGCACCAGCAGCACGTGGCCCCTACATTGTCAGCAGGGCACGCTGTGACCATGACACACACTGGCACAGTGCTCAGGGAGCAACACAGGCTTGAGGTTTGGTTGTTGCTGGGGTTTTTTTAACCCCAAATCTCCATCACCTTTCAGGGGTAAAGCACCTGAATTAATCAGAGCCAGCTCTGAGAGCAGCATGTATGATTTCGTGCCCTTTTGCCACATGGATGCCTTTCAAGGCCAACATGGCAAATCTTCTGCCTAAAAATCATTTTGCCTTTACAGGATCTGAATAAGAATGCTCATGCCCTGTTCTAATAAAAACAGAAGGAGAACTACAAAGAGAGAAAAGAGCAATTCCCAGGATAGGGCACAACTCACAAACTGCAGGAACGGGTCACGATGGACAGTCTGCCAGTGTCAGCCCTTTCCAAGCTTCAGACCTCTGCAGAAGCAAAACAGAAAATCCAACAAATTAAAATGTTTAGGAATTAAAATACAGCCCAAACCATCCCACCCTGGGTACTTCTACTCTTGCCCTTTAAATTTTCCACAGAACAGTGTTTTGTAGCTGCCAATTGTGTGACCTTGCTGGAAGTGGCCAAGCCAGAGATCAATTAGTGAGCAGAGAAGAGAGGAGCAGCTTTGCCTGCATTGTGCCTGTCCCCTGGGAAGAGCAGCTGTGCTTCAGGGAAGGAGCAGCATAACCCTGGAAGATTGTTATCCAGCAGGAGTGCTAACACAGGCTGGGTACTAATGCAAGATGCACAATGCAGCAGAACTGAGAGGAAACTGGAACATCTCCTTTTGCCTTTGACTTGCACTTTTTAAATTTTCCAATAATATTAAAGTACTTTAATTTTGCACATAACAAAACCTTGTTACACTAAATGATACCCACAGCAAATACATGCTGGCTTCAAACACATTAATTATGAATCAAGGTCTATAAACCCTCAGGAAACCCCCAGCACCCCCCATTCCATAGACAGAGTGAAGCAAAGCACAGAAGAATTTCGAGACTTGAGTGTGTTTCCCAGCAAACCCCAGTGCCAGGGGATTCCAGCCCTGTGCCTGCCCTTCCAGGTTTCCCAGCCAAGGGCCCCAACTGCTGAATGCCTTCAGAACCAGTTGTGGGGCTGCCCACTACGGAGACACAACTGCTGACTGACACGGAGCTGTGCTCAGGACTGCATGGACTCAGCTCTTTAGTATTTAAATGAGCACATAAATATTTCACATAGAACTTAGCCTAAAATAAGCCACCTGCCTGGTTACTACAACGCTACAACAGCCTGTCTGCTTGCCTTAATTTGCAGGCAACTAAAATGCTGTTTGTGAGACACACTACTCCATAAGGCCTCCCTGAAAAAAACTCAGAGATCAATAGTCCTTAAATAAGTAATCAGATGAGCCGAAATAATTTAAGTCATCAAAGAGTAAGCAGGATAAATAAAAAGTCATAGCTCTGAACATTTGCATCTAATAGAATTTTCACATTTATTTAACTGATAGGAAGGCTGAACACCAAAGCAGGAGGCAGAACTGCTGCACAGCATCTATAACAGGAGAGCAAAGCAGGACAGCACTACACACATGCATTGAAGTTATTTGGCAGGTTAGTTAAAAAAAAGAAAGAAGGTACAAGATACATCAACATTCTTCAGCTTCCCACTGCTAGTGCAAGAGAACTTAGGTCAAAAACTTGAATGGAAGCTTCTAATCTAAAGCAGGAAGCAAAGACAACATTGTAGGCACTTCTACATTAAACATGAGAAAACACATGTGCAATATACTCTCCCAGAATATTCCTGTTCAAATGCCTAATCTGCCATTTTGGACTTGCACAGGGGCAATAAACCCTGGGACATCCTTTGCTGGTGAATGCTCAGCTCAAGGATGTCTGTTCTTCCAGACACTCAGGCTCTCCAGGGGACCATCTTTACAGACTGGGCTCAGTTTTCCCCACGAGGGAAATCTGATACACTTCCAACTGGAACTGATAGCCAGCACTGCAGTCTCCAGAGCTCCTACACCCAAATCCTTCACCAGGTTTCAGCAGACACACAACTTGTTTCAGTCACAGCTCACTGCCATGCCCAGCTACTAAACATCCCCCTTTGGGGACATCTTGGCACATCAGAGCTGATGAAACTTTGAGGTTCACGCCCCATGTCTGGAATATGACCCATATCTGCTGCAGGTCTGTCTCCCATTTATCACACCATGTGCTTGCTGGCCACATGGAGTGAGGAATGTCAGACATGGAAAGGTTCCCTCTCTGTGCAACGTGAGGATCACAGCACATCACCACAGAGCTCACAAAACAGACCGCAGAGCAAGCCTTCTGCTGTGGCTGTGGTCAAAGGGACCTGCCAGCACCCATCTGCCACATCCAGGCTTTAGACCTTCTCTGTTTGCTCTGGAGCTTCAGCTCCTTTGAGAAGGACCCACAGTGCCAGCGTGCTCAGAGCCACCGTGCCGTGCTGGGTTTGGGCACCACTGCACTCAGCAAACACTCACCAGCCTCAGCAAGGTCAGTGTTTGAGCCCAAGGGTACAGCTTGTGAGTGTGTTCCAAGTGCCATTGAATTCCGGCTGTGTCTCACAAGGTTTCCAAGGAAGTTACAAAACTACTTCATTATAACCAAAATTCCCATTATAGAAAGATTTTTAGACCAGATTTCTGACCACAGTTCAAAGCAAGACAATTACAATTGTTCCCAAGAGTCCTCCACTCTATGAGATGAAAATTAGTCTTGGTAAAGGGTTTTAAATTATGACTGTACTGCCAGCTGCACTCAAACAAACTGATTCAAGCTCTAGGTCTAAGGGTCATGGATTGACACTCAGCCACTGCTTCCATCAAAAAAATACTGACTGCCTAGACAGAAACAGGTATGGGGAAGGAGAAATCATCATGCAGTTCAAACACCAAAGAGGGAAGAAACCAAAACCACTGAAAACAAAAACTTTTTGTACCAGAAACAGATTGAAAACAGAAAGAAAATTAGCATTTAGGAATGAAAAAGCCTATTTAGTGTTGATGTTAAATACAACACCCGCCGAGCGAGAAGCTGGGTTTATTTTTGATAGCAGCATAAACATTAAAGATAAGCCAAAAGCATTTAGAAAATATGGGTGCAGTACAAAGGCTCATGTGATGAGAGCTGTTTTGCTTTTAATCTTGACCTGGAAAACCTCTCGTGTGACAGAGGCTCTTTTCAGTGCAGTCACAGTCCTGCCTAGTTGCTCTGCCTATTAGTGATAAAAAGGCCACCCAAGTTGTTTCTACTCTGGAATGATGGCAAGTTTTCAATCCTAAACTTCAAAGGAAAAAAAACCCACCCTAACACATCTGTCTAAGGACCTGCAGTAAACTCCTGTCATCCCTTATCTGGTCCAATCAGGCTCTTCCCTAAACCAATAACCCTCACAGCTGCACCACTGTTTTTCTAGAAAGGACATACGTGTTGCCCCAATATTTATCTACTTGCCACTGATACAAATGAAAATACTTATGTCATATTGATATGAGATAAACATGTAATATATCCTACCCCCAGATGGGCAAGCAGCTGATTTGCAGATTGGTTCAGAACCTCTGGTAACATGGAAGAGCAAACCACATCAACCACAGTCATCGTGAGGGTTAAGCACTCCCAGAAGCACATCTCAGATGTGTATTAGAAAGTATAAAGGCCATAAACTGTGAGCTTCTGTGAAGTTCAGGCCAGCTGGGGATGTCTGCTCACATAGCCCAGAGGGTCTCCAGACCATGCCCATCTTTGCAGCTCCAGACTTGGCTCTGTGAGCTGAGAGCTGCCTCACCCTACAGCAATTAAGGAACACTCTGTACCACGGCCCTGCACAGCTGAGACACATCACACAAAGAAGGCAAATCAGAAAACTAACAAGTAGAGCAGCACACATTGAGGCATGCACTCTCTTTTTTAACCTAGACCTCTGTTGATTTTAATAATTGATATAAAGTAACAGATGACTCACTAATTGCACTTCTAAATTGTAACCCAACCTGGAATCAATCACACATGGCATAACTTCTGTTCTTATTTGAAGCTAAATCCACCACAGTGCCTGCTGTAGCCTCTCTAACAATTGCATTAGTCATAACCTGAAAGTATTTCCCATTTCCTTGGTTCCAGTTTTGCTTGCTTTTCAAGCCCATCCTCATCCCTATTGTCAGAGACCTCTGAAACATTACCCCACAGAGCCTCCTCTGGGGCTAGGAGAGCCCTGTGTGACACTGCACGGTGTGATTCCTCCTCTCCTAGGCTCTGATTTTCCTCTAGTACCATTTTATCTCCTTTGCTCTGGTCACACATTCAGGATTGTATCAGATATTAGCCCTGTGTAAAACTCCTGGGAATGAGTTATGTACACAAGTGACTGCCAGATTTACCCACGTCAGCTTTTGTTTTGCAGCACTAATTCTCAACTTTTAAGTACCCTCTACACTTGATACTCCTCTGCTTGACTGTCTCGATTCTATGCCCGAGATATACCTTGAAATAAAAGTGAATATATATCTTGTAAGCATTTTTCAGAATAAAATTCTTTGCCCTATCATGCCACAGATTAACCACCTAGAAGTCCCGGGCCAAACAGAAACAAAGGCAGAACGAAATGAAAAGAAAGAAACCAGTAACAGCTGGGATCAAATGTACACAAACCAAGGCAAATTCCCACACCTAGGAACGATGCAAAGTCAAGTAAGTGCCTTTACAAATTCTCCAATTATTAGTTCATTTTAAGACCTTGTCAAGCTTATGAGACTTAATTTCCCATGCAAAGCCAGCTTTTTCTATGGAGATTTTTAAAAGACATGCTCATACAGTTATTTTTTTCCAATTCAAAGTCTGTCCTCAGCTATCTGTGCACAAATCCCATTAACTTCAGTACATGTCCAAAGGCAGAATTTGAAACCCGTGAAGAACTGGGTCACTGGACAATGGCGAGTCTCAAACAGATTTCTGTGTTATCACAAGGAAAAGATCCCTCTTCCCTCGGGCACTACGAGAGCGTTCCCACTTGTCCGTAAACAATGCCAACCACTTGAAATGCGATCGGCTGCATTTCATCCCTGCTCACTTCGGGCTTTCCCCGCTCCCTCTGCTAACAGCCATTCAGTCCTTAATGTGCAATTTGGGGCTGCCCCTGCCCAGTTCCCGCCTCACTCCAGCGCAGAGCAGCTTTTGCAAAGGCTCCCTCTGCTCGTCGGGGGTTACCTGGTGCCCAGGACTGTTTTCACATGCTGCTCATTCATCCCAGCTCCTGCCTGGCCTCTGCCTTTCATCGGGTGTTGGTAACCAAATCGCTTTGTCACACCGATCAAACACGGCACAATCAGGCGTGAGATCTGCCCAAGGAAAAGAAGTTTTCTTACAAAATAATTCTACATTTAACGTGTCAGTAAACATCAGTGAAATAACAAGTCTTCAGCCACCAACTCCTGGTCTCTGCACTGACATCTCAGATCCGTTTTATTCCATTATATACATCCTGTAGTGCTTAAATCCTGACCTGATCCAGCCAGTAAGGAGACACAAAGAGACAGGACAAGGCACTGTGCAGCATTCAGAATCTGACTGCAAATTCCCTTTCCACACTCACACCTCTGCAGCCTCTGGGATTCCCTCCTTTGTCCAAGGGATGCAGGTAACACTCAAGAATACATGACAATGTCTTAACTATCTCTAGGAAAGAATCTGTAGGAAACACACATTATTTTCATCATATTTTAAAAAGTAATTCTTTCTATGCCGGTATTTTGACCAAGAAAGAGCATGATTATTGTTAATTACTTGAACTTTCATCAAGGTATCTCTAATTTCATGGTGCTTCTGGCACAATTCAGTCCCTATCTCTTATTGACTGCACTTACAGCTATAAATTCAATTTTCTTCTTTTTATTCCATGAAGCCTAAAGACAGATGTTAACTTTTTTCCAAACCTCAGATGTTCTTTTCCTTGTTAAATTTATATCCTTGTACTGCAGTGCCAAAGCTCTTTCAATCCCCCGTATTCTAAATTAATCCATCAATCCCCTTTCCTCTGTGTTTTTGCCCTTAGCAAATCATTAGCCCAAGGGAGAACTCAACAGAAAAATTCAAGATTTCACTCTGACCACAGCTGAAAACATCTTTCTTTTACCTCTGCAATAGCTTCACTACCCGAGGTGCCATCTCTTGCAGGGTTTCCCTCCTCACTACATTTCCTGCTGTGCTGCCACTCATTTCACAGCTGCCCCTTCCCATCCCACCATCTCTCCCCCAGCTGCCTTCCTGGGGGCCGTATTTGTGCTGTGTTTCTATTTCCTGTGACTAATTTCAAATGAAAACATTCTCATGTGAAGTCCTTGGACAAGTCCTTGATTTCTATCTATTATCTTCTGTCTCTTTTCAAGGCCCACACTGGTATTTTAAGGTCACACAGGAGATTTTGGCTAAACTCATTCATTGCTTTGAAATCTCTCAGTTCAAGACATGAAAGCAGTAACATATTCCTCATATTTGTTTCTCCTTTCAATCCTCAAACATGATGAGATAAAAGTCTGTTACAAAGGCAGAGTTATTCTGACTGTTCAGAACCAGGGTGACACTTCAGCCACAGCCTTGCAAAGGAGTACACAAAACAGAAGTTTAATTGGGACAAGCTGGACCTGTTACTGCATGTAAAGTTATTAATGCACACGTGCTTTTCCTTCCACTCTAATGCTGAAATCACTTCCATTATTGAATGAAAGTTACTGTTTCACTTCAGCACCGCAAATCTCCTGATCCTACAGCCCTTGGCCAAAGTTCCCTCCCAGGCTGCTTCGGCACAGCGCGTTGTGTGCTGATTGTTTCGGAACAGAGCTCCCCAGTCAGCAGTCTTTCATCTTCACAGCCTATGTAAAATCAGTTTTGAAAGGTGTAAGAAGTGACACCAGACACGATTGCCACGCGCTTGAACGCTGAGAGCTGGGTTTGAACAGGCACTGAACCTGGAGAACCTGGCAGAAATTCTCACACACTCGCTTGAATGTATCGGCCACTTGAGTGTGGAAGCACATGGAATGTTGAAGGGATAGGAAGTTCCGTAAAGGTTTTAGGGATGCACACCCAAAGAAGAAATAACACACCGGACTCATCTCTTCCTCCTCATACCTAAAGGTTCTGCCTTGCCAGGGCTTCTCTGGAGCCTGATGAACATCACAGTGCTGGGAGCTCCTCAACTCCACAGCCACGTTCTGGGATTGGGAAGAATTGCCCCAGGGAGCTGAAAGCTCTCTCGAACCCACCTGTCTTGATCTCTAGAAGAGAAAGATGGAGATCGTTGAACCCCATATCCCCTGTGCAGCCTGACCTGTCTGAGCACACCCCAAAGCTGCCTTGATTTCACCCTGCTCAGACAACGCCTGAGGGTTCCACACGGAGCAAAACCGCCCACACGGACACGCTGTTCCTGCGCTCAGCTCGGGAACCTTCTGGGTGCGAAACCCACCGAGGCCGAGCGCGCTGTGAGGGGTCGCGGCCCTGCCCCGTTCACCCCGGCCCCCTCCCCTGGGCGCTTCCCCGGCCCAGTCCGGGCACCCCCCGAGCCTGCGGGCCCCCCGAGCCGGCGAGGGGGCTGTTGGCAGGCGCGGCCGGGCCGGTGCGGCCGCCCCGCTCGGAGCGGAGCCGGCCCTGCCCTCACACACCTGCCCGCCCTCCGCCTGCGCTCCCAGCGCCCGCCACGCTCGCGCCGCGCCGTTTGCGCAGCGGGCGCCCTCAGGTGCGGCGGCCGCGCTGACGACACTACGGAGAGTCCGTAACGCGCGCCGACCTCTCCGGGGGGCTCCGCGCAAAGGGGCGCTCCCAGGTGCGGCCCGCGGGGCGCTCGGGGCCGCGGCGGGACAGGGAGCGCGGGGGGGGTTGGCGGGCGCGGGGCGGGCCGTGCCGCCGCAGGGCGGTGAGCGGGGCCGGGCGGGCGCGGCGGGCGCTGCGCCGTTGGCGCAGTGGTGGCGGGCCGTACGCCGGCGGCGCAGGGCGCGCTCAGGTGCAGGGAAGGGGCGGGCGCCGTTGCCCGGCAGCC
>JAWWES010000038.1:1431363-1489423 GCA_035583135.1 Lophotriccus pileatus
CGGGGGGCGCTGCTGCGAGCGCGGGGGGCCGGGGGGGCTGCGCGGGGCCGCGGGCGGGGGCGGCGGAGGGGCGAGGGCTCGGCGGCACCGGGCGCGGGCGGCCCCTCCGCCGGCGGCGGGCGCGGTACCGGTGCGTGAGGGGCTTACCTGTGCGGGGCGCGTTACCTGTGTGCCGGGCGCGTTACCGGGAGGGGGGAGCCCTTACCTGTGCGGGCCGCGTTACCTGTCCCAGGGGCGCGCACCTGTGCCGGGCGCGTTACCTGGGCAGGGGCGGCGGGGCCGAGCGGTGTCCCCGGGCGGTCCCGCCGGCCCCAGGTGCGGTGCGGACGGGGATGCTCCGGCACTCCCGCGGTCGGAGCATCCCCCCGGGCCCGCGCGAGCTCCCCGCGTTGGGGACCCCCGGCCGTGTTTTGGTTCATGGTTTGTTTGGGGTTTTTCTCCTCGTTTATTCCGCGTTCGCCGTGCACTGGATTTTGGTAATCATTAACCCGCTGTTTCTTTCTGGAAGTGCGAGTGTGAAAGGGATATCCAGGGACTGACACGGGGGCTACTGAGCAGAGCAGAACTTGAGTTTTGAGTGAAAGTAGAAATATGCATTATCCGGCTAAATGTCTTATTATTTATTTACATGGCTCTGAAAATGGTGCCATGTGATTTACAGAAAGAAGAGAGCGAACATTCCAAACAGCTCCTGTACAGGGCATGGCAGAATAGAAAATTTGTAACGTGGGGTGTCCTGGATGTGTCTGAATTACTTTTTTTCTTTGTCTGCGTCCTATAGTTCATTAACAGTTTTTAGAAGTTTTATCATACTTTATTCTGGAAACTCATAAATGCTAAGTGTGGTTAAAGTGGAGACAGACTTAAGTGGGGATTCTTGTCAGGAACATCAGGTATTTCAGATCTCTAGTTCCAAAAAACATCTGTGAAACTGTACGTTAATTAAAATAGCTGGGCTATTTAACTTAATTTAAAATAGCTGGGTATTTTAACAAGCATTTGAAGCCTGGCCTTGTAGGGTAAAGACAGAAAATGAAAATAGCTAGCTCCATTCATGCACAATATTTTCTAACATCCTTAGAAAGAACAGAGAAGGAAAGACTATTTGCAAACCATGGTCTGGTTTTCTTTGATTTTTGAAAACATGGTAACCATTTCTGAGACCCAAAGGAAGCGGCACTGGAGGCAGAGAGGAAGGAAGGAAGGAAAGAGGATGGAGCAGTGCTTTCTGTATTTGGAGGGGAGGCCATGAAAACTTTTGGACTGGGAAGGGAGGAAGGCCTGGTGGTGTCTCTGGAGAGGCTGCAGCGCTCTATTCCTGCGTGTGCACAAGGCTGTGTCTCACAACAGTGTTTTCCAAGAATTTAAATAGCCACCTCTCCGATGGGCCATCAGAAAGGTGGAAAAGCTGGGTGTGTTATTTCCTGCGGGTGCAGAGATGAAGGAGAAACCCATGTCAGCAGACTGGGCTGGCTGTGGCTCCTGCTAAATTCCTGGTCGTTTTTAGGAAGTTGGACTTGCCTCTGGAAGTTCTTGGCATGTCGCGTTTTCTTCTCTCTGAAACTTTCCAATCGTTTTCCTTTGCTTCATGTCGGTGCAGAACGAAGGGAGAGCTGTGGACAAGAGTGGAGAAGGATTGCTAACAGCGAGGGTTTCATGTTTTCAGTTCTCTGTTTCATGGATGGTGCCAGTCTGGTGCTGCTTTGGCATTTCTAGTTCAAACAGAATCTTTAGTCTTGCTGATTTTGTTAGTCCTGATTTTATAAAGGGGTTTTATTTGCTTGGGCTGTTCATCCAGCCTGGTTGTTATTACTGAACTATTGGCAATATTGACACCTCTGCACAAAGATGATGCTGCTGAAGTGCCAGTTCTTGCTCCATGTGGTTGGCAGGGTAAATGTGGGGTGGAAATCTAGGACTTAACGCCTTGGGGAAGTGGAGAAAGATTCCATCTAGAAATACTTGTGCTGGGGGCTGGAGGAGCCCCGGGGTAACTCTTTGGAATGGTGCTGAAGAAGTGACCAATTCCAGCCTTGTGGTTTGTCCTGAAGGAATCAGACATGACTGATTCCATACAGAGGTTCAGAAGCAGGAGAACAAGAGTAAGCAAATGGAAGGTACAGCAGAAGATGACATAAGCCAGGCTATGCCAGGCCTAAACATTAGAGAAACAGTTTAAACTCCAGTGGATATGGGGGTTTTGGTGCCCCTGGTTTCTGACCTGTAAGCAGCTTTTCCATGGATGTTCATTCAGTAACGTGATGCTTGAGGTCACAGAGCTCTCTTTTGAAGCCCCTCAAAGGCCTGTGGGTGGACTGAGATTTTTTGGGGGTTTGAACTGTAAAATCTTGTTTGGAAATATAAAAAAAATTTTAAAAAAAGTAGTCAAAGGAGCTGCTTCATGTTGTGAAAAACCTCACTGTAGAATCATAAAAGCTGCAGTTTTTCCACGTTGCTTCGGAAGCAGCTGAACTTTGTAACTTGGCATGTAAATAGAGCTCTTTGAAGAGCACATCCATGGCTGGAAGGAGGGGAGAGGGAAAGGCTCAGGCTGGATAACAAGCTTCTGAGTGTGTGAAAAGCCACGGCGAGCATGTTTGAGTATTAACACAGGGAGCAGAAGTTTGTCCTGGGTTGGGGTGATGCACAGACACCTACCAGGGGCCAAGGTGTGTAAGTGTGAATATGGGAACAGTAAAACTGTGCTGTTTGGTGTATTTTATAGACTGGGCTGGGTGAGGAGGAGCACTGGGGGCAGGTTTGGGAGAGGTACCCAGGAGGTTTTGGTGGGTGAGGGTGCAGAGGGTCAGTCAGCACCTCCCTGGGCTCCTGCATTTATGGTGTCTCTCACCATGCCAACAGCAGAGCTCAGCGTGGCATTTTGGGGTCTGTACCTGACTTTATGGGGCTGGGGGAGGGAGGACTCTTCTAACAACACCCACACGAGGAGCACTTGGCTGGTGTAGTGTCCTGGATTCGCTGTAACCCAGCAGTGTTGGCAAGTGAAGATTGCACTGCTGCTGAGTGTGCTGCAGGGATGGAACAGAAGGAAAATTCCTGTTTAAAGCAACAGGAAAGACTGATACAGATTGAAAGAGCAGAAAGATTTAAGTCTCCAACCTTTTGGTGGAAACCAGAGTTTGAGTACGTTTGTTGCACTCGCAGCACGATTTGACAAACAGAAACTTTGTACTTGATGTTTAAGGAAGCAGAAGCCTGAGCTGCCCTACCTGATACTTGCTGATAATCTTTTGTTAAAAGCAGTAATTGATACAAGCTACAAGGCCAGAGACAATATTTTTTCAGTTGCACTTCTGCAGTTCTTGGCACTTGTGTAGTTTTTCCTTCTGATGGGCAAGTTTTTCACTGAGCGCTGATGACAGAGAACAGTCCCAGTTCGTGTCTGTTCCAGCTCACAGAGGGACAGTGTTCCTATTGAACTTCTCTGAAAACCTCAATTCATGTCCCTTAACAAAAAACCTGCACAGGAATCCTGACAAATTATAGGAGTGAGTAAACATGCTGCTCTGTGGATTTTGGGCTTTATTCCATAGCTAAATTACCTTGTGTTTCTGGTGGTCTCCCTCTAAAACATGGAATGGGAGAGGATGGAGAACCCCTGGGCCATGCTGGGCTCTTGCCTCCTGCTCCCAGCTCTCCCTTGCTGTGCCACCCTGACCTTTCCTGGGCTGCAATGTGGACGAGGTGCTGGCTGCAGGAAGGAACAAACCTGGGCTATGGGGAAGGCATGGAAAGCACAGTCCTGGGCTGTTCTGTCCCCCTGCTGAACCCAAGAACTCGGGGGCTAATCCAAGGGGGGATTTTCTGGCCACCTGCACATTTGCCCACTGGCTTCTCAAGTACTGAAGGATTAATTCATGTCCTTGTTTTACACCGTTGGTCTTTCTAGAACTGTGCACAACTTCCTAGCTCTTTAGCAAAATAGTGTCCTAACGTGCTGGCAAATTAAAGGTGTAAATGAATGTTGAAAAGGAATAATCTGATGAAATCCATTTTAGGGGGTCTCTTGGATTGTGGAAACTGAAGTGATCCTGCTGCATGGGTTGATTTACATTAGTCCCCTTGTGTTGTGGTTTGGCATGGTGTTTAAGAGCCTTAAGATGCTACTGGTGATTGACATAACAAAATGTAAATTATATGCTGTTTTCCTAAGGTCTAATTTATCTGTCCTGAGGTTTGTGTACCAATAGTACTGAGCTCTTCTTACAGTAATGTTTTTCTTTCATGTAATGCCTACACAGGGGAATTAAATTACTCTTAATTGTATGTTGAAAAAGAAAATAAAATTGGGGTATGTGTGGGTACCCCAGTAAATTAAATTTTGCTGCTTCTTGTTCTTTTTGTGCATTTACTTTGACTGCATTGAAAAATTAAGTGTTTGAGTATCTGGCTGGGAAGAACATTCTTTCTTGTGGGTAGCCATGAGATGTCACAGAACTTGAAGAAATATTATAAACTAGAGTTGATTAAGATTTTAGACCTTAAACTTTGAAGTGAAACAGTGATTGATGCAGAACTTGGCACCTGGCCTGTCAGTAAATGAACTCAGTGGTGAGAAACTGGGGCTGCCTCATAGAAATTGCCCCCCCCCATTGGAGCAGAAAAGGGCAGGCTGAGTTTAGGGCCTTTCCTTCTCCCTTTTTCCTCTGATTCTTGGGAGGGGAGACACTGTCACTGAACACGTTCCTTGTTTGACTTGTCACACAGCAGATTGGAGTGTTGGCACAGCGTCTCAAGTGTTGGGCCCTCAAGAGTCTCTGGTGTTCCCTGAGACACAGGGATGATGTTCCATGGGAAATGTTTCTCCTGAGCTATTGGACTGGGTTGAGAACGACCCCAGCAAGATCTTCCCCAATCCCAGTCTCAACAGCAGCAAAAAGCTGGTTTGTGCTCCCACAAACGGGCTGTGCCAGAACTGGCCCTGCAGAGGGGTGAGTAGGGCCAGTAGGGTCTTCTTGGGCATCCCCTTGTGAGGATTAGATCCATGGACTATGCAGGTTTTCATTACCCATAACAACAGCTGACGTGTGATCAGTGGCTCTGCTGAGTAACTGTGTGTTAGCATTTGATCAGTTCTGAAGCTGAATGCACAGGACAGCTATTTGTGTGTTCATTCTCTGGCCGTGGTGGGGAGAGGTGGCAGTGGCCCTGCCTGCATGGCTGGTTTTTCCAGCTGAGGAGGCTCTGGGATGCTCTGGTAGGTGTGTGACTGATGCTCAGTCTGGGTGAAGACATCCATTTTCCAGTATGAAGACAAGTAGAAGAATCAGTCATTTATTCCTGGTCTTTGGTAAATTTGTGCTGAAGGGGCAGCTCTTTGCATATGGCAGCTTGCTCTTTTCTCTGGATCTGGGGGCTGTAGTTTGCTCCCTGACCCTCCCTGCTCTTAGTGCTTTACTACATTTCCCTCTCTGCTCTGCCTGATTGCTCTGTGTCTGATGTGACAATTTTGGGATATTTACTGCAATGGAAAGGACTCTGGAGTTGCAAGGGGAGCTGCAGGTGTACAGCCTGTGACTTCAGGGAGTCAAGTACCAGAGAGTACACAGCCACTGCACAGCTGTGATGGCACAGGTAGAGAAACATGGATCTCCAGGCAGGACATTTGAAGGGGCTGCAGGGAATCCATAAAGGACAATATGGAAGGCTATAACGTGTTTGTAGAGAAATCTGAGGAACAGAAGGCACCCATGAAAACGTGGGAAGTGTTTAGCCCCATGACACCATATATTGTGGTAGTTGTGCACCCAGAGCCAAGCCTGGACTGATTTAGAGTAGATTAGTAAGAGACATTTCAGGTTGGGCTGTACTTTTCTATGGAGGTGGATTTTAGAAACCTGACTGGCTAATCTTTCTTTATATATAAAGACAGGAAAGATGTGTTTAGGTGGGGTCTTCTGTGAATGGGCAACACTTTGGATGAATGTTACTTATGTAACTCCTCACCCTGAAACAACCAGACAGAGGAATTTGTGTGGCCTCAGTTCTTGGCCTCTGCAGTTGCTTTGCTGAACAATAAGTGCAGTGAGAACTGGAGATGTGTTTTTTCCCTTAAGCAAACAGGTTGAAATCCTACCTGAGAACCTATTGGAGCTGGTGCCTGGACTCTCACTGGAATGAAGGAGCTTGGGCTCATCTTATTTGCTTCAAAGACCTTTTCTAAACTGAGAAATGAGATCCCAGATGTAATCTCAGGTATCTGCTGGAATTTGTAAATGCACAGGTACAGACTCAGAACATTTGGATTTCTACTCCTCTTCTACTTCCAATCCCAATCTCCTCCCCTTTGCTCTTTAGCTGATTTAGCTCAACAGAAGATGAGAGGAAAACATAAATGCCCAAGGCCTGATTTCTCCCCACCTCTGCTTTGAAGAACCCCTTTTCCATGTCATAGACTCTTAGTAATTGTCATCTTTTCAGAGAGCTGAAGCTGTTTGGGGAGCAGTTATTCAGTGTCCTAATGCTTCATGATCTCTTGATTCCACGTCTGAGTAATTGGACGTGGCAAACAGATTAGGGCTTCTTTGGTTACCCAGTCATGCTGCCCAAGTCTTCAGTCCTACAGAGGCTTAATCTGTTCCTTTAAAGTGATCAGCTGTGCCATTTGGGTGACCTTAAGGAGCAGCACCAGGCTTGACATGCAGTGCTGCTTCCAGTGGGAACAGGGATGGGCGTCCAGGAGAACTGGGAGCATTCCTGCTAAAACTGGAAACTGCTAAAGAGCCCAGTGGGTAAAACCCTTCAATAGCAGGCACGGAGCAACTCTGTGATCCAGGGAAGAGTGTCTGGTGATTAACCTGCAGGTATTGATCAGGGGAGCATTTGGCCCCTTTTCAGGTTCAGCCGCTAATTTACCACACGATTTAATTTCTTTGTGTCTGAAGTTCCCCTAAAAGATTGGAAATATTTCTCTGTCTTAGAAAAACTGTTATTTTAGAACCAGCAATAACTGTACTCCAGTAAATATGGTGACAAGTGTTCTAGAAAAGCCAGGAAGAAAGGCAAATACCGGGAAAGGGGGGGAGACAAAGCTGATAACTTCTCTGCTTCTGGTGGGTGAGGGTGAAATTGGTGACTGCCAAAAATATGAGCTCAGAGAAGTAGCTTGTTCTGCTCTGAGCCCACATCTGTACACACCTCCTCATCTCTACAGATGGCCAGGAGGCTGGAGAGAGAACACAGTTGTCTAAATTTGTGTAAGAGAAAAGAATCATGACTCCCACCTTGGAGCCACATAAGAACCTCCTGTAACCGGGGTATTTTCAACAATTTAAAACATTTCGTTGGCTTCTTAGTCTTAGCAAATTATGTGGAACCTGCCACTGTTCGTAGTTGCTAAATAAGTAACTTTTTAATATTAATTTTTGTTAAGAGATGGTTGTCTGGAACTGTACTGTTTATTCTTTCAAAACTAAGGAATAAATTTGATCTAGAAGTCATCTTTGATGCTTTAACAACTTATTAGATACTTTTCCACTTTAGATTTCATACTACTTCACGTTTTGGAAATAACAACTGTCACAATAGAGATGGTGCTATCTGAAACAATCATGATAAAAGGCACAAAGATAAAAACAAAATATGTTTGCCTTTACGTTTCTTCTCTACTACCATTAGTGTGGGAATGAGATTCTTTTCCGCTATTTTCATGCAGTCTGCTTTATCTTTTGAGGGAATTCAGTCAGTTTCCTTGTGTTAGCCCAGGAGATAAAGGATATTGTTAAAGGCAGGTAGCTGGGAGTCAGTATTATATAAGTAGTGAACCCTTGACCAAAAATCTGGTTTTGTGGATGTGGCCTCATGTAATAAACCAATAAAAAGAGCAGTTTAGGAAGTGCGTCTTTGACAGGTCTCTGCTCGAGGCTGTTCTTTGCAGAGGGGTTGAATACTGAATGTCCCTGAGCTGGGACTGTACATGTTGCTCCCCTGAAACTGGAAACTTCCTGACCCTTCTAAAACAAACCAGCAGTGTTGTTTAACTTCTTGCTGTGGGTCAGGAGCCTGAGCTTCGTGCCAAGTTTGCGTGAAACAAAGTAAAACTGCAGAGTTAAGGAAAAACTCGTGCAGAGGGTGTTTATGTGGAACTGATGAAGCTGTAACTGTTGAGAATCTGCAGCAGGTTCTTAAAAGGGTAATGAGAGATGTCCTACCCTAAACATCCTTCAGTGAACGGCAGGTCTGAGTTGAGACACTTGCCAAGTGCATAGGTGCAGCAGTTTGTTCCTTAATATGGCCTCTGCACATGGGTGTTGAATTCACTGCGTTACAAATGGCTCTGCTCTTTCTGTGCAGTTGGGTGGTAACCAGCCTCTGTTTTGGTTCCTGTTGAGATGCTTCCAAGGATGCTTTTAGTGGTGCAGCACAAGCACAGGGCCATTGTCATAACAGCATTCCACCCTCCCTGAGGAGTTGCAGCAGCCCCACATGCAGAGGGATGAGGACACTCATCCTTCCAGCACCATGTCTACAAAACTTTCTCTCATGCCTGTGTCAAATTCCATGAAATTGTGAAGGGCAGCAAGTGTACTGAAAGGACATTAAGGGTAAAGAGGATTCAGAAGGGTTTGCAGAGGAATGGGCAAGGAAGAGAGTGGAGCTCAGCTGGTTGGGCTCAGTGGATTGCCCGGGCAGGTGGAGGCAGTCCTGGTGAAACTGTGAAAGGTTCCTTCTGGAGTATCCATTTACTGACGCTTCTGCAGTTACTGCAGGCCTGGAGTATCGCTGAACTGGGGCTTCTGCAGTTGCTGTAGAGACTGTTGGCTCAGGCTGTCTCCTTGCAACTCTCCTTCAGAGGCAGGACTGGCTGGCCCTGGGACTCACTGCTACGTTCACCATTTCCTCTCACTGCGAGCTGTAATCTTTATTTTAATACAAATCCCTTGGCCAGCATCTTTCCTTTTGCTTATAAATGTCTGAGCTGTATGTGGCACTCACAGTGAGGAGTCCTCTTGTGCCAGAAGAACAAAGACTTGCTTTCTGTTTGTGCTGGGCACCACTGATTTGCAGCAGTTTAGTGCCAGTTTTAGCAGGTGCGCCTTGTCTCAGTGAGCTCGCTTTGCCCTCACCACACAGCACAGTAGCAAGTCTCATGCACAGCCTATAGAAACCTGAATTTTGGCAGAGAGCTGAGGAGTACAGGATTTACTGTACTTCCCCTCTCTTTCCTTTTCCCTGCTCTGCTTTCATGACTTGTGCTCCTCTCGTGTTGCAGTTGGTGATTGCTGTAGGTCCTTTCCAGCTGAAAATACTCTAACAAACTTTGAAAAATCTCCTGAAAAGATCTAGGATCAAAGCAGCCATCCTGAATGAACTCACAGGAATTTTAAACTGCTGTTGGATGGCTGGAGCTTGGTGTGGAGCAGATTGAAGAGACCTTGTTTGAGGGGTGTGATTGGGGTCCAGGCATGTGCACTCCTGGTCATCTGGGAGTTCCCAATGTTTCTTGTGATTTGTAAGAGAGATGCTCTCAGACCCTCTATCCTTTCCATTTGGTTTGGGGGTTTTAGTTGGCCACCTAATATCTAGTGTGAAGGCTGGGGGGTTGACTGGTTAATTTGTTTGTTTTTTAAGAGAGAGAGAGAAGAATGAACTCCCTTATCCTCCACAGCCTGTTCCTATGTCTCTTAAAGCTCTAAAAAACCAAGAGGCAAAGGCAGCTGCCTGTGGGTTTTTTCCTTCCAAGCCAAACCATATGGCAGAATTTGGTGTGCAGAGGGAGATGCTCAGTGCTGAGGAGCTGCTTTATGGAGCAGGGCTGCAAAGCTCACCCTTACCTTGCAGAAAGGCTCGGGTCCCTTGCTGGTGTCCTGGAATGTTGTTCTTGTCCTGGCTCCTGTTCTTCCCGAGAACAGGCTGTGTGTGTCCTGCTGCCTGACAAAAGGGGCTCCATTGTCCTCCTTGGAAAAGGACACGAGGTCCCTGAGCCCACATCAGTGTGACTTTCAAAAGAGTAGAGTGCTCAAAAAATGTGATGCCTGAAAGGAGGACACATTGTGAATTAGATTCCAGAGTTTAACCACCCCACATTCAGATACTGAATTGCTACTTTGAATCTCCTGAATGCACAGGTCCTTGCTGTGAAGGTTCCCTGGGACAGTTTGCCAGGCTGGCCTGTGCCAAGGGCTGTGTCCTCCAACAGAGGTGGAATGGCAAAGGGCTGATTTTGGTTGTTTTGCTAATAAAAGCACGTTGGAACTTGAGACTGTAATCAAAATGGAAGAGACTGATGGGATGTCTCTGTCACTGGTCTGAAATCATGTGTTCCAAGGCGTGATGTTTGTTTCCTAAGTTTTGCAGAGTAATAGGACGGATCATGATTGGATTGCGCAAGATACATGCTGGGTCAGTTTAAAGTCTGCCAAGTTGTAATTTGCAATTTCTCGAACATTTAGAGTAGAAACATCTGAGTGCCTGCAGAAATCATCATTCTAAATTTAACTGCTGGATGTTGTCTCTGCAAAGCATGAAACTGCCTGGTAGTATTTGTCCACTGAGTTTCAGGGACAGCCTTTCCCGGTGTTGACAGTTCTGCACTGGTGGTTCTGCTGTTCTGTGAGTTCCCAAGGCTTTAGAGCAAAATGCTCAGTGAAAAAGTCTTAGCTAGGTTTAATTACTTTTTGTTTCCCTTAAAACAAGCAACAAGCCTTCACAAGAATGTTTTTTTATCTTGTTATTGTTTTCTTTAATGTATTTCTGCAGTTAATTAACGATGAACTAACTTTTCGAGGCCAGTAAGAACCGTCTCTGAACATCCTGTTGGAGCAAGTGTAGGAGTTTGCAAATGTCACTGGGAAGGCCCAATACAGAGACTTTTGTTTCCACAACAGAGGAGCTGTGCAAAGTGAAGAACTCATAAACCAACAGAACCAAGTGCTCTTTCAGGGCACAAAGCATTTATGGGCTTTTTTTAAAGAAGGATTTTCCTCATCAACACAAAATTTTCAGGTTTTGGAGTTGAATTTTGGTTGAACTGTGGAATAAGTGCCATTAGTGGCACTATGACTTTCTTAGGCTACTAAAAGTAGAGTTTTAGACTGCAAACCAAGCAGGTTTTTTGTGCTGACAAGAGAGGTCAGTGATGGTGTCCCGTTGGTGGTAGTGCTGGTGTTGACATGGACACAGATTTCCATAGGTGGCTGAACAGGCAATAAAAACATTTACACTCTAATCTGGTTTCCTCATAACTTCTCCCTGCGGGATGGAAGGGTTTCTGTCCCCCTGCCCACCTGAGGAGAGCACCCTCAGTCTGGGTGGCAGCTGTTTCTGATCCCAGTTTTGATCCTGCCCCTGCATTGAAACCATGTGCTCTCCTACCCTCACAGGTTGTGGCTTCCCAAGTTCAGTTTCTTTAGAGAAGCAGAATAAACCCCCTCAGTGTTGCCTTGAGGAACAACAGCTTTCCAGTTATCAGGGGAACTGAAGTGGCCAGACACAAACTGCAGTTAATGGCCCAAAATAAACCAACTTAGATTGTTTTTCTCTAGTCTTTCCCCTGGTAGTAATTTCAAGTGTTACTTTTAGCAACTCCAGTGTTGGAAGGGAGCTTTGGGGAGAGAGTTCTGTGGTTGTGAACTGCTGTCCCTGCCATGCTGAGAGCTGAAGCTGCTCCTGAGTGCCCAGGCTGTTTGCTCCCCTCACCCCTGTGTGTTATCACCAAACTGCCATCCACTGGGATTGGCACATTTATCCCGATGGCTTCTTCCCCCCCACTCCCAGATTTCATTTGAAATTCAAAAGATAAAAAAAAGATTGAGTGTAACTTTTCGTGTTCAGGAACACTTTCTTGGCACAGTTATGTTCTCCAAAGATACTGGAGAATACAGTGCTACAGACACCTAATTTTACTAAATTTTTTAGTTTCAGTATCCTATTAAAAATAAACAAACAGAAAAAGTCGTGGAACTCATTACTCAGGATGTTCCTAGGGATAACACTGACATCCTAAGGATAACAAACACTAAGATATAACTTAGACTGAGAAATTAATTTTACAGCCTGGCTGGTGGTCTTCAAACTGAGCATTTCCACCAGTGCTGGTCCCTGCTGAAGTTCCTGTTTTTCCATTCCCAAACCCGTCCTGTGCCGTGCGAACTGGAGAGAGGAATAATGGATGAGTTTCGCAAGTGAATTTGGCAGGTCTGACAGCACATGCGTGCAGTGGAGATCTGCTGAGGCAAGAGGATGCTGGTTTGAGCCCATTTAAAATATTTTTAGCCTCATAGTTTTCCAGGGCAATAGGGCTTTTGGTTTTAGTTATGAATTTTGTAAATCTCTAAATACAATTGTGGATCTTTTTCTTCCTCTTGCCCAAGCTGGGACTTCCTACTACAAAGTCTTGTCCAAGACAAATAACCTGGGTTTCAAATGTCAGACTGACAGTTCCTCCTCTGCCATCTCACACACTGGTGTGTTTTGCTTGGATGGATGTTGTTGCTACCTTTCATGCCTAAATAACCTAATTCAAATCTTTTGGTAGGGTTATCGTGCATTTGAAGTAAATAATTGTGTTCTGAGGCAGAAAATGGATGGCAGGCAGGGTGCCCTTCCTTACAGACCCCCCTCCCTGCCACTGTGGGGCTTGTGCTGTGTTTGGAGGCAGTTTCAAAAGAGCCTCTTCTGTTCCCCAAACAGCCCAAGATCGTAGTTACAGATTCTGTTTCAGACCTTTCTGTGCCATTACATGTTGTGGCGTTGAATCAAACTTCAAATAGCATGGTTGGATGGGCAAGAGATGGCAAGAAAAACCACTTAAAACCTTCAGCTTTTAGTAACCCTGAACCTTTGACGTGTTCGTTGACAAAACAGCCAATTAGTCAGGAAGTGAAAAATTACCCAGAACTTGTTTGGGAGCCACAGTGGAACTAAAACGTGGGCAAAGTCTGATGGAGAATGTCTGGGAGCACAAGAGCTTTTTGCACAGTACTCACAGAGTCTAGTGGTCTTCCCTTCCAAATCCTTTTAAATTCTCTCTCTGTAATTAAAAACAAGAAGTCACTGAGGCAGCGAGACAGACATACTAGAAAATGCATTTCAGTGGAGAGTCATGAATGTTTAAAGTGGCTGAAGGCAGCCGGGCACAGCAGCCAGTGTGGGTTTGCAATACTGAAAACAGTGTCTGTATGTAGTGATGTTGGGGAAGAAATTCTTGGGGAGAAGCTTGTTTAAATTTCACTGTCGAGGGCTGCTGAAAGTTTAGTCAGAGCATTTGATCTCAGAAATGTCCTGATGCTTTGAAACTGAAACCTCGTGTAAACACTGGGAAAATGTGACTCTCCAAGACCTATTTGCATTGTGTTACTTGTAAGAATTACTCAATTTGTTTTATTTACAAGCAGAGGCTTAGGATCCATGTTGCCTTCCTCTGTCATCTCCCTAATTCCTGGGATGTGTGTTAGCCTGAGCTGCAGAGCAGGGAACAGCTGGTCATGGGCCGATGAAAAGTGCAAGCCACCAACACAAGCAGAGCCAGTGGTACTGCAGGACAGTTTCTTTTTGTACATTCTACTCATCGCTGTCCCAGGGACTGCCACGACTTCCAGCCTGTTCCATGTGCGTGCCTGAGGCCTGCTGGTGCTGGAGAAGACCCTTCTGTGGCAGTGGCACCTTGCTGGCTGTTCCCCCCAGCCGTGGGGAGCTGCTGGGCTGCAGCTCAGGTCTACCTGCAGTATCCCATATTCTATGGGATATGAATCATAGCAGCGAGGAAACTGGGGCACTGCAGCTATTTTGGGGAAGCTGGAGGGTGCTGGGGAAGGAATGTCCCTGTTGTTGGTCTCTTGGACCTGGTGGCTGTGGAGCAGTGGGAGCCTGGCAGGTAAGGCAGTGGACACCAGTGGCAGGGATGTGGGAAGCCTCTGGGAGAGTGGGATCTGCAGAGCTTCGGAGCTGGGATGGTGAGGAGCCCAGCATGGCACTGACTGCACCGTGTGGTGGAGGAGGTAGAACTGTGGTTCTCTTTTGGAGAATGTGATGTCATTTCAGGCATAGATCCAGAATTTTGCTTAAACCAGCTCTTTCTCTGGAAAAATGACATTGCAGATGGTGAGTGTCATTTCAGTGTAATGTAATTCTGTTATTAATTTAGTTAATTCTTCAACTGTAAATGAATGCAGCCTGGGTTAGGAATTTCAGATGATTTTGAGTGTGGATGTCAGATTATGACTGCAAAGTAGCTTCAGGTTGCTGTTGTCCAATTTAGCCAGGAGAGCAGGAATGCCTTTGTCAGGGTGTCACAAGCCAGAAATGAGTTTAGCATTTCACAGACATTGAGAATCCAGTGGTGGTTTCTGCCTTGTCTCACGTGAATACTTTGCTATTCATTATTTATGTATTATCCAATCTGTGACTTTTTATTTTATTTTTTCAAGACACCTGCCAAGAAACGCACCCTTTAAGATGTTTTATTTTCTGTAGTGCTCAGATTTACAGGCAATTCAGTTTTGGATATTTCTGACTGGTTGAACAAGAAAAACATTAAACTGTTCATGTGTCAATTTGTTATTTAAGTGTCATCAGACAGTTCTTAAATCTTTTTACACTTGGTCTGTCTCTAGTCAGTCTTGTGTCCTGACACTCACACCAAGAGGTGAAGGCACCTTCAAAATGATTTCCCTTGAGACCCTCTGTAGCCCTGGCAGTGCTGGGGGTGGTGCAGGTGTCAGGGACTGTGAGGCAGATAAAAATCTGGAGGGAGATTTATGTAAAAAATACTGCTGGTGTGTGCTCTGAAGACCACCTGGTGAGCGTGGTGCTGTATCTTCCCATCCTCAGTAGTCAGCAATAGGTTAAATCCTAAGGGAGAAGGATTTATATTCTTTCTAAAAAGATATTCTTTCTTATACAATTCAATAGCTGCAGTTATTCCTACTAATGGCATTTCTTTCTGCGACTGGCTGGTGTGATTCTATCTAAAATAGAGCATTTTCTTCTTCAAATGATTGTGTATGTGCTCACACAGTGCCTGTGTTGTTCCTTTTTTAACCTTCCTGTTAGGCTGGTAATGATTTCCCCTTAGACCATCTTTTCTTCACCCTCTTTCCAGGAGCTAAAAATACAGACTACACTCTGACATCCTTGTTTCTTTTTACCTTAATACATTAATCTAGATGAAGCAATTGCTTGGCTTTGATTCTTCAGCTTCTTTAATTGCTGTGCCAGTGTGCTTTATTTTGGCTGTTTTTCTAGTCCTCACTGCCCAGCTGGAGGGGAGTGCTCGTGCTCACCCTTTTCAGTAGCACCTTTGGCCTGGAGGTCCCCAGTTGTGTGTCTGTGCCTTGGCACAGCTGGATTCTCTCCAGGAGCTCTCCCATCTCCAGGAGCTCTCCCATCCCTTGCTCCACACTGACAGGTGGGCAGAGCTGCTTCTCTTTCCTGCTGCTGTCAAAGTTGTCAGAGCTCTGGGTCCTGGAAGGTGACTTTGGTTCCTCACTGCTGGTGGCTGCAGGTTCCAGATCTGTTTATCAAGTGTGTGCCTGCCCTGTCCTCGGCACTTAAAGCTGTTGGGGCTGCCTGGCAGAGGCTGCTCCCAAGAGATCCCCGAGCACAGGAGCCTTTCCTTGGGATGTTGGGAGGACTGAACAGGCAGGAGCAATCCCAGACTCAAGTGTTTGTTGCATGAAGTGTAAGAGTTCGCCAGAGGAAGTACCTTTCCAGCTTTTAACTGTAGTGTTGCTTTGTAATTATTCATTTGGCTGGAAAATTCCAGCCTTCCAAAGGCTAACCCAGATGCAACTTTGCCAGGAAATGCATTACATGGAAAATAATGAAACTCCTCTGAATACACAGTCTCCAGGTGAAACTGGATGCTGAGCATATTGTTGGAAGCAGTCTGAGCCTTATTAAATATGTATCCCAGTGTTAGGGCAGCACTGCTTTCCAGTGAGAGTGGCCAGGATCGCTCTTCCTGTGGTGGGGAAGGAGAAGTTCTGTGCAGGGTAGGGGAGCAGGGATTTTAGCTGGGGAATATCTGCCCAGGGAGCAGGTCAGCCATGCTTTGCAGATTTCTCTGCCCTGTGCTCCTCCCTGAATCCTCATGAATTGCATTTCTTATCTGTTCCCCTCGGTTTGTTGATACTTTTAACATGAGGGAAAACTATTTTGATATTCCTCTGTCAGTTATTTTGACATTAATCAACACTGCAGATCTTGTTTTGTTTGGTGTCTGGGTACATCATAAAGAGAGTTGCTGAAAGAGTTCAATTACAATATCAGCATCTCTGCCAAATGTATTGAGCTGTTCTGAAAAGCCGCTTGTCTTTTCTGACCCAGATACACAGTTTCCAACTGTGGGAGATGCTGCCAGAAAGACTCTTGGCAGAAGGCCAGCAATAAAATTATACTGCAGAAAAAACACAACATATTTTCAGCAGCACTTTGTGTGGTGTGACGAAAAATTACCTGTCTCCTGAATGCAAAGCAGAGGCTAAAATAAACTTCCAATTTGAAGTTGCAAGCCTCTCATTCTGACTTTTGAAGGTCACAAAAAAGGATATAAATTCCAGTTTTTTCTGTTACCGTGGCTGATACACCTCGGGCTGTGTTAGGTACTCACTGGTTTGTTATTAGCAAGGTTGCTGCTCTGTTAATAGGAGCTCTGCCTGCTCTTGGGGTGGTGCACGCTGCACACTGGGCAGATACTGGTGTCAGGGTAGATTAGGAGGGTGGAGGGTGTTTTTAATGCTTCAGCTGAACACTGTTAGCGTGTGCCTTCTTGATGGAGCATTAACAAACAATTTTCATGGTGTTCTACTTGTCCTGGCCAGGAGCCTGAACAGCAGCTGCCTGAAGGGAGGGTTTGGTGTCCAGCAATCCCAATTCCCTCTCCTCTATTGCGCCAGGAACCCTTCCGTGCAAGGTGCTGCTCCAGGGGGATACTGGGATGGCAAACATAGTTGATGTCTCCTTCCCAGAAGCTCATGGCTCCCTGATTCTGGTATTTCAGTCCCCATGGAATGCAAGTACCTGTTTCTTCTGCCTTTTGCCTCTGTTCACAGGCACTCCCAGGCAGCTGAGCGTATTCATCACCCCTGGCTGTTTAACTGCCTGTCCCTGGGGAATGCAGCTGCAGATGCAGGAATATCTCCTGCTACAAAAGCCTCATCTGAAATTCTTTTCGTTTGTCTTGTGCCAAAGCATAAACTTCCTCTGTGAAGGATGGGATGTTTAATGGAACTGTTGCTACACTGTCATGGTGTTTTAATAACATTTCTAATGTGTCAAATCCCCAGTGATTCTAAACCGCGCTGCAGACTCCGCTCGGCTCCGCCGTGACCTGCTTTGGAGACAGACACTATTTACTCTTGTTTTACACTTCAGGGCCACATGATGCAGAGCAAAAGGGACTTTTTCAAGGTCACCAAGGTCTGGGTTGGTGCAAGGAGCTTTGGGTAGAAGTTTTCCTTGCAAATGTGGGTGGCAGCCCCTGGATAAGACAAGCCACATTTTAACACTGTGCTTTTGGGACTGGGCATCAGCTGTAACTTCCCTGAGGATGCAGGAACAAATATCCTGCTCTACCCTGCTAGTGGAATGAGGCTGTTGGATTTATGGAATTGCTGCTCACTTCACATAATGCTTTCTGATGTATTTGGTGCTGAGCTATGTTGTGCTGCCTTAGTCCATATGGTTGGAGCAGATTTGATTTTGGTTCTCCTTAATTTAATTCTGCATGCTGTCAGATGTACTTTGTTCTGTATATTGTGTCTACACTTTTATAGTAAACTCCCTCCTGTTTAGTGCTTTTGTTGAAAACGTTCTCTCAAAGTCTGAACTAAATTAGGGTTTCACTCCTATGCGTGTTTCTGAAATATTCGTAGGATGTTAATGACTGGGAAGACATATCAGCTTCAACTCAACTTTCAGAGGGCTTTTTCCAGCTTTCTAAATTTGATAATAAAGATCCCTTTGTAATTCAGCTGTCTGTGCCCTGACCTCAGCCATGCCCTGCCGAGAAAAAGGGCAGGTGAAACCAAACTCATAAATACCTTCATCCAACAGCTTCTACTTGTCACTGAAAACTGAACCTGTCTTGAAAACAAGAGAACAGGTTCTTGCCTGCTTAAGGCAGGGTATGGAGAGGTGGTGGTGTTTGTGCTTCCTCAGTCCAGCAGCAGATTAACCCCCTATCATGGCTGTGAAACACTTATTTTTGGTCTGTTCTGGATTTTCCAACACTGAAAAGCACTGGGCACGTCCCGAACTGCCCCCTGAGGAGTGTCTGTTTCCAGAGCTCGCGGTGCCTCTTGCAGACTTGCCCTCTGGACAACAGCCTGCTCAGCATTTACTGAGCACCAGAATTTGCCCAGCCAGCTCTCTCTGCCCATCTGCTTCCAGTGCCCTGTGGGAGCTGATAAGCAACAGCTTGCACAAGACTGGGGAGGGAGGCCAGGCTGGTGCTGCTCCGTCAGAGACGCTGCGCTGCGCTCTGCTGAAGTCAGTGACACCTTCCAGGGCCCTGGAATGGCCAAGTTATGGCCACCAACCGAAAATGTGAAGTGTGTGTGTGGCGGGGAAGAAGAGGAGGTGAAGAGAACTGGAATTGAGTTTGGACAGAGAATAATTTGCAGTAGGTGATCTAGAAACATGTCTCATAGAACTCTCTTTAGTATTCCATCTGCTGACTCAAAGTATTATTGTTATTGTTATGCAAAACAAAAAGACCATGTGAAGAGTCTGGTTGGTTCTGGAGGTGGTGAAAGGCTGTGGAGTGTGGAGAAACCTGACTAGCTCCCAGAACACACAGTGCCAAAGCACTGATCTTTGCTGGTTTTCCCTCCCAGCTGCCTCTGCCCGGCTTTCAGGATCTCTTAAGAGAAGAGGCTGGTCCTGAGAAAGAACATCCCCTTCCGTGACTGCTTCTGGGAAGCAATTTGGTAGAGTGTTAATACACCTTGGTGGGTACAGAGCTCTGTGATGAGAAGTGGGGGCAGTCAGGGTTTTCATTAGCTTGCTTTTCCCAAGTATTTTTAGTAAGACTGCACTTAACCCTCTTGGGGTTTCTTCCTTGGCAGCTGCAGCTGCTGGAGCAGGCAGGCCTCTGCACAGTGTTCTTGTCTGGCTGCTTTTTGTTTTACCCAATTCTGCACCCTGAATTCAGGGGTGTGCAATACAAACAACTACCAGGTACTTGCTGGTCCTTAATTTCTTCTGAACTAGGGAAATAGGGAAGTAGGATTTGTTGTTGCCTTTTCCCCTGTTCAAACCTACAGGATGCAACATTTTAATTATTCCCTGTCACACCACAGTCTAAGCATCTCCTCAGCTTTCAAGTCATCTCACCTACCCCTCTGCTGTTGCCTAACATGCTTTTAATCTCTAACAATGTCAGGATTCTCTGACACACAATATTCAACATATTGCTGGTGAAGGGGGGTCGGCATCCAGGAGAACAGGAAAGCGTTTGAGTGCATGTGTGAGGCTGCACAAATTTACTGACTGGGTTTCCAATTGCTTCAAAACGTTGCTGGAGAGCTGATGCAACAGTATGTGCAGTGAAAGGAAAACAGGAATTTTCTGCAAGGACTGGAGTGTCTAGCTGTGCAGTGAGCTTATGCTTTCCTCTCTCACATTACCTGCTCTGTTTTTCTGCTCTTCCCTCTCACAGAGCATTTATTTGCAGTTTTCTGCTGCCAGTGCTGGAGGTTGTTTCCCAGTTTAGTACAAGAAGGCTGCTCTCACAGGATCTTTGCCGTGCTGAGTGCTGGGAGAGGCAGTGTACGGGCAGCACAGGCGGTGTGGGTGATTTCAGCTGAGCTGCTCGCAGGTCTGACGTCTGCAGTTTGGGAGAATGTGCTTGTCTTTCTTTAAATAACAACTTGCAGTTATTGCCACCTGAAGCCTTGGTTCTTGTTGTGCAGCATCTGACACAGGATCGAGGGCTGCACTGGAGATTTCAACAGATAATTACTTTTTGATAATTAAATATGGTGTGTTTGATTGCCATCGTGCATGTGACATAAAAATAGAGACTTCTCGAGCCGGTTTCACATGGAGAGTGTTTGCAGAGCTGGATTTCCTGCCCTCCTCATCCCAGGAACTGGGCTTGCCAGTGGCTGACAGAGCTCCCTGAGGTCAGCTCTGGCACGGGACAGCCATTCCATAGGTGTGGGCACATCCCAGAAGTTGCTTTCCCCAGGGACTGCTGCTGGTGGGGCAGTAACTGGAGCGGAGGCTGCGTGCTCTGAGCAGAGCTGGACGTGCTGCATCGAGCCCTTCTGCACTCCTCATGCCCTTGCTGCTGGTTTCAAGCTGTTTCTCTCTCTTTGCAGGTGAATTAGACAAAGTGACTCCCAGAGCATCTTGGCTGTATGAACTCTTGAGCTGTCAAGGGACTGAGAGGCTTATGAAGAGGTTCTGTCAGGCAAAACAGTGCTTAGCAAAGACACCAAGGAGGAGGGAAAAGGAGAAAGGGAGGGAGAGAGAGCTGAAACACTAACAAACCATGGTAGGTATTTGTTGTCTTTCACGGGGCTGCACTGAAAGTGTTCTCTGCTGCTGTTCCTGCTTGAGGCCTGATCAAACCCCAGGAAAGGGGTTTTCTGACCTTGCACTAACTGAGGGATGGTGCTGCGTGCTTGGAGCAAAGCAAGTGAGGTTTGATGTATTGTCAGCCTCTTAAAACCAGAGAGTTGTCTTGTGAGCCTGCAGTACATGAATTATTAAATACGAACCAAGGGGATGCTCATAAGGTTTTCTAATAAAACTGGCATTAGCAGGCTGTAGCAAACAGCACCAGTGACCTTGAACTGGCAGATTGCATCACCAAATGCTGACATTCCCCCTCCACCTCCTCTCACCAAAGCATTGTTATTCATACCTGTGTGACTGACCGTGGCTCTGTGCAGATGGAGTGTGTTTAGCCAGATAATACCTGTGTGTGTTGTTCAAGTGAGGAGTCACCTCTCATCCTCCTGGGATTGGCTCCACACTGGGAATGCCTGAGATGGGAATTCGTAAAGGTGTGCAAGTATGGAGTGCTGTGATGGGAAGATGCTGGAAGTGTGCTCACAAAAAGGCAACAAACCTACTCAGTTCCTGAAAATTACCTGGGAAGAGCACTTGAAGCATATTTATGTATTTTTAACCCCTCTAAGGTTATTACTGAATGGAAATGAGGGTACATTTTAAATATTGTCACTAATAGTTGTGTAGTTGGTTGCTGCTGATAGGCTGCATGTTTATACTGTATTAAAAAAAAGGCCTAAACTAAGACTTCTTCCAGTTACAGAGCAGGAGGAAGGACACTTGGCAAAGCAGAGTTGTCAGTAGACTGTATTTTAAGTAGTGTCCCATTTTGTCATTCTTTTTGGCCTAAACTGTAATGAGGAATTGACAGTGTCAGAGCCTCTTCATCAAAAAGGAAAACACGTGTCTTGTAACTTAGGAGTTACCAATTTGTTCCTGTTTTCCTGTCCTTCCTAACTGGTATTTCATAAGATCAGACATGGTGGAGTGAGTTGTTAAATGCAGCTCAGCAGTTTCCCTGCAGCTCCTGCTGTATGCATGTTATGGATAACCACAAGAGGGACCTCCTGGAAGTGTTTTGCAGCCTTCCAAAGAACAGGGGATAACACCAGCCCCCAGTGGATGTCCTGCTGTGACTGCCCAAGTTCTCCATCTGGGCAGGAGCACAGGAGTTAGGGAATGGTGTCACAGTGACCTTCAGTGGAAGGGACTCAGTGAGTGGAATAAACCAGGAAAACAGGGACAGTTCCTTAACAAGGATCCAGCCCAGAGGCCTCTGAGGTCCTTGAAAGGCCCTTTGTGTTATTAGGAACGTGTACAGCTACAAACCCGTGGAGTTGGGGTGAAAATGAAACCTAATTAAGGTGCTTAATGTGTAGGAGGAACAGAGGTTCTTGCTTGGTGGTTCCCAGGTCTGGAAGGCTTTCAGCAGTGATTGATGTGTCTGTAGAGACCAAGACTTATTGCTGCTCTTGCCAGAGGTGTGTGCTGTGATCAGAGCTGCTCTGGGGCACTACTCAGATCAAAGGAGTCTCACCTGGGGAGTGTGTGGCAAACCAAAAGCTTCCTAGCACGAGTTACCCAGTCACTGACGTTCACCCTCCTCAGCAGTATCACTCAAGACTTTTTTAATTAGCACTCTCATCTCTGTATCCATTTGAAATTTTTTAAACAAGAAATTTAAAAAAAAAATAATTTTCAGTCTCCTCTTACCAGTTTATGCTCGTTTTCACTCATGGCTTTGTAAATCCCTGTGCAGTTGCTGAGGCTCTTGCAGGATCTGCATTGCTGTGACTCCATGTGCAGCAGCAGCAAATGTGAGGGACTGGCTCTCTGCCTGCCTGTTCCAAGGTTGCCCTTGTGTTTCTGTTGTCCCTGGCACAAAGAGAGGAGAGATGGCTGCACTCAGCACATCCAGAATCAGCAGATATTTCATTTGGAAAGTATTAACACCTTTTACAAAATAGGAATCTTCTCTCCCTGCCTGCCCTCCTTTCCACATGCTTTGCCCAGTCTGCTCCCACCCTGGGATGCTCATGTGCTGAATTCCCTGCCTGGAGGTGAGGTTGCTGTTTGGGATCAGGACCCCAGCTCTCCCCTTTGCTCTGAGCTATCCAGCTGCTGAAGGCTGGCACAGGCAACAAAGATTGCTGAAATTCAGGAACACCTGAACTCCTGCAAGTGTCCCAAGGCAGGGCAGTGCCACTGCTCACAGTTTGTATCTCCGTGAGATGTAGGTCCTTCACCAAGAGCAGAGTCCAAGTGATTTCTCCCTGACTTTGAAAGGTTAATGTAAATAACCAAGCAGGTCAAAGGAGAGGGAAGTCAGAGACATTTAATGAAACTGGGAATGGAACCAGGGTTTTTGTGTTCTCCTGCTTCAGCACTCTGTTAAACTCAGCCAGCCAGCCCATGCCCTCTTCTCGAAGAGAACCTTGGTGGGGGAGGGCAGGGAGAAGTGAGAAAAGCAGTGAAAGTAAGTTTTACTTGTTTAATGCCTATTTTTTTGTACTGATGTTTGCTTTTTTCTTTTTAAAGTTTATTTAAAGAGATTGCTTCTACATGATTACAAGCAATGGTTATCCTAAGAGACATTACTCCCCCTGCCAGGGAGGATTCCCATTCAGGCAGTGTCCTGTTGATAATCCAGTACCTTTGCTCTCTTTTCCTCCCGTTTCCCACTCCACGCAGAGATCGATCCGATCGTTTGCTAACGATGACCGCCACGTAATGGTGAAACACTCAACCATTTATCCATCTCCAGAGGAACTTGAAGCTGTCCAGAACATGGTATCAACAGTAGAATGTGCCCTTAAGCATGTCTCTGACTGGATGGATGAAAAGAACAAGTCTACCAAGTGTGAAGGTGATGTGGAAGCCAAGGAGGAAGCCGTGGAAGGCAGTGCCAAGTGAGCCTCACCCTCCCCTCACAGCGTGTCCCTGTGCTGCTCTCAGTTCCTTTCCTCCCAGATAAGAGCCCTTGTGTCTCTTGGTTCTGCTGCATGGGAATGTTCATAGAAGGAAGGGGATATATTTGGACTTTCTGTGGTGGGAGCACGTGGGGGGGAGCAGGGAATGGCAATAAGCCCAGTGTGGGCAGCAGTTGCTCTCTGGGTCTTTGTTTATTTACTGTGGTGTTGTGAAGTTGCATTTAGCAGACAAATCTTTCAGCAATTTGAAGCAAATACATGTCCCTGTAACACACCAGTGCAAATCCACAGCCACGTGCTTGGGGGCTTGTGCAGTTTAATACAAAAAAAACTTTTTAGAATCCAGCAATCCAACTTTGCTAAGGCTCCATTACCTTCCAGTGCTGTTGTGGTTTAATGTGGTTTAATCCCAGCCAGCAGCTCAGCCCCACACCAACAGTGATTTTCTTTTTTAAAGTAATCCAAGCCTGCAGTAAATGCTTTGCAGACAACTGGATGAGACAAGAGCGTTTCTCTTCATGTTTTTAAGCAATCCCAACCTGCAAAACTGGCTTTTGTTGCAGTCTTTCAGTGCTCAAAACTAAAGTGTCTTTACATTGCGTTGAAAGTTCTTTACTGTGGCTCTTAAAGGTTCCCCTAAACTGCATCTGGAGAGTAAAATGCCATTTTAATTAGCTCAAATTGTTTCATTTCCAGGGATCAAGGTGGTCGGACGTTATGTGGTGTGATGAGAATTGGCTTGGTTGCAAAGGGCTTGCTGATAAAAGACGATATGGATCTGGAGCTGGTTCTTATGTGCAAAGAAAAACCCACAAAGACCTTGTTATGTATCGTTAAAGACAATCTCCCAGCTCAAATTCAGGTGAGTTAATCTGGGGCAGTCCTGAACAGTGGCTGGTAGCACTGCCAAGGGTGTTTGGGGAAAGGCTACAATTTGTTCCAGGAAGAAAGACAAGTGATATAAAGGAATATAGTTTGAATCTAGGACGAAATCTGGGGCGTGTGACATGTTTAATGTGGTGCCATGAAGTCCTTGCTCACAAAATGAAACATCTTCCTGCTGCTGTTGCCTCCTCCTGTCTGAGCTGTCAGTTCCCCGAGGGCAGTGACCTTCGTGTGTGGAACTCAGACTGAGTTCTGAGGCTGAGGAATCAGTTCAGCTTCCAGACTGACAAACATTGGTGCCAAGGAGCTGCCCAGGTATTCCATTGCAAGTGCCCAAACCACCACCAAACTCGATCTGCTGTTCTCCTGATCTGCTTTTCTCCCTGTGTTTTACCATTCTTGACAGCTGTTGTCACCATTTATTTGCTCACCCAAAGGGCTTGTTTTAATGAGCTGATTTTGTACCTGCAGATGTGGCCCTATCCACAGCTGAAAATGCAAAGGATCTTTTGAGGAGTAAAGAGTTCATTTTACTTTTTTGAAAATGATAGGGATGTACTGAGTACTAAAGAGTAAATTTTGTTTGTAGTGAGGCACGAAATGAGGAGGGTTGAAAGTGAGAAGAAAAGTTAGTGTGTGCTTCAGAAAAAGTGAGATGAAATGGGAGAGTAGATATAATTAAAAGACGTGAAGACTGACTAAATTCAAGGGATAGACAGGTAAGATCCTGGGGGGAATTATGGTCAGGATTACCACAAAGATGAGGCTCTGACTCATGGAACTCTACAACTGTCTGGGCATGGAGGACAGGAGGGGTTCTGCAGAGGGATCAGGTGCCAGAGGGGAAGGAGGGTTTAGGTTTAGTGGACAAAAGGAGCAAGTGCAGTACACAGACGTCAGCAGCTTCTGCTTTGCTGCTTTGAAGGCTCATCCTGAGCAGATGCTCAGCCATTTTGCTCCCAACAATAAAGGAGCTGCAGGAGAGCAGATGCAGCAGGGGAAGGAGTCGGAACAGACATTAGATATATGTTCTACCCGTATGGTCTGTGAGCCAGACTCGCACACGGAGGGGATGGCTGCAGGACTCTGAGCCATCTGTGGCTCTCCTTGTGCTTCTGGAGGTTGAGAGAGTCCCAAAGGACTGCTCAGAGACCTGCAGAGAGATCACTGCAGAGAACTCGGGTACAAGGCACGTTAATGGCACAAGTGGTAAGGCAGTATGGGCTAGAAAGGAAATGTTTGAAATGGTTTTAATGAGGAAGGCAAGGCCTTATTTGTTATTGCAGTGTCTTGTGGGCTTCTCACTAGCTGAGGCACATAGACAGATTCTGCAGTCTTTCAGCTGATTGGGAGGTTCTTGAAATCTTTGTTGGTGACTTTCAGAAACTTACAGAAGAGAAGTATCTGGTGGAGGAGCATGTAAATGAGGCAGCTATTGTTATCCGCAACACAAAGGAGCCCAAGCTCACTTTGAAGGTGATACTCACGTCCCCTCTCATCCGAGATGAAGCAGAGAAGAAGGAAGGAGGTACACTGAGCGTTTTAACTTGGGTTTAAGACTGTTCTAGCTAAATGCCCTGACTGTGCAGCACAGGGTTAAACTGGGAAGCAGGCTTTTAACTGTGCATCATGTACTGACTAGACTGGCCATTGCCACCATAGTTTACATTACCTGTGCCTTAAAAAGACACCAGTCACTTAATCTTCATGTAAGTACACCTAATTTTCATTTGCCAGCAATATTCCTACAGTGTTAACTTGACGTACAATTAGATCCTAGTTCTCCTTTCTTCACACTTGCTATTTAATTCTTGAGCACCTGGTGCTGCACAGTCTTGTTTGCAAATTAAGTCAGTCAAGTGGGATTGGTTCGTAGTTTCTTGAAAAACTCATAAAAATGTTTCTCTTTTTCTGTAAAAACCCTCTCCTGCAAAGCTCGCCAGTGTGTCGTCCTGGCCCTCAGTTTTTATTGGTTAATGATGTGTATGTTTCTGGCTTTAGGAATTTCCTAACTGGGATACAATTGAAGTTACTGTGCTGTGATACAGCACTTTTGCTTCTGAATTGAACGTTGTACCTCATGTCCTTAGAGCAAAATAGATCTAGAAAACTGTCACTTAGTCCTTTCCCTTCCTTCTCCCCTACGGCCTGATGTCCGACACAGCTCCGTGCCCGTGTGACAGGAATGTTGACTGGTAGGACCAGGGAGGTTGGAAACAAACCCAGAGCAGTAGAGAAGAGCAAACGTAGCCATACTCTGTTGTATTTTCAAAATCTTGTCAGTAATTTCTGCTTCCGCTTCCCAAACCTATCCCTAGAAACTTTGCCACCGGATGATGTCAGACCTTTGACCAACTGGCCACTCTCTGTCATGACAACTGAGGCAGCTGGGCCCGTGTGGGCTTAGGGAACTCCCTGTCGCTCTCTTCCCATTTCTAGACTTGCCACGAGTCCTTTGCTTCCTCCCTCTCCCACTGAAACACCGGCGGGCCGGGAAATGTTGGTCAGTTGCTCCTCACTCTGCTGGAGGCGATGGCAGGAAGGATCCCCTTCCAAACCACATGGAACACTTTGGCAGCAGCTGAATGCAGAAAATCTTACAGAACAGATGAATGGCAAAGATCCCCTAATTGCACTGGCTGTTTATCCTCAAATTAGTAACCACGCTCTTTACAAGACCATTAAAAATAAACTGCATATTGCTTTAGTTGTTCAACTTCCCACAAGATGCTGAGATCAGCCCTGGAGCTGCTGCAGCTGATCCATGTTGAGGGGAGAGCACCAAGTGCAGACCAAATTCTCACGGGGAGGGTTTTGTGAGGTTCCCACAAGGGGATACAATTTTGCAAAAAGGCTCCTGCCCAACTGTTTTCTCTCAAAAAGTGATACTGTTGTGGCAGTGAAGTTCAGGGACTTCTGAACTCAGACTGATGGGGGATTGGAATTTTTATGCTTTCTCATACTTAATATGTAGGTGTTCTATTTTGTTTTCAGTATATTAAAATAGTTTTTAAAGTTCTCTACTATTTTTTTGTTAAACTTAAATTGGTTTTACCACCTCTTTTGGAGTGGTGCTGTGTGTCATCCTGTACAGCTCATGAGACAGGGAACAGGGTCATGGATCTTGTTTTAAAGCCCAGGTTCCTTGGCAGTGATTCAGCACAAGGGAACCTTTATCACATTCCTTTTCGAGATGTGTGAAGCATTGTGCAGATGTCACTAAGTAAACTGAAGGGGGGGAGATTTTTTTCATAATACTTCCACCACATTTAGGTGACTTTCACTTAGATTGAGACCAAAAAAGTTTCACATCTAATATCAAGGGAAAACAACTGGAGAAACTGGTGAAAATGCCTTGATCTCCAAAGCAGTGCCATGTTTTTCCAGTACCCCTGAACAGCGGCAGCCAAATGTAAATACACTTTCTGTGCAGTTTTACAAACTTGTTAGTTTACTCCCTGCATTGTTTGGAATGAAGGAGCTCAAGCTGCAGCTCAGCTTGCCTTTCATCTTCCCTGTAAGATGGAGCCGGCTCCGGGCGCGGAGCCTGCGGGGAACTGACCAAGGTTTCGGGCGGTGGGATTAGCACTAATCTGTCCTCTAACCAACGGCAAGGTCAGGCCAACGGCCCTCGCTCCCAGTGCTCCCATCTGTTCTGTAGGAATGCTGTGTGTGCCTTCATGCCCTGATGTCAGAATGTATCGAAAAACATTCCTGGATTTCTCTTCAGTCCCCACCTCTTTGGAGAAGTGTTCATGTTTAAGATGTGGTGTTTGTCCTATTTGTTTTTGCTGCTTGTTAGCAAAAATAAATAGTGGCCCAGTGTGTGTGTGCATTTCGGTGTTTCTCACAAACAGCTACCCATAAAGCTCTGCTTTCTCATGTTGACTTGAGAAGTCAAGCACCTAAAATTCCTGCATTTTGCATCAGTGTAAATTTTCAACCCCTTAAGGAACTGAGTTTTTAGTCACAGCATCAAATATAAATCGGGCTTTCCAAACCAGAGCCTTGTAGAGCCTGCGAATCAGTTGTTGTTACTGAGCATACAGTACCAACAAAGTGATGTAATTACAAACAATTGGTTTCCCAAAGTGGGGCTGAGATCCCGTTGCTCCTGCAGCAGGACTGCCCAGCCCGTCTGCCTCTGCCGCCCTTGGCCGGGCACACGTGGCCAGTGGGGCTCCCACGGGGCCGGTGCCTCTGGAGGGCACCAAGGCCCAGATTTTGACCTTCCCTCTCCGGAGAGACGAGGCTCCTTGTACGGCTGCAGATGAACGGAGCTGGCGGCTCCCGTGTGAAGAGAATGCGTACAGCAGTGGGGAGAGAATTCCCGAGGGATTGGTTCTGTGCTGAACAGTGGGAGCGAACGTCAGGGCTTTATCACTTGCTCTTTATTAAACTCCTGGGATCATTGCCCTTGTTAAAACTACAAGAGAAAAAGGAAAGCTTTGCACTCCCATTTGAAATTTCGATTGGGTCTCACTTTCCTGACTGGCAGAGCATGAAGAAACATGCCATTCTCCCGAGGGGTCCGAAGGGAGCCCGCTGCAAGCCGCTCGCCCTCTTCACTGCCTGTTCTCTTCATCTTTCTGTTTAATAGAATCTTGCACCCAAAAGTTGGCTGACTGCAACATCAGGACACTGGGACTGAACTGGCAACTGGCAAAATCCTCCAAGATATTTGTAAATTAGATCTTGGGATACAACCGTAATCCTGTAGAAACAAGTATGATTCTAATGTGCTGAAGCAAATCTTAGGTTTTTTTGGTTCACCTGAATGACAGATGACACTTACTCTATTTGTTGTTAAGTTAAAGAAAAAATTAAATTACTTTGTCAGTGGCTGCAACTCACTTTAGCAAAGCCTTGTACAACACTTAGAGTCCCAGTTCATTGCAAAAAATGAATCATTTTGCAGTCAGTCACCTTTGCTATTTCTAACGTTTTAAAATAAGATTCTGATCATTCATTGACAGTACTTGTTTGATACAATACTTGAGCTTTAAGCAGATGTTTATATTGTCCCAGTGAAGTTTTCTCACAGAAATACACAGATGGATGTTCAGTAATCATGTGCCACAAAACGTCACTCCTGGAAAGAACGAAACTGCAAAGGAAATTTAGAAACAAGTCTTGCATTCCAAAGTGACCTTTTGTGCTCAAAGAAATCCAGTGCTTTGAGACTTTGCAGCCTTCGTTTGGAAAAGAGACAAGAGGAGTGATTAATCCCAATCCTGGAATGCTGTTGATGAGGGCAATAACAAACAATGCAAATATCTGCTGCGAAGTTCAGAGGGGTTAGAAAATAAGCTTATAGCACTTGAGCCAGCAGCTGTGAACTGCAGCCTTCACCTGTCAGACAAGATACTGGGTCTGTTCAGTTTTACACTCATGGGGTTTTTCTGGCTCTGGGCTCTTTTTTCCATCATGACATAAAGTGTTTTAACCAGAGCAACCTTGCCAGAGAAGGGCATAGGAGGGGAGGCAACTTTGACATTAAAGATGCAATTGCTCGTGCAGCCAATGCTGTTCAAAGTAACCCATGAAAATGTACTTGGAGATGTCACTAATGAATTCTACTACAAACTGATGGTACTTTTTTCTCCTACCTCATCCTGATATTTTAAATGTCTTGCTGGACTTTGCTTATCTAGCAGAGTCTTCCATTTGAAATGGATTTTGTATTTCATTCAGTTCTGCAAAGGTCTCTAAAGACTTGGAGAATTGACCGTCATGAGTAGTGAAAAGAGTATATTTGTTTTTAAGTCAAGAGTAATGGTGTATTCATAGAAAAATAATATATTCAAGATTTTAGTTGAGTCATGGGTTCATTTAGTACTTCCAGTGTGTTCTTCTCATGTCAGCTAAAACTAGTACCTTTGTAATCTGATTTCAGAGATAGGCAAAATGTGTCAATTATATTTGGAATATATTATATTCTTGGAAAAGAGTTTCCAGAGAATCTGAATGCTATGAATTCCTCAGGATTAAAATAAATAAATAGGGAAGAAGGGACTGATGCATAATTTCCCTTAATACAGACTCAGATGTGACTGCTAAAGGCAGTTTGTTGCAAGCTGGATGAAAAAAAGAGAAAGGGGGGGGAAAAAAAGGAAAAAAGTGTAAACCTGCACAGAAAACACCAGTGTCTTGTCTCTCAAATGCATCTTTGAACTTCCTCTGTTGATTTCAGTTGCTGTTGGGCAGATTTTTACAAGAGGGCACTTCCTGTCGAATACATTCATGGTGTGGAAGTTACCAGCCTCTCACTCTTTCATATGCTCTGGTTATATGAAAGACTAATCAAACTACAATCCTGTACTAGCGTTTGCCAGGTATTTCTTTCACTGAGTTATACTGGCTAGTACTGTCCATGCAATACTATTTCAAATATATTCAGTGTTTTGCTCTGGAATTCTCAACAATTGCATGGATGTAACTTCACTTTCTATTACAATTTTTTTTATAGCCCCCTGAGAATATCTTCCTCTTGTCCAAAGAAGCTTTGAAATTCTGTGCCACCTTTGTGGAACAAAAGTCACAGAGAAGGAAAAGAAGAAGAAAAAAAGCCCAATGCATCCCCAACAGAAAAAAAAAAAAAAAAAAGGAAAAGTGCTATATAGCTATTTTCTGCCCTGAAATGTGTTCTACATTTTTAATAAGATCCCAGATTGTCTGTAGCAGTGGCCACCTTTATTATTACTATTATTTTACAAGGAGTGAATGCCTTTGCTTCTGTTGCACACGTGCACATTTACTACCTTTAATGGCTTGTTTAAATTAAATAACACAGTGCACTTAAAATTCTGGGAGTCTTATTATCTCATTGAGATGCTGCCGCTCTTTTTGTATTGTGACAGAAACCCCTTGGTCAAATTGTATCTGTCTCTTTTTATCCCATTTTTACCAGTAGATAATGTTGCGATGAAAGATCCTCCGGACTTATTGGACAGGCAGAAATGCCTGGAGGCCTTGGCGTCTCTGCGGCACGCCAAATGGTTTCAGGTTGGCTATTTGTTCTTACCTTGTTGTTATTGTAGCCTTACGAGGTTTAATTTGAGACACTTTTAATTTTAATGCCTCTTTAATTTCTGACTAGCCCCTCCTAGAGCAAAGGTGTAGAATTCCGAAGCCAGGGCTGTTCTGTGCGAGGGCACACGTGGCAGGGAGACAGCCAGCTGGTGCAGAGTTGTCATGAGGCTACAAAAGCAATCTTGACATTTCGCTTCCTTTTTTTTTTATATGTCTCTCTAAATTCAAGTCTTGTACTTTTATATAAGTGTTTTTATTTTGCATGAAGCTGATTAACTATTAAGTAATAATAATTAAAAAAAAAAAATCTATCGCAGGACTCTGTGCATTTAAAAAGAAAAGCAAAATTTAAGGCCGGGCTTTTGCAGGTGTATTGGAATCATTTTGTTTGTTTTAGGCCAGGGCAAATGGACTAAAATCATGTGTAATTGTCCTTCGTATTCTGCGAGATTTGTGCAACAGAGTCCCCACATGGGCACCACTGAAAGGCTGGGTAAGTACAGAAAGAGCTCAAGGCCACAAGGTCAGGTCTCAGATCTCCTGAGACTTGTAGCAGTGTCTGGACTGGAGAAAGCAGTGTCCTTTATGAGACTCCTCCTTAAACCCCCTTCCCTTTCCTCCCTGTGTAGGGAAGAGAAGGACAGTATTCCTTCAGTCTGTCACGTGTCCTGATGCCATGGCAGGACACACACTGCTGTGGGCCTCACACAGCCCTGAGATTTGCAAGAGAATCCCACTCGTTGCCTCAGTCCCTCTTGTATAGCTTTCCAAAAGAACCCTGCTCCTATGATAGTGGGAAATATTCCTGCCAGCAGCTCTTACCCTTTCAGAGGGGCAGGTTTGCTCTTGTGCCCAGAGAGGAACACTCTGTAGGTCAGTGGTGAAGGTATTTCTCTCTGAAAACAGAGAGGTGGAGAACACTCACCTGACCTGGCTTGAGAGGCTCCTCCTTTTCAACTTGCTGGGCAGACAGTGGAGAGCAGTTGGTGTCCTCTGAAGGCAGCTCAGAGCAGGGGACAAAGACGTGTGCCATGAACAAGGATGTGGCCTCCTCTGGGATGGGTCTGTCCCTTAGACCTGTAGTGGATTAAAAATGATGTGAATGTTCTTCCCCTCTGCCCCTTCACATTTAACTGCAGTCACAGTTACCCTTGTGTCCATACTAATCATAATTTAATGTCTTCTAGCCACTCGAGCTTATATGTGAAAAATCTATAGGTACTTGTAATAGACCTCTGGGCGCTGGGGAAGCGTTGCGGCGAGTCATGGAGTGCTTGGCATCTGGAATTCTGCTTCCCGGTAAGGGGCCAAATGAACTCCAGGAACACAAGGGGTTCGTCAGCCAGCCTGAAATTTAGCTCTTGCTGTAGGATTAGATGAAAAATGCCTGCCTTGAACTCTGACCATGCTGTGGAGTGAAATTAATGGTGTAAAATTAAAGTAAAAAAAAGGAGGTTGCATGGTGGTCACTGTGTGAATGAGTTACTGCCACTGCAGGAGAAGTTAATGGGGGACGTAAGGAATGTGTATAAATTAACCCTATCTCATTAAGAGGTTACGAATAAATAAATAGACTGTGTAGCTCTCCAAATTATTGTGGTTTTTTTAATTTTTAAACCTACTGCTTTCAGTTCATGTTGTCACTCGTGTGCAGTGTTACTCTGCTAAGTTCTGTGGTCACTGCTGCAAGGAGTCAACCCTCGGGGTCAGCTTGCTCTGTATGAGGTGTGACTCCCTGCTGGAGAAGGTGTGCTCCCCGCTCTGCAGCAGCCAGTCCCAGCCTTCAGCATTCCCTGTCAGCCCCTGTTCCCTTGTTGCTTCTCTTTCCTCCCAGTAATCCTTTGCCTCTGTCCCCCCAGGAGGGCCGGGTCTGCACGACCCCTGCGAGCGCGAGCCCACGGACGCTCTGTCTTACATGACAGTTCAGCAAAAAGAAGCCATCACACACAGTGCCCAGGTAGGACACGGTGCACAGGTACTGCTTAGCACAGGTATCCTCTGCCAGGGGAACTCCCTTTGTGGCAGTCCTGGCAGCTCTTGTGGTGTGCTGCCCTGGGAAGGTTGGCCCACAGTTCAGGACTGTGAGTTAAATGTGCGAGAAATCCCCTCAGGCGGTGGGATGTCTGTGCCCTGCTCACACCCCAGCTCAGATGGGCTCCCCTCAGCCCTGTGTCCAGGAACGAAGGGGTTTCGTGTTTTTAGGCAGTGGCATTCTCCCCAGCTGGAGAAGCTGTCCCCTCAGAGCGGGCTTGTGTCTAGAGATTGTCTAAAGTGCTGCTGTGAGGTAACCCCTGTTTCTCCTGTCCCCTTGCAGCATGCACTCAGACTATCAGCCTTTGGGCAGATCTATAAGGTGTTGGAAATGGATCCCCTCCCATCCAATAAATCATTTCAGAAATATTCCTGGTCAGTAACTGACAAAGAAGGTAGGTATCATTTGTTCCAAAAATCACTGATTGGGCAGTAAATAGGGGTTAATTCAGAATGGGTGAAGTTCCTGAGTTATGTGCTGTGAATGTGGAGTAGAGGCTTTTCTTTGTGTTATATGTGGGGTGATTTTTTTGAAAAAAATCTTTCACAGTTAGGAGAAAATCTAGAATTTCTGTTCTCTGGAAATACCAAGAGAGGTACAATACAGCTACAATATAGCTCATGAATTTCTTTAAGCAGCATCCAAAGAGCAGAAGTAGTGTTTGATTCTTACGCTGGGAAGTAAAGACTGCAAACTGTCAAAATGTATATAATGAGTGTCCATAATAAGAATTACCCAAGTATTCTTCCTAGAAAACAATATACATCTAATAACAATAAATTTCCACTTGCATTTTTTGTAAAAACAATACTGGTGGAGTTCTTGCCTTCAGAGTAATTGTGGAAAACAGCCCTGCAGGTTTGCAGGGCTTGTCTCCCACCTGATATTGGCCACAGGCCTGCCTGGCCTGGTGCTCTGAGCAGTAAACCAGCATTGGCTCCTGTGCAGCAGTGAGAAAGCTGTGACTGATGGATGAGTTCTTGTCACTATAAACGAGCCAGGAACCGTGTGGGACTAATCAGACTCCTGCTGTGGAATCTTGTTTTTCTAATGGCATATCCGTATTACAAGGAACTTTATACCCCAGGTACAGGCTCGTCTGCTCTGAAGAGACCCTTTGAAGACAGTGTCGGGGATGACAAGGATCCAAATAAAAAGATGAAGCGTAATCTGAGGAAAAGTAAGTGCAGCACTTCTCCATTCTGCTTTCAAAGATCTATTGTGCAGGGGGAGCTGCTTTAAAAGCTTCTCTGTGTCGGTGTGGTAGAGCATGTGAAAAAGTCTTTGGAACAAAAAGATGTTGTCTCTATCACCCTGCATTTGGAATGTCAAACACATCTCTTACTGTGCATCTGAATTTCCCCTGACATGTTTTACTAAGTGAATGATTTGCATTTTTAACTGGGATTACCAATCAAGTTACACTAGAATTGAAGTTGTCCAAGCAGCTGAGGGATTTTATTGGTAATGTCCCTGTACTGTGGGTTTTTCAAAGTACTGCACTGACTTTGCTGAGTGAAGATTGCACTCTGCATTATTCCCCTTCTTGAGCTGGTTGTTGGTCTCCCAAGACCTCCAACAAAAAAAAAAATAAAATGTTTGATCTACAAACATTGATGTTGCATATCTGCACAGACTGGAAGGCTCCTGGCACTGCTGGGATCCAGTCCTTCTGGGGGCTGTTTGCATTGTGCTACCTGGGTGCCAGCTCTGGACCTGGTTCCCCCACTACTTGTACAACTTGTTACTCCTTTTCTAGCAGCCAGGAAGAGTACAGCCAGCTGCAAAGGAGTTGTGTTAACATAAAAACCGGGTAATTGTAGTTGCTACCCCAAATCAGAATGCCTTATTAAAGCCCTAACAGCACTGTGGCTCTCCTCACCCTGTGAGAGGCCAAGGGGTGGTTTTTCTCCTTGATACAAACAGAAGGCACTGAAATGCAAACTGTTTCATTTTTCTGTTCATCTTGTTTTGTTCATTTTCCTTCCCCCTCGTTTCCCCACCCTTTCTACTATCTTGTACTAGTACTAGATAGTAAAGCAATAGATCTCATGAATGCTCTGATGAGGCTGAACCAAATCAGGCCAGGCCTTCAGTATAAGCTGCTGTCACAGTCTGGTCCAGTCCATGCCCCAGTCTTCACAATGTCTGTAGATGTTGATGGTACGACTTATGAAGCATCAGGACCTTCTAAGAAAACAGCCAAGCTCCATGTGGCAGTGAAGGTAAGGCAGCCTCAAGTAATCTGCTAACCCCAGATCTTGGGACAGAGTATGAAATGTGGATAGAACTAGTAATATGCAACCTCAAAATTAAAAAAATGTGGATGAAGCTGAGCTGCTCCCTGTGTGCTTTAAACACAGCTGGGCATGGTTCAGAGGGCATCACGGGGTTTGTGCTGTCGGGGGGGAGAACTTCCCAGGGCTCTGCAGGTCAGCTCATGTTGCAATGGACTGAATGTGGTGGCCAAGTCCTGGATGGGGGGGATTCAGTTGAATTCTGTTTTATTCCTTCCTATGTCAGTTTAGAAACAGCATGCTGGTGGCTCCCTCTTTCTCCCCTTCCTTCTGTCCATTCCTGGCTTGTGAGCACCTGGAAAGATGGAGTTGTTTCCTGGCCTCAGTGTCCGAAAGAGTACCTTTGTGTACTCAGAGAAACACTGGATGTAAATGATGGGTCTCCAGTCAAATTTCCACTAGGACTGTGGTCTCATTCTGGGACTAGTCAACCTGCTGTTCTTCTTGTGGGTGCTCTACATGACAGCAGTGGCAGACTGGAACACCCAGCATGAGCATCCCCCAGATGTGGTGCTTGGGGACATGGTTTACTGGGGGTTTGGCAGGGCTGGGGTAACCAGTGGTTGGATTTGATTATCTTACAGGTCTTTTCCAACCTAACCAGTTCTGTGAAAGAACCTCTGTTAATAAACTGCACCTCTGACAGGAACAGGCCCATCTGTCGTTCTGCACTTTGTTTTGTTTTGAACAAGAATTTCCTTTTTAGAAGCTTCATCTGGCAACTTTCTGCTTTCCTTTGATTTCACTTTTCAAAATCCCATTGTCCTATGTGCTTTCAAGTTCAAAGTGTCCAGAAGTATCTGAGGGCATGTGTTGTTCCTCCAGGAAAAGTAGCTCTCTGCATGTGTGTCCTTCCAGAACTTCTGCCTTATTCTTTTTATTTTGCCTCCCTCCCTGCAGTTGTTAAAAAAAAAAAGGCCCAAAAAACCCACTTGCCCTGAAAAGCTGTGACTGCTCTGCCCTTGAACCTCTCTGCGTCAGCCAGATCTGTGGTGGTGCCGACCCAGCTCCCTTTTCTCTAAATTTACACATCAAAACATCCACGATCCAAGCCAAGAGGAAATGGGGGGTGTGGCAGAGACTCGCTTTTTTTTCTTTCTTTTTTCCTTTCTTAGCAGATCCAGGCCCTGCCTTCCCAGTCTTATAAGAGGGAACAATGTGACCATTTCACTTTCTAATCTGACCTCTTTAAAATGCAGGAGCCCTGCAAATGCAGCCAGATGTTCCCGGGTTGCATGGGAGCTGAGCCTGGGTTACCTGTGCAGTTCTCAGCTGAGGGTTGAACAAAGGGATTTTTGCAGAGGTTGTTCTTGGCAGAGCTGGCAGGTTCCTCTCTGACTCCTTTAGCCCCCTGTGTGGTAGCTCTGCACAGCTGGCTCAGGCTGGTTAAGGGAGAGGCTGGCCTTGCTAGTGGAGCATGTTTTTGAAGGAACTGAGCTCCAGAAGTACCATCTTGTACAACTACAAGGCTTTAATACTCACAGGACTGTTTGCCTTGTTTGCCCCACAGTCCATCTCCTGATCTGTCTGTAGACACAGAGAGGGGAAAAATCATGTGTGAAACAATCTCCTTCCTGTGCTGTTAAACAGTGTCTCTAATCTCTTATTTTACAAGAAATTTTCGAGATGGTGAATGATGCTCATGAGTAATTGCTATCTTTGAGACTAAAATTCTTGTGTTGATCCCCACTTTTGGAAACCTGGAATTATTTTCCCCACTGATACTGTATTCCCCACTGATATCCACTGAAATGGTTATCTCCATTTCACATAGGAGAAAACTAACATTCTAAGCAACCTGCTTTTAGTAAGTGTGTGGTGGATGTTTTTTGGTGTGATCAGCTTTGTGTTTGTTCCTGTTCCGCTGCCTCTGTCACAGTTCATTTCCCGGGGCTCTGTTGCAGGTTTTACAAGCAATGGGATATCCCACTGGTTTTGATGCAGATGTGGAGTGTGTGAGTTCTGATGAAAAATCAGACACCGAAGGTAAAAATGAAACTACGTCTTCAATCTCAAGCAATAATACTGGAAATTCCACAGCGGACACCTCTGCTACCCTAGAGGTGAGGATTGCATGGAAGGTACAAGTGACAGAGAGATGTGGGCTTTGGGTTTTTGCTTTTACTGGTTTTTTTATTGTTCTTCTATTTGCCAAGATATTAAAACATGAATTTCTTCAGTTAGGAGACTTAATTTCCAGACAGTGTGTTATCATGGATAACACATGATATACATGTTTAGTCCACTGAGAAATTTCCAGGGGAAGGGGGTGTTTTTAACCCAACTGCCCTGTTTGTAAGCGTGGCTGAGCGCATTCATTGCAGCTGATCTGCTGGTGTGCTGAGATCTCAGCTTTACCTCTCTTGCTCTCCAGCAGTAACAGATATTTCTGCTGAACACGTGACTCAGGATATGAGACTTCTTCAGTCAGAGCTGGGCCATGCCAGGCTGTAATTAGACAGAGCAGAGATGTGTGCAGGGTGGGAGGGCCGGTCTCTCCTTTCGGTGATAGAGTCTTCCCTTTCAAGGAACTCGACACCACGGCCCCACCTTCAGCTCTGCATTCTCTCAGGGTTGTGGTTCCAAGTTCAGGTTGTGCAGGCACCAGACCAGGCCGTGAGGACCTTCCCTCACCAACATATGGCCGTGACTTCTTCGACACCGTTGTTTGTCCTCCCATCCTTCTGTAGAGACTTCCCATGTGCTCTGCCAGCACAGCACGTGGTGCTGGGCCAAGGCAGTGTTACCTGGGACACAGGTCTGCACAGCTTTGGCCGCCTTCTGAAGAGATAAAGGCTCTAAAGTAACACCCTGAATGTCTCTCTAGGTAAGAACTCAGGGTCCCATCCTCACAGCAAGTGGCAAAAACCCGGTGATGGAGCTCAATGAAAAGAGAAGAGGTCTCAAGTACGAGCTCATCTCTGAGACCGGCGGGAGCCACGACAAGCGCTTTGTGATGGAGGTGAGTGAGCAGAGCTGCAGTTGCTGGGGGTTTGTACCAGTGGGGCAGAGCCACTTGCTGCTGCAGTTCAGGGAATAGTGCAGGCAAGCTTGTTGGTCTATAAGGCATTGATGAAGATGAGGGCAGCCTCACATGATTCCTGTCAAGGAAGGCTTCAGGGTATGGGCTAAATCCAGTATCCAATAGATACTGCTCTCTGAGTTGCACTTGTGGTTTCCAGATTCCCAGTATCTGGTATCCTTTCCCAGCTTCATATCTAGAATGAATGGAAATTTGTCACATAAAACACAAGAGGATTTTTTACTGCTCAGGTTCTCTGTGGGTGACATCTCAGCCCAGTGGGTGCAGTTTGGTATTCCCAGAGGTCAATACTAGGCATAAACTCATGTCTCAATTTTCAGGTAGAAGTAGATGGGCAGAAGTTCAGAGGTGCAGGCCCAAACAAGAAAGTAGCAAAAGCAAGTGCTGCATTAGCAGCACTTGAAAAACTGTTTTCTGGGCCTAATGCAGCAAACAACAAGAAGAAGAAGATTCTTCCTCAGGTAAGAATTGTTACTTGCTTTTTGGACTGCTCTGTTATCCCAGCTCTGGATTGTTCTTTGATACGGGAGGCAACATTCTAGTAAAGTAAGGTTAACACAGGCTGCTGTTGTTGTGGTTGGTTGGTTGTCTTTGGGGTGAAATCCTGGCCCTGCTGCAGTGGGTTCAGGAGGGTAAGAGAGAAGCCAAGACAGTGCTGTAGGTCGAGGAGAGGAAGCTTGTAAGGAAGTGGGGAAGAGAGCAGGGAGGAGCAGCAGAAGGAGGTGCAGAAGCCGGTGTTGTTCAGTCCTGACAAACCCGAGGTACACAGCGGGCTGTGGGTGAGGGAACTGTGGGCTCTGCAGTCAGTGCCGGGCGAGGGGCCTGCCGTGTTCCTGTCAGTCACATCTCCAGCTCAGACCGCTGCAGCCTCGCCCGGCCAGCCTGACGCCTCGGGCGTGTTAAAGAGCTCCTGAAAGGCGGTCGTTTCGTGCAGCTGGCCTTGTATTCCAGCAACGCTTTCCCTCTCTGAACTGCTATTTTTTGTCACTCTGGGCAGACTAAAGGGGTTGTCAATACAGCTGTTTCTGCAGCAGTCCAGGCTGTTCGAGGCAGAGGACGAGGTGCTTTAACACGAGGGGCATTTGTCGGGGCAGCTGCTGCTACTGGATACATAACACCAGGTAAGGCACCACACTCAGAGCTGATACTTTAATTTTTGTCTGCCAGGGCATTCTTTTTCATGTGTGTCAGTCACCTGTGTAAGTGATTTCTTTAATCATCTGAGATGAAGCAGAAGGCAGAATTCATGGGGCTCTAAATAAATCAAAGAGCTGGAAAGCTGGCAGTGCATGTCCTTTATGAGTGTACAACCTGAAGCTTGGTGTGCACAGAGCACACAGTTATGGGCATAATGGCTTTCCTGGCTTTATTATTTTATGATTTGTCTTCTCCATAGTTCACTGCCATGGCACAATTCCCAAAACTCTCTTCCTACCTAAGAACCTCTTGGATCATGTGCTGTTTAGCATTGGGAATGGCCTTCCCAAGAAACCCTTGTGGGCATGAAGTCAGCAGGCTCCAGAGTCCCTGAGCTCCCAGAAACTTTCTACATGAACTACACCTGGAAGCATCTATCAGTAGCTTCTGTGGTGGCCAAAAATAAGACTTTCTGTTCATAGTCTGGCTGATGTGGAGTCCTGATCCCCACTGCATTGCTCTGATAGCAGAAACTGCTTTGGAGGTCCAAACGCTTCTGGTTCCCATTTCATGTTTTTCCAAGAAAAAGTTAACAAAGTGAACACTTTCTCCTTCCCCTTACTTTTCAAAGTGCATTTTCTTTGTGACTCTACCACATGTCTAAGGTTTGCAGATGACAGGGAAGGGAATCCAGACACTGTTTTCACTTGTTTTAAGAACCACAGATTTGTAAGAATGAGATGCTGAAGATGCCTTAGTCAAAGCAAATCCAATAGCTTCCAGAAAATAACACTTATGTTCCTCATGCTCAGGTTTTCAGATTACAGCCTGAGCACTAATTACACCCTCCAGCAGCTCAATGTGCCAACAGCACAGCCCTGTTGTTTGGGAGCCTTCCTTCCTGGCACAGTCAGCAGCCTGCCGTCTTCATTGTTCCTGTATGGTCATGTCATTTTAAATATTAAAAACCAGTAATTCATTTTTAATGGCTGTTAACATTGTTTTTGGAACTGTCTGTCTGCCTGAGGAGTCATTTGTGAGACACTTTAACCTGCCAGGGGCATGCTTCTTGCCAGTGTGGAATTACTCCAGAAATAAGTTTAATTTCCCAGTTGCTGCAGTTAAGCTTTTATTGGCCTTGGCCTTCACAGATTATGTCTCTCCATCCCCTATTCTTCTCAGAAATCTCTTGCTTTTTGTGATGACACAAGCGATCTCAACAGAAAAAAACCCCGTAAAGCCTCCATGAACCAGTGAGATGTAGTAACCAGTGTTGGTGTTATCCCTCTTGCTTTCTGTCTCACTCCAGAGTCACACTCTGCTCTCAGGGTGGGGGGAAACGATCCTGCTCTGTTTATGTGCAGGTTTTCGATGTCCTCTGTGAAACTTTGTCTGCTAGAAATGGCAGAGAAAGCAAATTCACAGCTTTACCAATGGGGATGTGGCATCTGTCACAGGCATCCCGCATTCCCCTCTTTATAACGGAAATTTAGGAAAATGGCTGTTCTCTGCATGGGCTGCACTTGTGTTTTAGGAAGCACATAAGCAAATATGGGATGTCTGGGTCCTGCCAACTCTGTGCTCTGGCAGTGCAGACTTGAGGGATTCAGCTGAAGAGAAAACGCTGAGGCAATGAAATAGGGAATTTAACTCTTTGACGCCGAGGCTTGAGGAAGTCCCTGGGTAGCTCGTTCTTCAGCCACCACGTAGATTTGGGTGTTCTGGGCAGTATTTCCACGCGCTGGTGTTTGTTGTGCTGCAGCCCTGTTCAGTGCAGCTGTGCAGGCACTGCTGGGCTGCAGGGTGTGACCCCTGTGTGTTTCCCTGCAGGCTATGGAGCTCCGTACGGGTACAGCACCGCGGCGCCGGCCTACGGTACGTACAGAGCTGTCCTTAGCACCTAGAGCTGGGCACCACGGGGGGGATGGCCAGGGGGGCAGTGCCAGGAGAAACTCAGAGAGATTAAAGCTCTTAAACCATGACAAAACACTTCTATGCCATAACCTTGTGGTTCTTTTTTGGTTGGAGTAGCTTTTTGCCTCTGCTTTGCCTGGTCTGTGGAAGGACTGCTTGTTCTAATTGCCTGTTCCCTTTATACTGGAACCCAGTGGAAGTAGTTCCCTTACTTTTTACAGCCAACCCGTGCTCCATTCAAAGACTACCGAAGGGCCTATTTCAGCATCTCTGACCCAGATTTAGCTAAGTGGCATTACAGTAACATTGGTGAAATGTTTGTCCCCAAGTGTAAGTGGCTTGTGGACAAATCTCCCTTAATGCTGTCAACTCTGTGAAGGCTATGGGCAAATACCCCCCCACCCCCACAGGCTAAACCACCACTGCTTGGGACAACAGGATGGGTTTGGGTTGCTTGGACTGGTAGTGAAGGCAGCCAGGACATGGTCATTTGCCACAACGCTTTTTACTATGAAACACGTGATATTAGGCTGGCAAAGCACTGGTTTCATGGAGATTGTAAATGATGACCAGAGAGCTGTGATGGAAGGGTTTTTCTTAACTTGGCTTCCCCCTCCCCACTGGCTTGTTTGACGCTGGACTAACAATGCATTCCTCTAACCGGCCCTTTTGGTTACTTTGAATGAGGTTTATGTGGCAATGGGAGCAGAGCAGTTTGGAGTCAGTGATATGTCCTGGCACACACAACTGAGCCCCCCAGAAGCAGTCCCAGCAGCCTGTCCCACGGCAGGGACTGGTCACAGCCTGCTGCTCAAATGGCCAGCACGTTTCAAGGCCTGCACTTTTTCCTATGGGAAACTTTTTTGCTTTTTCGCGTTTGCAGTGCTTATTCCTCCCAAATCTGTGGAACTTGGGCAATGCCAACTCCCCTGATACCGTTAGAAAAGTTTGAAATATTTTGAAATGTTGATTTCATGACTTCTACAGCAGTACAAGCTCTAAGAAAGGAAGAATGCTGCTGCTTTATGGGAAGTGTTTGTTTTGCCTGACTGGGACCAGCTGGTCCAATTCTGTACGAAAGGGGATGGAGGATGGGCCCATGGGCTGCACTCAGTGTGGAATTCTCCCCTCAAAACTGGAGCAAACCTCTCTAGTGCTCTGACAGAAGAGCAGCTGGCAGCAGGGCCATCCCATGGAGTGTTGTCCTTTGTGGTGCATCACACAGGGAACAGCTACATGTTTCCTCAGGGAAAAATGGAAGGAAATTTAGTTCAGGGTATGGATTTTTCACAAATCCCCTTGGTTCTTTCCAAGCAACAGTCTCAGAGATAACCAGGATGAGTGGCATCTGCATGTCTGTATTTTTACAAGCAGTGACACACTGTGACATGTGGAATCCTTTCCCTGCTGCAGACAGGAATGCAACTGTTACCAAATCTCCTTGCAGCTTTTCTTGCTTTTTTCATTCCTTCCTTCTGTTTTGTGGGTTTTTCCCTCATTTTGCCTATTTTGGGAGCTGGATTTTAAGCACTTAGCTGTGTATATGTGACATATCACTGACTTCAAAGCGTTGTGGAATTGGATGCCCCCATTTTTCACGTAAAGAGTTTCTGTTCTTAATGTCTTATGATTGTGATGCGAAGTTCTGGGATAATGCTTTTTGGCTGTAAGGTAAACATGTCTCTTTGCCTTTGTAAGCTGTTGCATGTTGGGAAACTTCACTTTGATCATCTGGTGCTCTGGAATACCTGCTGTTGCTGCTTTGTGATTTCTAAATGGATACACAGGTTAAATACTAGAATTTAAATAGGCAAGATTAAAAAACCAAACAAACGTTTAATTGTGCAGAAGTTTGTGAGGCCACAAGAACTCTAAAATAATCATGAAATCAGGCAGATGTTAATCTTTCCAGATTTGCCACTTCAATACAGGAGAGGGAATGCAGAATAAGGAAGCAGATGCAGAATTTATTGTAGGTGCTTGATTTTTGGCTGACCTACCTGGATGCTGATCCAAACTGCTGAACAGTTTCCCTGTGAGTTGTATTTTATGCACAGCAGTGCCTGTCTAGAATATCTGCAGTTACAATTGGCCTGTGAAATTAACTCAGAATGAGTTAATAGAGATTAATTACCATAAAGATCATGAAGTAGAGCTTCAGGTCCAAATACACACTCTGCTTTTGAGAATATCACTTCCTTTAATTTACCAAACACCAGGACAAAAATAAAAGCAGACTTTAGGCCAACCATCTGTCTGAAATAGTGCAAAGTGGTGAAGTGTTATTGTCCATGGGACTCTGCACCCTGAAATCCCATTGACTGACTGATCTGGAAAAGGTTAATGAGAACACTACTGTAAGCTCTTATCTGACTTTCTTGGATTGCTGAACTCATTTGGAGTCCTCTCCCTTTCTTCTCTCTGTAGGTTTACCCAAGAGAATGGTTCTGTTACCAGTTATGAAATTCCCAACTTACCCCGTTCCCCACTACTCATTCTTTTAGCAAATGGCAGAAGCTAATTCCTATTGATTGAACAACACAGTACAGTACAGAATGTTAGAAGAAAAAAAGCCTTTTTATCCTGTTTTCTTTGAACACATACTTGAGCAAAGTCATTTGTAAAGAAACATCTTTTTCCTACTTTTTGATTTTAACAAAATGCAAATTTAGTTCTCTAAAACTTGAAAAAAAAATGTTCTGTGAAATGTTACCTCATTTTCAAATAACTTATACCAGCCTTCTGTTATAGGGAAGAACTAGAAGCTTAAATCTTACGTTTTAAATGAAGTATCCGATTATGTAAAATTAAATTTGTGAAGGATGTATAGAATATAAAACACTGATCACAAATAAACTGTTTTGTTGTAACACAAGAGTACTGCCTGTTTCCTAATGCAGTCACACAGACTCAGTTAATTGACCTGTACTTGCTGTAGGGTTATTAAATGCAGGGCATAGTTCTTTAAAAAACAAAAATAAAAATTAAAAAAAAAAACCAACCAAACCCACACGATAGAAACTTTACAGTTAACATTTAACTTTGTAAATATTATGGTGTGTAATAAACTTAGTAAAATCTGGGTTAAAATATTGTTTTATCTTATTTTTTATAGTTAAGCATCAGTACCTGAGTTTCCTTATAGATCAGCATACTGTAACTGTGATTTTAGACACAGTCTTAATTATCCAAGAAGACTTTTCACTCGTACACAAATGCTGAAAACAAACAAAACAAAGGGAATTTATCTTAGGCTGTCTCTGTATAAGGCTGCATTCTGTGAAACAAGTATTAAACAAAGGAAGTTCCCACAGAAGGATTTGTTATGCAATTCCAGGGATACACATTACGCCCGTATTGCCCAGAGAAAGGACGACAATAATGTTACAATCAGGTTCTTCAGAGCTCAAAAGCTGCTTGTTTTCCTTTCTTTTCTGTTTTTACCAAAAAAAAAAAAAAAGAGGAAAAAAAGAAAAAAAAAATTGCACTTGTTCTTGTGGCCTTCTTCACTTTTAAGATTGTCTGCCCACCCTTGATTTTCCATCCACCATTTCTACAGAAAGCATTTTAGTTGTCAATTGTCTATTAAACCAAAGGTTCTCCTTTTCCCCCTTACATTTATAAGAATCTAAAGCAGCAACAAGGTCCCCATGAAAACTTGCTATTTAATTGTCCCAGTTCTTGTTGAGTGCTGCTGTGAACAGTGACACACTTCAGCCATAGGCCAGTACTTTCTAAGAGTTGGTGCTCAAACCCAGAGATCCTCTTTTCCATGAGGAGTGGGTGCACCTGCCTGAAATTCCAGGACAGGCCCCAGCTCCACGCTTGGAGTCTCCATGGATTGTGGACTGCTGGGGCTCTGGTGAGGGATTCCAGTGGTCTTTATTAAGGTATCACCCCACGAATCAGCAGCGTTGTTGGTTGCACTCTCTCCTCAGCCCTCACCCGTTGCTTTTCCATAGGCTGGCTTTAGTTCCTGCTCTTCCAAAGATTTGCCTTTATCCCCTGTTCTCTAACAGACTCTGCTGCTGAGGCAGGGGGAGCTTTGTATGTGACAAGGGTGTAAAACCAGTGCTTAAAGCAACGTAAAGTTCCTCCTCCCCCACACCCCCTTAGAGGGAAAGAAATATTAGAAAAGCTGAATAAGGGGTGGCTTATAGAACAAGCTGCTTTCCTTGGAATTAACTGCAGCTGTTATTCTTAAGCTGAGTATTTGTGCTTAGGAATGTGTTTCCATGTCACTGGGTTTCCTTCTGCCGGAGCTCTCCTTCCCTTGGTGCTGGTGGTACTTTAATAAGGCGTAGATTCCTGGCCAGGAGGGGTGAGCCTGGCGTGTCCCCCACGGCAGTGTGGGCAGAGCAGGGCCTGGGCACAAATTGAGGTGCTCAGAAATCACTGATCTGGTTTGCTGGCCTATGGATGAAAGGAAGCCATCACGGAGCAGAAAAAGCATGGCTGATCAGAGCCCATTTTTGTTAATCGAATATTCATTAAAGGAATCTTTCCTCCACACACATTCCCCCCCCCCTTTTTTTGGAGTTCCCCCAATTGGCAACTGTTTGTAGTTTCTTTTTTTTTTTTCTTTTTCCCTGAATCCCCAGCTTTGTAAAATTTCAAACAAAATATTCTGTGAACCAATTCTTTACAATGAACATTGGTAAGCCAAAAACTTGTTCTTATTTCAAAGACAAGAAGGGCGCTATGCTCTTTTCCAACATGATGGCAGTCATTTCAGACGATTTATAGAAGTCATTTTTTATTTTTTGTCATTTGTTGGGAGTTACTAACCACATTGTAAACTTGCCCCCTTGCTGCATATTTTACATTTCTCTGCTTTACTGAAAATATGAATGAGCTGTCAGTTCTTTGTTTAGAAAGTGGTAACCTTGGAAGTGTTAGATGTTTCAATACCTTCAAAGAATTCAGAGTGCCCATTTTACAATGAAAATTCCACTTGCAGCTGAAAGAGCAGAGAAATTTAAATGGAGCTTTAGCCTCAGCCAGTCTCAGCAATTAACGTGAGGTTTTTGCTTCTCTGCTCTTCTCCCACTGTAGGTGGTTTTTTCATTGACAGTCCCTATTGCCAGCCTCTCAGCATCGCACCTTTTATTATTCACTTGGGCCCTCAAGATTTCTTCTCTGACTTCTAGAACCATCAGGTTGTGTGGCTCCAAATGGCATTTTGTACATGTCTTAAAAGCAAGAAAAAACGTGGCTCGTTTTGAGGTTTCTCAACTTCAGACATGGAATCGGAGCTTTTTTCCTTTTTCCTTTTTTTTTTTTTTTTTCCAAGTGTTCTTCTCACTTCTTGAACTTTGCTCCATGTAACAAAAAGCAATACTTAGTCCAAGCCACAGTCCTCTCTTTGGGTACATAGCAATAGATGTGTATATACTTCTGGTGATTTCTTCCCACTGAAAGGGAAAGACTGGTGTGTCGGGGGGGAAAAACCAACCACCAAACCAAGGCAGAGTCCCGGCCGAGCGCTGCTTCAAGCAGTGACACCTGCCTTTACTTTCACTCCTCAAGTCCTTCCCAATTTTAATACTATGCTGGATTTGCATGTTTCCCATCCCAGTTGCTACAGAGCCGTGCAATGGTCACTCCTGAAGCAGCAGTGCTTTGTACCATTGTGCGTGTCAGCAGACATGAAATGTAGCAAAAATTCGGTAGAAGAAAAAAACAGAATATACATTTTTTCCAAAATGTAACTAAATGATATCTTCTCTCTCTCTCTCTTCCCCACATCTTTGATATGAGGCACAAAAGAGGGTAGGCCTGAACTGGAAAGTGGATTGCTTTTGTGCCTCTTAAAACCATCACCAAATGATAGGAAAACACAGTACTTGGGAAACATCCAGTTCAAAAAACTTTGCTGCTCTAAATTTACTGAGGTTTTTTCCTCTTGAATATTTGTATGTTGATACTTTGAGATTGTCAATCAGCAATAACTGAAAGGTGAATGTTTTTTTAAATGGTATTGGAACATCTATATGTTGCAGCTTAAGACTTCTAAGCAGTTTTCAGCAGGTTAATTCCACTTTATTCTCATTCTCTCCGGACCTTCATAGCCATATGCACTTGTATAAAATAAGCAGAAATGTAGTGACTGTAAGCTGAGATCCTGATATAAAAGGTAAGAGATTTTATTTTCAGCTTAAAGAATATTTTTATTGCTTTTTTTCTAAGAATCTCATATATCTGTGACAATCTTGTATATGGCGCGTTTTTATTATGTCTTGTCTAACTCAGTGTTTAAAGAGATAAATACATAGGTCTGAATCCCAACTTTGTATTTCTCAAGGCCAATTCAAATACCCCCAGTTAAGAAAGAAAATATTACCTAACACTTTTAAGAAATTGTTTGGTTTTATCAACAGACTGTTCTTCAAATATTTTTCTCTTGTGTAGCATAAAAAGCTGTGTTGGTACTGCTGTGCCAGGCACTGCAATCCCTGCATCCCTGTGGATACCTCTGGGTAGGTACCAAAGCCAGGCTCTGAAGGCCACACCTTGGTCCTGGGGATGTGGGATGGGTGACAGTAACGAACCGATAATGAGAGGAATTATTTCCCTGAACTATTAAAGCTAAACTCCAAATGAAGGAAAGACTTTGATGATATTACAGTTAAAATCTGCAGAGATCAAATTACATTAGGCCAAATTAATTCAGGAAGCAGCCAAGTTTGCTTCCCTCCCCTGGGTGCAGAGGAGGGGAGGAGGGCAGGCAGGCAGGGATTTATCTCTGCGTGAATCATTTGCTTAGCTGTGGTTTTCTACAGCTGGAAATCAGGATACAGCCATCCATAAATAATTGTTTTCAGTTCTGTAGTAAATGTTTTAACACATTTTACTTGGATTAAAATGGGTTTGGATTATGACCCATTGGTGCACATGATATGTGTAGTTTTAAAATACTATTTTTTTTATTTGCCTTTTAAACCTTGCTTTATGCAAAGTTGCATAGTACAGAACTGCAGAAGCGCAGTACTTGCAGAACTTGAAGTTGCTGGAAACAACTCTTTTTATATAAAAATGCTTAAAAAATAAAAAAGCGAAAGGGAGCAAGTTGATGATGTAGCAGCATTTTAGGGCCTCAATTCAGAGATTAAAAGATAAAAAAACCCTGACTGATCACAGTTTATATACCGGTATCGAGCAGACTTGGTACAGAATATTTGCATCAAAATTCAAGAGCAAATATAAACTGTGTTTGATTTTAATACTGAGCCATCAGATTCACTGAATAACTGTGTGTGTAGGTTATCCATAGCTCAGGATATGTCTGCATAGAACTCCCAGGCTGATCCAGAGCTGTTGCTCCTGTGGGCAGGAACCTGGCCTGGCAGGTGGCACCTGGGGAGCTGAACTTGAGGAGCTGTTGCAGGGGCTGACCCTGGAAGCACAGAACCCTTCACTGACACTTGCAGGACAGCTGATGAGCCATCAGAACGTCCTTCCTGCTCGGGGGTGCAGTTTCCATCTCTTGTCTTCCAGGTACCAACTTGGGGCTGGGTCTGACACTCCCTTAAAACTGGGCTCACTTTTCCTCCTGCCCGGCCTGGCAGTGCTGATCCCAGAGCAGTGCTGATCCCAGAACAGTGCTGATCCCAGAACAGTGCTGATCCCAGAGCAGTGCTGATCCCAAAGCAGTGCTGATCCCAGAACAGTGCTGATCCCAGAGCAGTGCTGATCCCAGAACAGCAGCTGATCCCAGAGCAGTGCTGATCCCAGAGCAGTGCTGATCCCAGAGCAGTGCTGATCCCAGAACAGCAGCTGATCCCAGAGCAGTGCTGATCCCAGAGCAGTACTGATCCCAGAACAGCAGCTGATCCCAGAACAATGCTGATCCCAGAACAGTGCTGATCCCAGAGCAGTGCTGATCCCAGAACAGCAGCTGCTGTGCCTCCTTCAGACAGGACTTTAGATGCATTAAGGTGCATTATAATGAACTTCTCCTGAGTATTCCTTTCCTAACTGCTGTCAGCCTGACAAGCACTCTCCAGGTCAAGGACTGATAATAAACATCTTGCTGACTCTCATTTGATCTGCTTCTTCATGGACTGTGCTTGGCAGCTTAATCCATCTGTGTTTCTTTCCATCAGAATTGCTGTGACTGTGAATTTCCCTATGTTTCTGCCATCACCCTTTTAACTCTGACAATCCTAAGTATTCCACCCTCCTACTGTTTTTTTTTTTAAATTCTTTGTTGGATCCTTTTTCTCTAAATTTCTCTAAAACACTGTTGTTTGTAATGCAGTACTTAGGTCTGAAATGTCCCCTTGCCTTTGCTGCCTCCCTTCACAGTAGGAGAACCTTTTCCTGACATATGAAACAGGGTATTTCAGACTCCTAAATCCTGGGTTCTGCAGCCACTTGGAATCAGAGATCAGACCCATGAGCGCAGGATTGCCTGGGAACCCCTCTCACTGATGTGGAACTTGAGCAAAATAGCCCCATGTATCGAAGGGTCACAGAGTAGGCTCTTAAGTGTCTGATGCTCTGGCATTTGAGAGAGCAGCCAGATTCTCTCAGTAGGTTTTAACCTAACTGAAATATCAGACTGAGTAATTTGGGTAACATCTGCTTCATCAGTGTTGCAACAAGCACCGTTTTGCCAAGGCAGAACTAGAAACTCTTTTTTGCACAATGCTTGTAGGTTTCCTCTGAAAGGCCTCCTGACAGGAGCGTGGTTTGAAGTGCCTTTTCTGTGAGGTTGGAGGTCTGTGGCACAGCTCCTGAGCTCTGTATTTCTGTGTGTGCCCAGCAGCCAGACACCTACCAATGGTTCCACATGCTTTGTGCAGCTGCCAGTATCACTGCCCATTCCCATTCTGCAGCACCTTTCCAAGTGAAGCACAAATGTTACTTTACAGTTTGAATTTCTGGTTCATGGAAAAGAATTCTGAAGAAGTTCCTTTCAATTAGTACATCTATAAATAGGAGACCAGGGAAAGTCTGTGCCTGTACACTACCCACCTCAACGCTAGTTTTAGCTAACCAGATGATCGTGTGTATTTTGGGAGATGGTGTCTGGCACTTAAAGGATTAAAAGAAGCCAGAGATTTACAATAAGGAACTGACCTGTTTGATGTGTTATCTGCACTGGAGGTGAATGGCGTTGCTATTGACTTTGGAGTAACATCTGTGAACTCTGGGGGTCTGTTCAGTCCTGCTTTGCCAGCCACAGGAGATTCCTCCAGCCAAGTCCTACCTAGAGGAGGTTTTAGAGTATCCAGACTGCTTTGCAGGGGCTGGCTGGCTCAAAGCATGGGCTGTGATGCTTCCTGCCATCGTGTCCCCTCTCTGCCAGTGCTTGCTGTCTCCTCTAAGCACGCTCTCAGGACTTGGAACATGGTGACCTTATTGCCAGGCGTGGTGCCAGGTGGCTGGAGGGAGGCCAGCCCATGCTCACGGAGGGAATGTGGAACACGCGGCCTCGGTTGCCCAAGCAATTTCTGCTGGACACAGTGCCCAGTCCAACCCTCACAAAGGCAATTTAGTGCCTGGGTAGGTGGTTCCTAATCTGTCTAATTTGCTGTCGTGTAGCCAGTGTGAGCTAATTAGATGATTCAGCAATTGTCATGGCTCCCACTTGATGTGCTGTAAATGCTGCTGCCACAACTTTCTCTGCTGTTAAATACCTTTGCTTCTGTACTCTGTCCTCCTGCCCTGCCCTTTCTGATCACCCTCTGATATCCCAGTAAATAGCTGATTCTCTCAAATTATGGAACTGTTACACAGAAGTGTCTAGCTTCTTTAAAACTTTTAACCAGACTATGAAGCACTTCAAAGAAACTAGTTTTCCTACAAATATTTCAACTTATTCATGTGCCAGGGGACTATTTCTACTCATTTACAAAGATCTGAAAACTACTCCAGGATCTCTGATCTCTGGAGACAAGGATTCTTTCTTTGAGAACACTTGCCTTCTGGTAGGAAAAAAAGATTTAAAGTGTGTCATACTCAATAGAAGACTGTGCCCTCAAGCCCCTGAAAGAATTTAATTGGGGAAAAGTGCACAAATCTAAAATTATTTGAGGCTTTTTGCTTTCATTGAGCTACTGAGAATAATTTCCCTGACAACAAGTTCCTCAGATTATTAGGAAGTAGAAAATGCAGGAGGCGGCGCATGGAGATTTTTCAAGTAGTCTAGGAAGAAAAACCTCCTATTTGTTGGCTGTTCAGCTATGGAACATCAAACTCTTGTCATTTCTTAATTTCCAAGATAGCAATAAATGTGAGCAGCTTTAACGTGCCATCCCTGATCCAGTCCCTGCAATGCCCCAGGAGAGTGAGCCTGGCAGTCCCTGTCTTTTCAGTCACCAATTCCCTGAAATGAAGTGTCCCTGGCTTCATTTGTAATTCTGCATCTGCACTTCTGAGAGCCAGCCTAGAGGTGGGATTCCTGAACATCTCCCCAGATCTGTACAGATGAAGAGCAGGCAGACAAGACAGTATTTCAGTCTTCACTCAGACAAAATGGCAGGTTTCCCTCTGCCTCTTGTGCTTGGTGTGCCAAGATGTGCTCACTCGGTATTAGAACTTCTTGCCTTTAGCTAAATTCTCAGTAGACAGTTGCCTGTTACTTAATCAAAGGAAAACTATGTCCCAGCTTTGCTGAGTTCCAAGTCGCAGAAGCAGCTTACAAAAACAGCTCCCATTTCCGGTGGCTCTGGGAAACAGCACAAGAACTCTGCGGATTCCTTTGGATGCACGATGGGATGTGTAAACATGAAGTTCAGATCGTTGTTCTCAGTCGTGGAGCTGACTAAGACCTCCCCTCCCTGGCATCAAAAGAATGAAAATGAGCTCTGTGCTGGGCTCACTGAGGAGCTCTGTTAGGAAGGGCTGCTCTGTCTCAAAAAACAGTAACTCAGCTCCAGTGTTCAGCACAGAGACTCTCCCGGGCTTCCTGCTGAATAATCTAGTGAAAAATGAGACACTTTATTGACTTGTTTAGAGCAAAGTGAAGGGACAGTGTAGTTGAATCTGCTGTCTGTACAACAGGAGACAGCTTGTCTAAGGGCTCATTGGGTTTATTCCACTCTGAGAGGAAATTCTGTCCAAGTCATTGTAGAGCCACAGTGGGAGACAGTCGGCACTGAAGTCCTGGGCCTGTGGACCATGGCAGCAGGTTCCCCTGCCCTTCCCTTGGAACATAAACCACGTAAGCCAGGAATTAAGTATTTGGCATTAAGAGAATTGTTACCACGAAGCTGTTTCATTACTTAACCCCCGAGTTATGTTTCCTTAGCTTTATTTGTGATACCTAAATCCACACTTATTTATGTGCAGGTGTTCTACTGCTCCTGACACATCTTCCTTGTTCCCGTTCTGCTCACAGAAAGGGGACTGATTCGCTCGTTGGTTTGTAACTGCCGTGTGAGATAATATAAAAGCACAAGTAGGACACATCTGCCTGTTCCTCTCTCCAGGGTCTCTTAGGACAAAGGGTGCTCTTTCTGCCAGGCCTGTCTGATGCTGTGCAGGCAAGGCAGTGCTCCACTGTGAGTGGCAGGAGTTAGGTAAGAGAAAAGGCCATCACACAGGAAGATTTGAATTCAGTAAAGTGGGGGTTTTTCTCCAACTCCCGTGACTGCATGAAACATTCAGACCACGTGTTTTACCTTGATTTTTAAGAGGAGCTGAATGTCCAAAAGTGGTGTGTGGGGATGTGCAGTTCTAAAGCAGATCTCTTAATTTGGATGTTGTTTTATCTTGTATTTGGTGCCTTAACTCTGTACAATTTAAGGTCATATATACTATACCACAGGTAGTTTAGTAGTTAAGTGTACTTGAAAAGAATCCTAGTCTATAGAAACTCTTGCACAGACTGAAGCCTTCTCAGGGGGAGAGTACTCTTCCATGTTTAATTAATAATCTGCCAATAAATTAGAGTTTTAAGAATGTAAGAGCATAAAAATATTTTAACCACAGAGACTGAATTTATCTGATTTCTAACTTCAAAGGTTTGAGGCAATAAGATAATTAAAGCTACAGTCTCTTCTATGCTGTAGAAGTAAACAACATCAAAATGTTTTCTCACCAGCCTGAAGTGCATGTTTGTGAAAACCTCTGGACTGTTATCTCTACTAGAACAAATAACACTTAATTTTAGAAGGCATTAATTGAATGTAACTGGCTATCCTTCACTCATTAGTACAGGGGAGCTGGAATGAGTAAGAGTCACAATTAACTTTTAATTGATTAAACTTAAGCTTCATTGCTGCCTCTTACCTGGATGTAGGAGCTCCAGCTGCCTTTGCTGCTCTGCAGTTCAGCAGGTGTAGTGCAGCGTTTCTGACCGTGTCTGGTCCTGGCAGAACGGGCTGCAGAGAGAGAGAGAAGGGAAAAAGGGAAGTAGAACGTCTTTCTCCAGTCTTAGAGAGAGATCATGGATCCATCAGAGAGAGGAAGTTGGAGGGACAGTTGCACTGCCTTTTCCAAGTCCATTAAGAGAGTCTGTGGTTTATGTCTGCTGTGGAAAAGCAGCAGCTTTAGTGTTCTAAGAGCAGGGGCAGATGGTATTGCTTTTTCAATAGTTAGTAAGAAATAAGAGGTTTAAGCTATCCATACAGCTAAAAGCTGATAGTGATGTTGCTACGGGAGATTAATTTTTTTTTCTGTTCAGAAACAAGTCCAGGATTGCAGGTTTTCCAGAGGAGGAACACGAGAAATCCAATCATCAAATTGTTTTTCCTGATGCAGCCCTACCTAAAATAAGGAGGCAGTTGCAGGCAGTGTATATAGCATATAGCAAGTGAATTTTGGGAGGGAAAGGAATAATGGTAATTTCCCCCTACTACAAGTTAGTTATTTCTACAGTGTCCAGAGTATTCTAGACAAGCTGCCTTTACACAGAGGAGCAAGACAACAAGGGAAAGCAGACACTGCTCCCACAACTACCTGTTGTAATGTACATACTCCAGGTCACCAATATTGGTGTAACTAGTTATGACAAAGTAAGTTCATCTTACCAGCAAAATGTATTTTGACATTCTATCCACTTCTATTTTTTAAGCTAAAGGGGAGTTAATCATAGCACTCATCTGTTTCGAAGGGAGTAGAGCAGAAGGTAAGTTTTAACTTCATACTTCAAAGCTGCTATGAATAGATTAACAGTGTTCCATGGAAACAACCTGATATACTTCTTTATTTTCTTTGTGCTCCATTTCTGTGTTCTTGGAAAAGCACAAGCTTGTGTAAGCATAATCAATACAAAGTTACTCAGGGTACTGCATCATCCCAGCAGTGGACACTAATCACATCTTAAGTCAACAGGCACATATAAATCAAGCTTAATTAAGAGGAACAGGACATCTTGGCGAGTTTTGTTTTACTGCTGGCACTGCTACAATTTACTAATCTATGCATACTGAAATGTGTGTATTGCTGCACTCCCAACAGAACTGAGGGAGTTCTGTAAGGGCGTCCTGTAAACTCACAGAGTCAGTGTAGGAGAGGCAGTATTTATTCTTCTTTCATTATTTCCACAAAGAACTGTTTCTGAGCAGATGGAAAGTGATACTGCTCAAAGGAGAATAATGGTGGGCTGGAGAACAGCACTGAGAGCAGTACAGCTTTTGAAGAGTTAGCAATCATATGAATTTAATTATGAAAATTCTGATTTGCTGTACAGATTATTTCCTGTGTTTTCAAATTCATATCACTGCTTCCCTGCTCAAAAATAACAGGATAAAGACAAGTGTAGTTTTCTAATAACATCATTGCATGGAAATCCACATCCACTGGAGGAAAAGGGAGGCTGTACTGCAGAGAGCATATTCAACTACAGAGCCATTCTCTGGGCAATGCTGCATAATTTAGGAGTGGGTAAACATGCCTTCAGGGACAACATGACACAGAGCAGATGGTTAAAACAACAAAAAAAATCACAGAAAAAAGCCTCAAAGCTTTGTCCAGTCATACATTCAGTGTCCCTGCCAAAGGGACAGGTACATTCATACACGCTTAGTGAGTTTGTGTCAGGCATCACAAAGGTCCTTAAGGACAAACGTTTTGGAGCCAGTCTCCTTTTGGACAGAAAAGGGAGGAAGTTGACTCTGTCTTCCAGTTCCAAGGTGCAGTGTCTTATTTCTAATCCTAACCCTAAGTCAATATTTATTGATCCAACTGACTAAGCTTTTTAGGCCGACCAGCTCTCTACGAAGCAATTCTGTTCTCTTGAGCCTCTGCAGGGGCCAGTAACTGGTGCTTAACTACTGCTTCCACTGCGGAATGTCACCGTCCTCCAGCTGCCCCAGAGCCAGGCTGGGGCACTTGCACTTCTCAGAGAGCAACACTGCTGGGGTGGGGGCTCTCAAAAGCACTGAAGTAGTACAGCAGAGCAAGTCCCAGTGGGCTGTGTGCTTTTTAAAGTCCTGCCTAGCTCTTCGTGACAAAGTTGAGCATGAAACCTGTGCTGCCAAACGTACCAGCCCCTTGCTGAGGAAGACATCCATGGGAAGCAAGCTTGGAAGTGGAGATTTTGAGGAAAGGCTGTTGTTTTCCAGATCCAATCATGGGCTTTTTTTTTTAATGGTTGAGCTTTCACCCACCAAAAATCACCAATCAAATCAATTAAAATTGCTGCTAATTGGGGTTAAAATATCATCACCTTTGTATAAGCCAAACCAGCACCATCCATCTAAATAATTCCTAAGCAAAGACTCCTCAGGAGGCAGAGCCCTTCTGACAGGAAATCTGGCAGTGCAGTATGATGTGACTTCTCTGATGACAATGACTTCTCCAAGACAAGGAAAAGACAGAGGCAGTGCTTTGGGGCAGTGTTTCATGCTCAGCAAGTTTGTAGAGAGGGAATGCAATTCTATAAATCACTTGTACTGTATTTCTGTTTCTAGACTTGAATGAATTTCACTTTTCCTTTGTGGGTCAGCATATTAAACGTTAAAGAAAAGCTCTATTTTTCTAAATCTCTTTCGCCAATAAAGGTCTGACCTGCAGCCAACAGATGGATTTATTTATCCACAGAGGATGGAGTGTTTATTTTTACACTAAGATTGGATATGGATTGAATACAAAGAAGTACGACCTTTAAACTATCAAAACCTTAAGTACTATGAATGAATTCCACAAATGAGTAATATGGTAGACAATTCAATCTTTCTTCCCAATAAATCTCTCTCAAAAGAAGTTACCCAGAATTAAACTTCCAAATGAAGTACAAGAGATCCTTGTGGTCTAATTACAGACTACTTTGAAAATCCTTCAGCTTTCTCCCAATTTATAATCAGTAAAGAACAATGATGACCGAACTATTCCTGACTATACTCTAAATAAAGAAATTTCAAATAAAGTAATTTGGCAACAACCGTAGCTATTTATAGCATTAAAAACGTAATCTGAACATTCAAATTTTCTTAATTTGGAAGCAGTTGAGTGGGAAGAAAAATAACTGCACACTGAATTTTAAATGAAGCTGTCTCTACTCACTAGCCAAAAAAGCCTGCAAATGTCAAGGGAACGCTCTCTGTACATTCAGTTGCTTCCTCCCGTGCTGCTGTACCGTCCACTCGGCTTCATTTGGCTTCTGTGCCGTGGTTTGTACGCCACCACTGTTCCTGACTGTACACAACAGATCTGCACTGTAATCTCGGGTCATTTGCCACTGATTGTAACCCAGTGCTACAGACTTCTCTGTATATAAAACCAGAACCATGTCCCATTGCTTCCAATAGCTCCAATAAAGGCTTCTCTCTGTAAACAGGAATCACGGCCTAATGATTGGGTTGGGCGGTTTGGTCACAGAGAGGGAACTGGCTTTAGGGGATTTCTGAAGCCTGGGAAGCCAAACCACAGAGGTCCATGAACCTGAGCCTGAGTCAGGTAACAGGCTCAGCAGAAAGGGGAGACAGGCTTCTGAAGGCTGCAGTGTTAGCAGAGATGACCTGGAGATGGAAACAGAAGGCACATTTACGCTGGAACAAGCAGAATGTGTTCCTTCACAGAGGTGAGAGTGAACAGAGCATACAGCACTGCAACTGTGCAAGGGCTTCTGCACACAACTACCTCTGGGGTTTGCCTTGGAAGCACTTACAGAAAACCCAGAGAAGGCTGTGATGAGATTAGGCAGGAAGGCAAAAAAACTGGGTAATTCCTAGTATTTAGCTAATTAGAAACACTGGATACCTATTTTCTAAAAAGATAAATTCCTTATACAAAGAACAAGTAAGGTTCTCTCTCGAATGTTTTTCTTATCCTGGAACATACAGTTGTCTAGAGTTACAGAATCCAGTTTTACTCTTGAAGGGAAGCTAGAGAGGACATTTAATATATATACTCTTAC
>JAWWES010000038.1:1489523-1512402 GCA_035583135.1 Lophotriccus pileatus
CAGTTGTCTAGAGTTACAGAATCCAGTTTTACTCTTGAAGGGAAGCTAGAGAGGACATTTAATATATATACTCTTACTGTTCTTAGAAGTGTTTTTTCCAGTCTTGAAATGCTGAATGAAAGTCTGAGTACAGAGGTCATTAATAAAATACAGAGGAGATCAAACTTAAGGATTAAAAATGTTGTAAGCTGACTATAACAGAGAATGCTCTTAATAAAATGAGATGGATGAAACCCCACAGCTCAGCATACATGATGACAGGACCAGGACTTGGGCAGTGTGCAGCCAGCCCATCTGCTGGTGTTCTGCAAACAAGTCAGTTATGCACAAAGAACTGAGAGACCTACACATCTCTTAAAGATGATTTGATACAGAGCTGTATCAAATATTTAGCAAGTAAGATCCACAAAGAACTGAACAGGCAGTTAAGAAAACATCATTAACACTGGGCTGAAACTGAAGTAAGTTTTACCTTCTGTATCAGCATAATGCCAACCTATGCACATGCCTACTGTCAGCTGGTTTACCAAGAGGCCATTCCGAAAGCTCCCTTGGGATTATCATCTCGGAGGTGCTGAGAAGGCCAACAGCTCTTCAGCAGCAGCCTGGCAACTGCTGGTCAGGGACAGCTCGTGGAACGAGCTGGGCCCACTCCAGGAGCTGGCGGGCATTCTGTGGCCTGGCAGGAATGGAAGAGGGGCTGACAAGGGAGTGATGCCCAGGAGGAGTCACAAAATACCGGGCCTGGATTGATAAAGGAGGTTGGCACATCCTCCTTTCTTCGCTGTGAAAATGCCTGACATCTCCCACAGTTTTACTCCTGTCCTGCTGTGGCTCAGTTTGCCCAGGCAGTGACAGGGTGTCTTGCTTGGGAGAACAGGGAAGCTGGGAGTTGTGGCCCCTTGTCCTCCCCTCACCCCTGCAAACCACCATACACAAAGTCCATCTACTTTGTCTGGGCAACCCTGCAGTGCCTCTCACATGAATGCACACAGTGAAATCTGCAACAGAAAGCTCCTTCATAATTTCCAGGCCCTCCCCAACACTGCTTGACCACTCCAACCCCATCCCTTGCTGGCACGGCACTGAAGGGATCCAGTGCAGGAGGAACCATCTGCTTAACAAGCAGGATGCCCAGTTTACCTTGCTGCAGTCAACGTCACCTTGGAAAAGTGATTACACAGGAAGCAGGAAAAAAATACTTATTGACTGATGTCTAAGTAACAAGCCAGCTTGTAACTTCCATGTGCACAGAACTGCTGCATCTATAAACCTGCCCAAACCAGCACCCTCTTTCTGCCAGAAGGGAAGTGACACCTCACTTAATCGCTCACGACATAATGCTGACTTTGGGGGTTTGCTGCAGGATTGAGTTCCAGCAAGTCAGCTAGAAAGAGTTCTTTTCTTTCCCATATGCTAAGCTGTAAATTACCCTTCTCTTTTGTGACCCCAATCCTTGGTACAATCAACTGAAAGTAAATGGAGCTGCCACTGCTTTCAGGGCCCTGAATTCATCTTCACTTTGGGCTATATGTTCCAGCACATTTATTTGTAAAGCTGTAAAAGGCCTGTGTGTATTCTTGTTACAGTTACAACAAAAGGCCCTTTCTGCTCCACGCACAAACATGGGTCAAAAACCTAAAAAAGCCTTTGGATCTCAAAAAAGGATCACATACCCTGCACAAATAACACTTTCCTCATCCCCTTGGTGGCACACACCAAAGGTGGCATTTCCTGCTCACAGTAAAGGCAGGCTCAGCTCTCTGCTGGTTATGATTTATTCAAAGGGATTTCTTTTTTTTTTAAATCTGGGTAACTTTGGATTACAGTAGAAGAGGGAAGGCTAAACCAGGGCAAGATGACAAACTACAGCTCAGTAAATCCAATTATGTTGTCCTGCAAAGCAGTTCCACACAAACTCCTACACTGCCAATACTGCAGGTCTTGGGGTAGCCACAGGATTCCTGCATCCAGCACAAAGCAGACACATGGACAGGGGGCTGAGCTGCACAGGTCACTTACCCCGGGTTTAATGAACAAAGTGATTTTGAGAAAGAGGTTGAAAACATGTGACTTCTGTCTGTACATTAAACTGTTCTCACCAAGATCAAATGAATGATGACTTAAATAGAATTTAGAACTTGCCAGTTATACTAATTAGTGGCCTCCTCACTGTCCTAACCACAGAAATGCCAGCACCTGTAATGTCTAAAGACATCAGAGTCCAGGCTGCTGAGGAACTGGTGGCTTCTGAAATCAGGCTGTTCCTGCAGTTCTGAGGCTGGGGGCACACAGGAGCTCTGGTTTGCTGTTTGTGTCTGCAGCAGCAGCCACGGCATCCATAATTCACAGCAGTCTGCACAGGCTCCCACAGCCCCTCTGGCTGTGGGTTTGCACTTTACCACACTAAAGTCACCTCAGGGAGATGCACAGTCGTCAGCACACAGAAACACCATCCTTCCCCCTCCATGCTAGACAAGATCTTGTTCCACAAGTGATTCCCTGGAAACTTATGCAGCAGTCCAACCATGCCCTGGGTAGGTGGAGAGCTCAGATACACATTTGCTCTGTAAGCAACCACCCTTCATCCTCCTCCTCTTTCCCACCCATTCTCTCTGGTGTGTCAGTATTAAATTACTGTAAAACCACTTCTTTAAATGAGCATGAACATTCAGGACACAGAAGGCGTTAAGTTGCTTCCCTTTTTTCTTGTCAGCCAAGAACTGTGCCAAAACCACAGTGGTTTGCTGTGGTGTTCTCCGAAGAACTGGTGAACCCCCTTTGCTCACGCCGTGACAGCTGAAGTGGCACAGCACTTGTCTCATCTCAGACAGTCCCTCACTACCTTTTCTCAGACAGAGCAATCGAATACAATCTGCACAGCAGTTTTCTTTTCCCTGCAGGGCATAAACTGACCAGCCAGATTAGTAAAGCCCATATCAAGAGTTGTTCCAGTGTCCCCTCCCTAACAGCTTTCTGACTGTGGCTCCAGGGCTCCCCTTCACCCTGGATGTGACAGCTCTGTGCACGAACAGACGCTCGCAGCAGGGAGTTTAAACACACAGCTTGGCTGTTTTCATGGCACACACCAAGTGTGCTCGGCATGGGGAGGGCTCCTGCTCAGAGCTGGCAGCCTGCAAGTCTCTCATCACTTCTGCACCTTCTGGAGCCTCAGAGCCCAGAGTGGCTGCCATTTCATACGAAGCACAGCAGAACCTTCCTCAAAATCACGGCTTCTGCCACACAAGCTGTTGGTGAAGGTGGACCTCTGTGACACCAAAGTGACCCAGCTTGCTCCCTTCCATAAAACAACCTGCTCTTGGAATCCTCATCACCTCCCGTGACCGCCGTGGCCACGTTTAACCACACACCAAAGGGCCCTTAAGGCGAGATCACGAGAGAGCAAGAAAACAGCTGAGGTCACGTCACCTCCAGCTGTAACTCAGGCCACTAAAGCTGATCAAAAAATACTTCTGCCCTAACATTTTAATCAAGGTACATTCTAAGGCTTCTGTATTCTGAAAAACTTCTACGATGCGATGAACTTTCACTATGAAGTTTGCTACACCTCGTATCTCAACCGATGTCAGTAAACCAAGAGAGGATCAGAAAGGCTTACCAGTACTTTAAGCCAAGTTCAAGATGTATTAGAAACATACTCCATAGCTTTACTTCCACATTTCAATTTTACTACACTTCCTCCCAGCAGATTGTTTTTGTACAAGGACATAACTTTCACATCAGATCCACAGGAGAACAATATGGAATGTTCTTGTTTTGTAATCACTCCAGGTATTGCTCAGATTGTAGATTTTGGATTTGCTAAAAGGAAATCATGGTTCACATACACACAGGTTTTTGCAAATGCTGGGCATTTCTGGCTGGATGTTACTTGGCATCCTGACAGATTCTTTGTTAGTTCGTTACTTGAATTACCTAACTGCTGAATTTTATTGGAATAGATTTTAGCTCCCTAAAAGTATAGAGAACATTTAATTTCACATTAAGAGATCGTTCAACAAAGATGATTTCTGCTATTTCACACCGCTCTTTAGAAGCCTTGCAGGCTGCAGGACTTTTACAGTGCCATCTGCGGCAATTTCATCTATGCCAATTCGGGCCAAACCAACTAGAACAATTACTCAATTAAAAATACGAGATATTGCACAAAATTGGTGAGCGATCTGATCCCTCAGGAGGAGATCAGATAAACCGTATTCGACTCCCTCACAGCAAACAAAATGGCGCCTCACCTCGACTCCCTCAGCCCTCACAGAACACAAAATGGCGCCGTGCCACAGCCCTCACAACGAACAAAATGGCGCCGCCCCCGCGCCGCCAGCTCCCATTGGCTGTTCGTGCTGCCAATCACTGTGCCAGCCTATCAGAGCTCACCACGCGCCCCCACGCCCCGCCCCCAGGCAAGAGGCGGGAGCCGTGAGGGCACGGACGTGGCAGCCGCGCTGGGCCCCAGGGCTGGGGTGGTTTGTTCAGGCTACGCCAGCCTCAGTCAACGTCAGCTTGGTTCCACTCATCCCCCCTTCAGCAAGAACTGAGAGCGCCACGAGGGAATGCTTAATTTCAATCCTACACCCGTAAAACGTGGCTCCTGAGCAGGGCCTTTGTGCTGGCCTCACGGCCCTTGTGTCCTGCCATCCCTGTATACTCCTTGCAGCTCTGTGGACACGTTATCCTAAGAAAACGCCGCCCTCAGCCCTGGATTCCACTGCCCTCTTCATTAGCATGCTGAAAACAAACCCTCATTCCTCAAAGTCATTAGGACATGCAGCAGTAAATTCTAGCAAAGCCCTGAAGGCTTTTGTATGCAGAGACCTTGATAGTCTTTGGTAATACAGGAGGAAAAACACCACACAATAACAAAATGGAGGGAAAAGGAGGAAAAAATAAAATAGAAAGCAATCCCTAGTGTGTCCAGCGGTGCCTCATTTATTTAGTCTAGAAGGACCCTCAGTAGAGTTTGTTGGCTCTCACAAGGTTCCCTGATCCATCGGGGCACCGGGCACATGCCCCGGTGATCCGCCCGCAGCGTTGTCCCCGCGCCCACCCAGGGCTGGAAAACCTCCCTGGATTAAGCTCTTAACGTTCGGCACCTCCAAAGCGTCTAAAGTTAGGCTGGATGAACGCGAGCCAAGCTGTTGAACAGATGGAGTGAAATCCTCCTCTTGATAACAGGAACTTTATATCACTGCCACGGATAAGAAGGGCAGCTAAAAAAAGTCGGGGAGGTAGTTATATAAATTTCCAGACGGCTTACCAGCAATGCTTAAAGGTAAAACTTTCTGACAGATCCTGAACATCCACTTCCAGCTGCGGAGCCCGAGCGGCCGAGAAGTTCTGCAGCACAAATGAGATTGTAACACCAGAGCTCCCACACTGAGCCCATCGGAACTGAACGGCACAGCACAAACACGCCAAGCATTTGGAGGCTGGAGCCTGGGGCACCGGGGGTTAAACCCAGTTCAGTGCTCAAACCCAGCTCAGAGGCACGTGTGAGCTGAAAGGTGATTGACTACCAGCAAGTAACCATCCCATTAATGCCAAAAATGCTGCCAAACACGCTCGTTCCTTTTCACCTACAGGGCTGTAAAACACTCGTGGTTTAGGGCAGCTCTGACTCAATGCCTCCGTTTTTCCACCTCACTTATTTGTACTTTTGAACATCTGCAACTTTCCTCAAAACTGACCTGCTTCCTTGTGTAATTCCGTGTAATTGTGCTTCAAAAGATGCACATCTCAGCACAGAATCCATTCCTCTTGATTAGCTGTGGATATTTTAGATGGGAGTGAAATACCTTGGCAAATCTGTGCATCAAAAGCCTTCAGGTAGGCATGTAAAATAATCCATACTGGCTAGAAGCTGCCTATGAAATGTTTTGGATGAAACACTGGGAAGCAATTATGTGTCCCCTGACCCAAGTAGTGCACCCTGCAGTCACAGGGCTACGGCCAGGAATCCTGGTGAGGGTGACAGGAACCACACGTGACCCCACGGAATTTGGGACTGGTGGTGATAAGCAGAGCTTGCCTCCATCTATTTTGCAGATTCAAGCAGAATTCGGAGGGCCATGGGAAAAAAAAAATGTTCTAAATTGGGCATGTTTGAGAAATACTGAGTCACAAGTCTCAAGCTGCACAAGGTCATTTTGCAGTTTCTTTTTTCAAAGCAAACCCTAGACTTTATTATATAAACCAGTGTTGGCAGCACTCAGAACATGCAGTCTTTTTTAGCAAAGCCCTTTGCAGCATGACTATAGTTTCAGTCTTGGAGAAGCCTGCAGATGCTACTGCTTCTACTTTAAGAGAATTAGTTTTATATTGCAAAATATTTAATTAACTCCCTGTTCAAATGAAATGAAACAACAAAATAGTTATACAATTTTACTAGTTTATATTTCAATTCATAAAGTATACACACTGCAACTATGCTACCACAATGTCCACGCATCTAATATTGATGGAGTTACAGTAATTTTTTTTTTGGTATTAAACAATAGAGATAATGTATGCAGTTAAGGAAAAAAGCTTGGACATAGCATGTTCTATCCCGTAGTTACAGAGTACATTAGCTAGCATTAGTACAGTAAACAAGAAAAAGGTAGAAATACAAAATAAACCAAATATCTTTATATACAAACCAGTGCCTCTTATTGTTACCAGCTTATACTCACACTGCACACAAAATTTATCCACTGATGCAATAGATACTTCAGCATAACACAAACCATTATAAATTAAAAAAAATTACAAGGTGCAAAACTCCATTCTACAGCTTTCTGGTGAGAACTCAATACAATCCAAGGAATAAGGACTCCAAGCACGTTTAGCACCTATTAGTGCAACTGCATCGAGCGTGAAGAACGACCTACACCCCCTCTGAACTACCAGGGGAGAGGGGCGACAGCTAGAGATGCTCGCAGCTACACCCACGCTGTGATTTCTGCCTCATATATATCTCAGTTTATTGTTTCTTTGTCCCACTCACACCTATGTGCAAAACTAAAACCTGGAAGCTCCCGGGGAGCTCCGCAGAAGGCCCTGCTACAGCCGGGTAAAAACAGACAGACAAACAAACAGGAACAGAACAGAAACCCGACAAAACCCAGACAGACTCAGTCCCACGTCAGCCCATCCACGTCGTTAGTACTTCTCAGCAGTCCTGGGGGGGGTTTTAACGCTGTTGATATGTGGATCAAACAATATGACACAAGTGAAATTCGCCCGGAATTCCGGTTATCCTTGTCTAGCACTTCCACAAGCCTCCCAGCCTGCGGTGGGGGATTGGTTTGGCTGCCCATGCCAAAAAAGCCCAGAGTTGCATAGAATTGATTAGTAACAGAAAGAAATGCCAAACACAGAGAGATGGATGCTACATCTACCAAAACAAAGTGGGGTTGCTCGACAGGAATGCTGAAATCATCCCCATTCATAAAGCAAAACATGACACCTCCTACTCTCCATTTCCTACCTCTGGGGACTGCTTTCTGGCACTGATGTAGTTCTTGATAAAGTTGTCTCTTTTTTTTGTTGAATTTTTTCCTTTTTTTCCTTTTTTTTTTTTTCTTCTTTTTTCTTTTTTTTTTTTTTTTACTTTGTTAGTGACACTTTTCCTTTCAAATAAAATATTAAAAAAGGTTATAACTGTAAAAAAACCTATCATATGTAAACTTAACAGTTAGGGTTTGGTAAGTTCTCGTACCTAGTCTGTGAAAAGCCTCCAGCCAGACGCAGAATGGAGTGTTTCTCTGAAGAGCTTCAATCTAGCTACATCACCTGTTAAATATCAGTAGTATGAACAACCCATGTCTAGCAATAAAACCTCTCCTGTGTTTCCATCCTCTTTATCACTGACCTATTGAAATCCTGACATGCTGTGTTTCTATTTTATTTACATTCTGGTCCTCTCATGTCACAGAATTAAACATCTGGCCAAGGAAGGCAACAAAAGGTGTTGTGTTAAAAGGTGTGTTTGACAGAACTGCTTTTCAACAAGTCTCTTTTCCTTGGACTCCAGTCACTGTTTTTATAGAGCTTATTGTTCTGTTGAACCACGTTTTCTTTGCAGCTTGCACTTCATTCAGGGCCAGACCCAGATGGTGCTCCAAGTCCTGCAAACACCAGAGTAATTTCATTAATTTGTTATGCATTCACAGCACAAGGTTATATAGAGGCAAACTTAGAAGGCTCTAGGACATCTACAATCTCTTCATCACTTTTAGAAGTTAGGCAAGTCTTACATAAGGTAAAAGCAGCACAACAAGCTGATGAAGAGAGAGAAAAAAAAGCTTTGAAAAGCAAAACAAAACTTGTGTCATTGCCCTTAGTGAAACATTCCCCTTTCTTCAGTACATCCAAACCCTTTAATTCTCTCCCATTTGAGGAGGAGCTACTCCCACAGGAAGTGGACTTTCTACAAACCAATTTTTACCTTTCTGTGAACAAGCAGCACTGACACACCAGTTTCAGGCTAAAAGAACAGTGTTGTCATGTTTTACACAAATACCTCAAGTACCTGGAGTGCTTTCCGATCGTGTTTTAAGAAACATGTCTAACATTTGTCACATGTTAGCTCTTCATTTAACACTGATTGCGAGATAAAGGAGCGTGTGATTCAGTGCTCTGTCAGGGCTTGGATCCCTTCCAAGCAGTTGCAGAGGATCAGGCAGTCAGTGCTGCACTGCAGACAGGCAGATGTCTGGAAGTTGTAGGAGCTGGTAAATACAGTTCATGCAATTTCAATTATGTTGTCTGCATACAGCAAGTTTCAGCCTCAGTGTTTGGTTAAACAGCACAGGCAGGAAATAGCAGGTTACAGTTTCAACCAACAGGCTCTGTTCCAACCCCTCCACAGTTCCCACACACATTTTTCTAGGAATGCAGACACACTGTACAGACAACAGAACGAACCTCCAGAGCATTACCTGTATTTTACATTCCGCCTCCACAAGCTGCAGTTTGGTCTGGGCCAGCTCAAGCTCCATTTCCCTCAGCTGGTTCTTCAGCGTTTCCTTCTCCTCGTCCGTGTCCTCGTCCGACCCGTCCTTGGCAGCGCTGGCCACCTTCACCCGGCCCTCCTTGTTGAAGAACTCCCGGCAGTGCTCGCAGTCATCCACCTTTTGCTAAACAAACACCTGGGCGTGAACCAAGAGCTGGGCATGTCATCAAAGCCTCTTCCTGCCCCTGCACCAGAGGGATCCCTCGTGGGAACCTGTGGGCAGGCAGAGCCGAGCAGGAACTCCTGCCACCCCCACCTCGTGGGCTCTGGGAAGACTGCTGTGTTACTTGGCTGCCACAGTGGGCTTTGTGCCACCCCCACGTGACTTTAAGGTAAAAAACAGAGAATCTCTTCCAGAAAAAAAAGACCCCTCAGAAAAATTACCAGTTATTATTGCCCAGCATCACCGTTATCCTGTAACCACTACAGCAGGGCAGGGCTGACACTTACTCGTCTTTTCTCCCAGACCTCCCCCTTACAATCTTCTCTTATCTCCAGGAACCCTCTTGCAGCCACCATTTTAGTAATGAAATAAATTGTGCTTGCTGGTATGACTTTGCTAGGAGACTGAAACATTGGAGACTGTGCATCTCTCTGGTCTCTTACCCGTATTTTCTCAATTTCAGCTTTATTTGCCGTTTGCTGCTTTTCCAGTCGCTCACTCAGCTGGGAACAAATCTGACAAGCAAAATTATGTTACCAGACCATTTATAAATGTAAATTTCCTCCCAAATGAATGCTAAAGCACAAATAAGTGCTACTGCAATATGAACATGGATAGTCTGAGGACTCTTAGAAAGCCAGGAAAATGGGGATGCTGCATTAAGTTCTCTCATTGTACATATTCCCATTCTCTACATATTCCTCCGTTCCCACAGGAAAAGGTGCAATTTCAATTTAAGTTATTAGCAGTTTGGCCTTGCTAAAAGAGCCAGAAAAGGTTAAGAATAACTTGGCACTTTTTGCTGCCTTTGGGATAAACAGGCTGTCAACACAGAGTAGTAAAAAACTGAATTCATTCCCTGAATCCTGTTGTGGGCCCACTAAAAAATACAGTTTTCTCCCTCTTCCCCCAGTTTGCTCCCTTGATATCCAGTGATCAGGAACTTGAAAACCAAAGGAAATCTTTGAAAGGAAAATGGCATCTTCTTTTTATTTCTTAGGGGCTGTTACCATGATTGAAAAAGGAAAGCTGGGAGAGAAGCTTTCCTGGATGAGGCGAACCTTTGATACACAGGAGTCCCTCTGAACACACTCAGGCTGTAAACCAGGTTACTGATCATGTACCAATACCCACATCAGGGGCAAACAGGACTGACCACCAATATCAGCATCTCAGCTGCAGAAAATGCACAACCATCCCCAGGCTCCCCATTCAGAACAGCTGAGACGTCTCCTCAAATGCACGGCACAGATCACACTGATTTCCTGAAACCTCCTAAAATAGCTGGGAAGGCCTTGCACTTTGATAGCAAACCACCTCACCCTGAGCCTGTACTCACCTGTTTGTAGTCACCAATAATGGAGCTGTTCTTTTTGATCTCTAACTCTGCCTTATCGAGTTCCCTGCGACACATTTCCTTCAGCTGCAGGAAAAAGAAAGAAAATTGAGGGTTTATATGGCTGTAGTCTGAAAAACACCCAGGTGGTGTTTCCTCCTTAACCTCCCTGCCCTGCTCTACACCAGGGACCAGTGGTCCAGCTCAGCTCCACGGAGGCAAGGAAGAGCTGGGCTTTGGTGGCCAACGCTGACAGAGCAGTGGAGTGGTTAAGGGAAGGAAGCACTGGAACAGTGCTGGCAGCTGAAGTCCTGCACTGCCTCTCTGTGCAGCATCCCTGTGACTTGGTGACTCTGAGTTAAAAATTCCCACCTGGCAGGGAGGTGCTGGATCCTGCTCTGCTGACGTCCTTTACACCACAGAGCGGGACAAGCATGACTTAGAACATGAAGCCCTTCCCACACTCGTCACTTTTTATTTTTATCATTTCTGTACTGTACAGAACGGTGGAAGTGGCAGAAATGCCCCCAACCTGAGCGGATTCTTCCTCCAGGCGCCTCTTTTCTTCCTCTGCATCGATCAGCTTCTGCTTGGTCATCAGCAGTTCCTTATTGAGGGCATCTGCCTTCTCCTCTGCCTGCAACACACAGTGGAGTCAGCACTGAGGGGCTTCCCTGCTGTGCCTCCCCCAGCACAGAGCCAAGAGGGCAGCCCTGTCAGTCTTATTAAGGTTTGGCTCGTTGTTATTAAAACCAATACAACTTTATTCTGAAAGTTATTTTTCTAAAAATTACCATCTGCAATGGCAAAGCATCAGCAAATCAAAACCAGTGAACAGCACTTACATTCCATCACTCCAAAACTTCTCGAATTCAGTGGTTAGTTTTAGCAAAAGTGGAGTAGGGATTGCTCCAAAGAAATCCAATAACAGAAGTAAGTTGTTTTCTCTGTATCCAGACTGGAAGTTGACCAATACATTTTGAAGACAACCAAAGGCACAGCTCAGCTCACAACGTGCAAGATCAATAAAAGACTATAACCAGCTCAGACCTAAGTTCAATTTGCAAACATTCCACCTTGCAATGAAAACAGAGTTAATGAAAAAGGCCTCTAGGAGGTTTAAAAAGCCCCACAATTCTATGGCACCTCCCAATGGATGTCATGCTTCTCTTATGTCACCCAGAAAATACTGCATGAAAAAGCAGAGCTACCAAGGCAAACAGGAGAGCCAGGCCCCTCTCTCCTGCCTCCTTAAAGAAATGTCCCACCACAAACCATCAATCCCTTTTTACTGCAGGTCTTTAAGAATAAAGACACATTATTGAAAAATTTCAGGCTCTTTGTAAACCACTAAAAACTCTGCAAAGTTAAGACACCTGTTCTTGTCTCATACACACAACACAGCACTTCCCAATAGGTGTATGGATTCTACATAAAAATAGATCAATAACTCAACTGATATATAAAATCTTCAGAAAGTAGCTGTACCAATTCCCTTCAAAGGAAGAAAATCAAAAAGTGAATTTTAGTCCCTTAAAGTCCTGCTGATCCTTTAAAACAGATGGCAAAGGCAAAGAGAACATCTTTTCATTATAGATGGATTTTAAGCTGTTTTAAAGTTAAAGCAAACTGGGATGTGGGAGCCCAACCACAGCAGAAATATGAAGCCTATTTTCTGGTCTAGTGAAAGGATATTAAGGAATTTCTTGTACTTCCAAATGCTTTGCTTTGATCTTTTAGGTTGCAGATTTCAGACATGCCATGAAGGTATTAGTAAAGGTGTGTTAAACAACGTCCTTCGGTACTTTCCTTTCAGGACATTGGGCTGGCAGAAAGAAACTTATTTCAGGATCCAATTAAAAGAATTAATCAGGGTCCTAAAGTAGGATCAAACCTACCTATGTCCTCCCTGGGGATAACCCAAATGCTGCCAAACACCATTTACCATCTTTGAAGGCAAGGCTGTTATATATGCAGTGAGGCATATCAAAGATTTTGTCTGATTTTGTTCCCCTCCCAGCTCCCCATTTAAACAAAACAATGTGAAAGTATAGCTGTGTCTCATACAGGCTCAAGCAGCCACAAACAACAGTCAAAAACTGGTAGAAAAGGCTCCTTCAGGACATTTTTTGCTGGAGTCCACTCCCTGAGTGCCAGCGCTGGGCAGTCTGCAGAGCCTTCTGGAAGCCTCCCTAATGAAGGGAAAAAGCCCAGGCAGGAGGAGGTGAACACACCAATGTGTGGTGAAAACCTGCTCCCTGAACATACTCCTGTGACTCACATCTGAACACCAAAGGGCAGGAGTTGTAACAAACCTGACAGTCATAAACCAGATCTCATTAGGAGCAGCATTCACCCACTGGCACCAACATTTAGGACAGGAATATTATTCCAACGGCAAGTTTCCAGGAGACCGTGGGAAACCTTGAATTCTCTGAGGCAGATGCACAGGAACATTTGAAAGCCTGTCAACTCCTGCACTGTATGACTTTCAGAAGTCATTTCCCTTTGAGATTTCAGAAATGCACTTATCTTGGTACAGAACAAGAATGGCAAAACACGAGCACTTGAACTCTTCCCTCACCTCCCCGAGCAGACACACTCAGTGTGTTCCAGCCTGCCCTGTGCTAGAAATGCCAGTACCTTTCTGTCTCTGCATGTCCTGTCAGAAAAGAATAAGCTTATCTCCCAAAACAATAAAATCTCCCAAAGACTGAGTGTGTAAAGAAGGGAATGGGACAGCAAGCTGAAAAAAAATTCCTGTAACACAAGCGAAACCTGAAGTTTCCTCCTCAGAGCTCTCCTGAAATGGAAACAGCCCAGGAGGGGGAGTTCACACAGGCAGATTCCAACAAGCCAAATGGAAACCACAACAGCATTTTCAGAGTTGCCTGAGGTACCTGAGAGCCTGAGCCACACCGAGCCAGACAGACTCAGCCTTTCAAGTTTATCAGGCACTTTGCAAAGCCTGTCTGCTGTGAAATCATACTCATGAAAATCCCAGGAAAACAGAATCCAGCATCCATGTTACTGTCCTCTGTGACAATTCAAAGACTTGGCATAGCTCTTGCTAGGCTTTCTTGGAACAGAGAGAGGAAGGCAACTACTCAAGCACGGGTTCAGAAGCTCTCCTTTCCCTCAGATTACTCGGAATGCTTTGCACACTGACCAGTATTTGCATCATGGGCCGGATCGTCAGTGTGCAACAAGGAGGTGGAGGAAGGAATCCTGGCCTGCCCAAACCAAAACTATTCCATATATCCCCTGTCCAGTGAGGGCAGTGAGAAGGAATTAGCCCTTGTCTGCAATAGTCAGCACAAAGACACGTCTTACATTGTCCAGGTCCTTCCTCAGCGCGATCTTGCTGGTCACCAGCTCGTGCGCGAGGTCGTCGTTCTCCTGCTCCAGCCTCATGTTTGCCTCCTGCAGCCGCCGGTTCTCCCTCTGGGGACACGACACAACAGGCATCAACAAAAAGCCCTCCCCAGATGTTTGTCTCCAAAACACCAAGCTTACTGTGCTTGCACACAAAAGCCAGCCTGGTATCTCGAGTATGCAAAGACAACTCTACCTGCGTGACATTCCCCGAGGACAGAACTAGCTAGTCATGCTATAAATATAAAATAAATACAGTATTAGCCTCGAGAAGAAACCAGGTATAAATAACTCTGCTCAGCTATGACTTGTTGAGCTACAGAAATGGTTTTGAAGCCTGCCATAGGAGGGGTATCATTCTGCCATCGATACCTTGCCAGGCGCTTCCTTCAAGTGCTGTTTTTCTTGGCTCAAAATAGAATTTGCATGTTGGAAACAGGTGAGAGAAGAGGATCCTGGGAAAAACACTCTATTTCCTACCTCCTCTTACAACTCCCAGCACACAAACAGATCCTACATAGTTTACATAAAACTTTTCTGATTAAAATACATAAATTTATGTACATGTGTCTGTGTGTGTTACTGTAACACATGGATACACACGTAACTTTATATGTGTAATTTCTTCCTATATTATATTTATTTGATAAGTAAACTACCCATAAAATGATACACTTACTGTAACAGACATCATTTGAAACTAGGGAGAGGAGTAAAGGCAGGATTGCAATCATGGGAGGCAGAGCTAGAATTAATTAGGCATTTCCTTTCTGTTCATGGGTTTTGGTGCAATCAGCACGTTACACACGTGCTAGAAAGGGGCTCTGCTGAAACACTTCTGTAACCCCAAATATCAATTCATACTATCCCACCCATCCTGATTAATTTTGCCAGTATAGAGAAAGATTCCCTTCATGGAGCCAATTCCCCTCTTGCATCCAAACTGGTCACAAAACAAAAACAGCTCAAAAAAAAGGGAGTCAAAATAGGAACTTCCTGCTTGTTAAATCGGACTGGAGAAGGTAAATGTTACCTCAAATCTTTCTATAGGATCCTCCTGTTGAGCTTGCTGCTCTCTCATGGTATGATATTCCTTCTCATATTTCTTCAGCTTCTTCTGGCTAATCTAAATTAAAGCAGCCCATTAGTTCCTGCCCAGAACATCAATAAAAGAACACAATTCACACAGGGTTATGATACCAGCTTTAGGCAACTCCTGCCATCTAAAAAACACAGCCCGTGGCTTCCCCCAGCTCTGAGAGTCAAACCCTCAGAGATGATCAGAACCTCGATTCCACTCAGTATAATGACAGCAGCATCTCTCATCCTTCTGTGGAATAAAGAGAAGGTCTGGAGAGGCACCCAGAGCATCCTGCCCCAGCTCTCCCTGGGTGCTGCCCAGCTCTCTGCTGCTCCACACACTGCAGTGGCTCAGCAGAGCAGAACCCCACCAGCCAGCTTTAATTTCTGATTGCGGAGGCTTCTTCAGCTGTAACATTTATCATCACACAGAGGTATTTGGTTTACTTTAACATGAGACTGCAAATGCTGAAAGGGCAAGTGCAGGCTCAGCTGACATCTCTGCCAGTGTCACTCAAGCTCAGCAGAAAACAGCCCAAGCCCTGGGTTGCCGAGGTGTCTGGACAAGCAAAGCTCCGAGGCATGTGAGCCTGTGCTGCTCCGGGGTTTGGGCAGCTGGAATGCTGCCCTGGGCTCCCATGGACACCACACCAGCACAGGGACTCTCCTGGGGCCCCAGTTCCCCCTTCTGTGAGGAGGGACAGAAAGGTGATGTTGAATTAAGTATGTTTCTGTGCCCAGTGGTCAAGTCCTGCAGGGCCAGGGAACACAAGGGAGGCTGTAACAGATCCTGCCCAGCACCTTTCCTGGTGCCATGTGCTGTAATGGTTCAGCAGCAGGGACCATGGCAAGAGCACTGTGAGCATTTCACATTCACTGTGCATCTAAACAAAATCTCTAGCACTGAACCTTTAGTATTATTTCAGTAACCCAAATAAACGGCTAAAAAAAGGGTTAAAAACCCCTTGTCTGAGAAACAGGCTGAACTTTACATGCATAAACGACAGGCAGAATGGGAAACGTGTCTGGTTTCTCTTCTCTCTGGTTTTATCCTTAACAGCCTTCCTGGAGAGGAGCTGCAGAAACCTGGTGGCCAGGCTCCCTCTAGTGAGAGCTGACCAGAAGCACCTCCCGGCCCCTGGGATGAGGGAGGCCCTTTTGGAGATGCCACCCCCTTTGCCTGGAGTCGGTCCAACCACATCACAACTGCAGGAGTTGTTCTTACTAAGCACCCCAGACACCCACCCACAGTATTAACCCTTCCCTGCCAGGGAAGCCAGGGGATTGAGTGGATTATTCCCCTGCTCTGCCTCTGCCCAAACACTGCCCAAGCCTTCGGGTGTCCTACACCAAACCTCCAGCTGCATAAAGGTTAGATCTTGACAAGTCAGGCAGCCACCCATGTGAGAGGGGAGGCAGGCAGACACACCACTGTATTTTCATCTTCTTTTCCAAGTGCATTAAGTGCATTTGCCTTTTTTAGGTGATCCTGGGAAGATCTGCCACTCTCACCAATTCCAGGCACTGGAGGGATCCATGCCCTGGGGAAGGATTCTTGGTTTGCATGGTCAGAGAAAGCAGAAATGGACACTGCAGTCCCACCACAGTTTTTCAGGGGCAGAGGAGGCAGCTAACATAACTCTGCTAACATTTGTTGCCCAGAGAAGCTGCGGCTGCCCCATCCCTGGAAGTGTCCAAGGTCAGCTTGGACAGGGCTTGGAGCAACCTGGGATAGTGGGAGGTGTCCCTGCCCATGGTCTTTAAGGTCCCTTCCAACCCAAACCACTCTGTGATTCCATGATTTGATGGCAACAATGATGAGTGACTTTAAGAATCCAGTGCTGTCTCCAGCTGATCCTTTCCTGACCTCCTTTCAGCAGAATGCTGTTCTAATCACAGTGCCTTAGCCAGGCTACTTCTCCCTTCCTATAAATTATTTATTTTGACATCAGGCCCTTTTCTGCTCAAAAACCCACTTGCAGATACAGAGCTGGAGATTTCTACTGACAGCAAAGGACTTATGTTTTAGGTCAAGGAAAGCATTTATGTGCAGCACTTCCATCCGAGGCAGCACACGGGGCTGTGATAGAGGAGTGTCCAGCACCTGTGCTGAGCCCAGTCTGTGCCTTCTCCATAACCTCCCCTTTAATCCCCCAACCCTCACGGTGCTCCAGGAAGCCGTGGGCAATCTTGCCATGTCCACTCAGAGACTGTTTGCTTGTGCCACTCCACACAGCACTGGGAATGCAGGGAATTTTGGCAGAGTGGGAAGCGGAACAAGTTGTTATTTGGCAACAGAAAAGATAAATGTACTTATTATCACAGAATCAGAGAATATGCTTGACAGAATGGACCCACGAGGATCATCGAGTCCAGCTCTTAACCCTGCACAGGACCACCCCCAAGAGTCACACCATGTGCCTGAGAGGTCTGAACCAGATGCACGTGCAACATCTAATCTGTGGCTAATGCTAAATTAGAGTGGAGAGCTAAAACAGCTTTATTCATCATTCTTCTGTAATTTCTACACCAGTTTCATAAAAGATATGCCTGAACTCTGTGCAGAATACTGGTGTCCACTCTGCTACTACACCAGGATCCCAAGCTGCCTTGGATGTTAACGTGCTGTGGAAGTTGTGTAATTCCACAGCGATGCTGCAAAGGTTTCCTCTGGTGAATCTGAAGGAGAAAGGACACTTTGAACCACACCAGTGCATTGAACTCAAAACTAACCTACACAACCACATCCAATTAACCTGCGTTTGCCTGTGGATGAGTGAGCTGCTGGGTTCCAGCTGGAGACAGGACTTGTCCCCAGAGAGGAGCCTGCAGTGCCACAGCTCTCACCTTCATGTTGCAGGCCAGCTCCATCAGCTTCTTGGCGTTCTCCTCGGAGCGGTAGCGCTTGGGCAGCTGCACTCGGAAGAACTTCAGAGCCCCCTCGAAGTCAGTCAGCAACAAATCATCCTTGGTGGTCTGGAGACAGGGACACAAACACCAGAAAGAACCCATTTAGTACAACTGCTGAATTCCCAGAGACAGCAAAGCAGCAAGAGTCTTGGAAAGCTCTGAAAACATCACTGCTTCTTAACCTTCTGCAAAGAAGGCTTGTTTCTATTTCTGCAACCCTTTATTCACCCCCCCAAGAAGGCACTGTGCTGCACAGGACGTGCCAGGCTACAGCCCGTGCAACACAGGCACTTGTTGGCTTCTCCAAAGAAAGCATCATAGTTTTGTAACCAGGATCTTAATTTTTTATATTCTTAAATGTTTTCGTGATGATGCATAAACCACAGAGTAACACTGTATACTCACTTTTAATAATCCCAGTGCAACATTAAAGATAACACTTATTCCCTGGAAAAGAAAGAAAAAAAGACAAAATAAATGAATTTCCCAGCATTTACAAGCCTGGGTATGAATTTATTTGGTGGGTTTTGTTGTTTGTCTGGTTTCTGTGAGAAGGAGAATGAGGATACACCTGTAACCAGGTGCTATGTTAAATGAAAGGCCCAGAGAATGACTTTGCAAACAACTGGGAAAGTGTCTTTACTGGAGAGCCATTACAGAGAGCAAAACAATTAACATAGTTTTACTATCTCCTCGTTAGTCTGAAACGATGAAGGCACTGTTGTGCTCTTAATTTATTTTTAATGACTAGTTGGCCAGCTCAATATAATTTAATTCTCATATAGCAACTTCTGCAAACACCAATTCAAATGCAGCAATATACACACCAACATACCCAGTTCTCATCTTCCAAACCTGGGACAATTTGTGTCATGAAAAACAAAGTGACTCACTTCAGGACGAGTCCCATGGCATCTGCTTTGCCACTACTCCTTCCAGTGCTTTATTTATACAGTCCAATTAAATACCAACAGTTCCCACATAGTCAGCAGTAGCACACACCTTCTCCAGGGGTCCTTTTGATAATTGTGGCACTTTGCTCATCTTATTTCAGGATTCTGCTTTTCTTTTTTCCCACTGAATTATTCTTTCCCTATTACTTTACAATGATAAAAAACCCCTTAAAACTTCCCTACGAGCACATTTACTATTTATGAATTGAAAATGTGTTTCTAAACAAACAGAACTCGTTTTTCCCATACCATCTGCTGCTTTCTATTCCACTGGCACACGGACAAAGCAAGCAGCAGACACGGAGAAAGGGCAGGAACGCTGACCAGGAGGTTTGTGAATGCTGGAACCCTTCAGTGGAGGAAAATCAGGAAACCTGCCACTTCACAGGAACAACTGCACATCCAAGGAAGAATGGATGTGGAATGTCACCCAGCAAATCATTAAATAACTCAAGGATGCTTCAGTGCAAGACGGGATTTGTTCACTGATGTTAATAAGCGCTGACTCTAATTGCACTCCTTACCAGCACAGCACCAAACACACTGTTCTGAACATGACTGCAGACAAAATCTCCATGTAAAGAACTTTGCTCTCTAAATATATGCTGTGAAATATAGAGAGACTTCAAGTTTCAAAGGAAAAAGAGCTCCAAGCTTGTTGCCCAGCATGAGAGTTAGCCGGGCAATTTTATACCCAATGGCCTCCATGCAATAATATTCTAGGAAAAAAATAAGTTATCATTGTGTATAAGACAATTTGAGAAGAGAAGAATCTACATATTTGTAAATTAACTCTCATCCCATGAGCACTGTTTAGAGTCATCTCACATAGATTCAACAGTGCTATAGGAAATGGAGATTATGATCTTTTATATAGATATTGACTCTTAATTCGAGGCTCTGAAATGCTGAGAGCTTCTTTCATTGCAAAAATGTAACACTTGACATAAAAATATCCCCCGCCTTGCTCTGAGAGAACAGATAGTAACAAGGACATGAACATAGTGACAAACTGTCAGGAGCTGGAGCTGGGCAAATCTCCAGCTATAACACACACCTCACACAGGAGCAAGTCAATAATATGGAAGACCATGTAGAGAGGGAATTTTGCAGTGAAGAGGGTCAGGAACCACTGGGAAGCGTACATGTGTGCTTCAAGGCTGATGTCCAGGAAGTGGTTATACAGGTCGGGAATGTATTCCTGGGAATAAAACACACACACACAGTTAATTCAGACTATTTAGAGCTGTGGGTGAAATCCCAAATTACAGAGGGAAGTCAGGTACAGTGATAACAAGGCAGGGTTCTGCACCCACCGTTCCTGACGTGCCAAGGGGCCTCCCAAGGATGCCAAAGGCTTGTCCAGGTGTGCATGCCCACAGGGACATTGTCACTTGGCTCAGCAGACCCCCTCTCCACCCTCCCTGCGAGGTGACCAGCACTGCTCCCCTCTGAGATCAGCAGCCAGGGGTTCTGCAGCTCTCACCCACTCACCCCCCAGGCCCGAGCCCCACCTGCATGAGGCGCTCCAGCTGATAGAACTTGCAGTGCAAATCTTCAAAGTTCTGTTTGAAAAGTTCCCTGAGTCCATAATCGAACATGATTTTGACCAGAACACTGAACGCTTGCTCCTCAGGCATCTGGGAGAGAGGAAATGCTTTAGCACGGAGCATCAAACCTCTCCCATCAGCTCCGTCTGCCTGCACCTCCCTCTTGCTGAAAGGATAAATTGTCAGCACTTTCTAATCCAGTTTGAAAGTAAACAAAGATATTAACACACAAAATGACATTTGGGCATTTCAGTCTCATTCTGTGGAATGAACCACCTCTCAATCACTCCACTGAAAATACGTCTTCCAGACACCGAGACCAAAGCAGTTTCCTGGTGTCTTTGTTCCAAATCATGTCAGAATCAGAATGTTACAGATTTTGACCAGCCTAACCCTTTGTCATCTAAGACAGAAACAGTATTAGTAGAGGATGTTAAACAGGATCTTTTCCTTATTCTTAATTTTCTATTTATCTTTTTCTGTTTACCTTTTTCAGTTACATTATTACATTTGGTGTTTATTTATTAGATGGCACAAATAAGGGAGATCAGTAAGTGCCAACAGAAGTTCCACCTATCCCAGCTCAGCATTGGTTTGGGAAGGTTCAATGTCCCTTTCCTGCCAAAAACTGAAGAAACACCCAAAGCTCATCAGTGTTTTGACATTTTTCCCTGCCCTCAAAATTCAGTTTTCATATTTCCGTAGAAAAGTCTGACTTTGGGTCAGTTCCTGGTTCCTGTTAAGGACAGAACATCCATCTCCAGTATTCTATTATTAATCTGCAGATGGAGCTTGTTAAAACTGAAAACTTGGCTGAAAAATTCCAAACTGAGAGTGAAGGACTGGCAGAAACTTAATTTCCTTTTCTGCAACATTTGTTTTTATTATTTATTTTCCCTAACAGCCACACTCCAAAGCCTGACTTCAAAGACAACCAAAGAAAAAGAAACTTATTTGAAATTTAGCTTTTTTTGAGTGCATACATTAATCCCAGAAGCCACAACTGTTGTTAAAGGGAGAACTTTACAACACTGTGGAAGAGCAGACCTCCCTTTCCACCAAACTGCAGAGAACTCCTCCAGCTCAGCCCTCTGTGGCAGCAACAGTCACTGAAGAGCAGCTGGAAAAGGAACCTCAGAGCACAACTGGGCTGGGGAGCTCTGCAGTTCCAGCTCCCCCTTGCAACAGAAAGGCTGACAAAAAGCAGACGTTACTTTAAACCAGAGCAGTCTATAAATAATTTGAACAGATTTCTAATCCTCTCCTATTTCCCAAGCGTGAGTGAATCTAAAACTTTTGCTCCTGACACACAGGAACCATCATTCTCTCTCCAGCTTCTGCACACACCAGCAATTAAAGGATATTACGCTGATGAGATCACTTCTATCAACAGCAATTAAGCTTAAAAAAGCATAATCTGGTTTCTTTTAAAAATATTAAAATATTATTGTATCCTTCCCTAACCTCTGAAACCAAAGAGCACAAAGACCTACAAGACAACAGCGCACAGGCAGCACAACAGCCCTGCAACCCCCCTAGTTCAGGAGTTGTTCCAGGCAAAGCAGAGCAATAATTATTCTTAGGTTCCAAACAAATGAGGGCAAACCCAGCACTTACATGTAACAGCAGCACAGCAGCAAGAAACGACTGGCCTTGACAGTAGCCAATCTCTTCATCATAGACAGAGTAGGCCTGAAAAAAGAATCAAGACTTTACTTCTGTTTGTCTCAAGCTACAAACACAAAGAAAACAGAACAAACACTCACTGAACACAGTTCTATAAACTTTCCCCCGTGAACAGGTGCCACAGGGACATTAGGAAGAGGGAGAAACAGCAGGAATACAAAGAGTGCTGGAAGCCTAAACCCCTCCAGCTGACTGAATACAGTGAGCTGTCCATTCCTGCCGAGCTCCTCCTGTTAATAAGCAGCCTCAGTGCATGTCCATGGCTTTATAACATCTATGGGAGGTACACAGTTATCTCCAGTTACATATTTGCCCAGCTTGATCCAGGCTGGCAGGTCTGGAACATGGGAAGTCTCTCCACCAAAGACTTCAGTGTTCAGGAATCCAGAAGGGCTTTATGTCTCCTGTGTGAGTGCCACCATCACCCACGATGAGGAACCAGGCTGAGGCAGGGCCAGAGTCTGTCTCCAAGACAGGCAATGGTAACACATCCACATTCTTCTCAGCTACCAGTCACATCTGTCAATGATGGTGAATGCAAGCTACCAAAAGCAGCCCAGAAGAATTTAAAGAGTACCTTGCATATTTTGTACAGGGAGTCCTGGCCATCCCCCCCAGTATCTTTAAAATAATCATGAGCAGGGAACGTTCGATTGATGTCTCGGGTGATGGCACTGTCTTGTGGAGACTCCTGTTAGAAAAAGAACATAACATGTAAATTAAAACACATCAAAAGAATATAAATTACAAATGCTAGGACTGAGAGTTGGAAGATTGGCACTGGGTTCTGTGCACTGTTCTAAATTTAACAAA